>JAYKKM010000351.1:77500-677500 GCA_035772405.1 Chrysogorgia sp. JL179-B06 | reverse complement strand
ACTATACCATTCATGTATAGGCACTCATAAATACATTTTTCCTTACAATTTTTTCAACTTGTCGGTAATATCTTACATTCATACTATTCGATTAATATACGATTACAAATACTTCTACTTTCGAATTCAATTTTTTTGCTCCAATTTTTCTTTCAAATTCAATTATTTTTGGGGGGGCCGAAAGCTATTCCGGCCCCCCATTTTATAATATTGGGGGGGCCGCGGCCCCCGGCCCCCCTGCCTCCTACGCCCCTGAGTTTAGGTAAGCAACGGGACCATGAGGTCGAGGGGAGTGACTAGTAACGAGTGAAATAATTTTAATTAAACATTTCATAGATCAAGTAATTAATAAACAAAATCAAAAGGATTACACGTTTCACAACACTTAGTATCAATAAAGGATTAAATGTTCCTTATCATACTATTTCTAAGCAAATTTCAGGGGGGCCATGCCCCCTCCTCCCCTGCCGCACCTCAAATACAGGGATATACTTCATGGTAACAATACATATAGTCTCCCACCATATTTTACGGTTAGGATTAGGGTTAGGGTTAGGATTAGGGTTAGGATTAGGGTTAGGGTTAGGGGTATAAAAAACAGGTGGAAACCCGGTCTAGTGTTACCATGAAGTATATACTCAAATACAGGCCTGTAGAATTGTACTGCAGGACGTGTTTTTCGCACCTCAATTTGATAGATGTTAACTAGTGTCGACCATTAGAAAGACAAAGACGCGGACGCGGGAAAAGTATGAAATGACAGTGGGACCAACCATTATTTCTGATTGGTTCAACTAGGTCACATGATTATGATCGAAGTTAAACATGGCCGTACATTTGACGATTCCTGTTTGTGGGAGTTTTATTTGAGGTTTATTTAATTTGTAGGAATGGCTGAAGAAATTGATTTTAACAAAATTCCTTTGGAGAATAGGGTAGTTCATAAGGTAGGGTTTTGAATGAAATTTACGCTTGAAATATCCCATAATTTTAAGTCATTAAGTTACATTACTTTCCATATTTATTGCCATGATAGGTTTGGAAAGCAAGGGTAAGCGGTTACGAAGAATGTGCGAAGCATTTTAAAGGTATTGATGATCCAAAAAGCAACGAATATACAAAATACATTGGTTTGTTGAAGAAGTTTGTCGTGGATAGTAATGCTGTTGCACAAGAGAAGGGTCTAGATGCTGTTTTGGCATTTGTTGAATACGCTTCACCAGCAATATCGGGGAGGTAATGTGTTGAAAACGTTGCTCACAATTGAAATACTTTCAATCCTTACATGCTACTAGCACTATTAGCATGTAAGGATTGTAAAAATTTAAATAGAAATTTATATGAACCTCATTAATATGAGGTTCTCTGAGCACCTTGTGGGGGGTATTCATCTGACATGAATAGGATTTTTTAGGGTCAGGATTAGGTTTTTATGCACCAGTCAAAGTAAATCCCGACCCCTCTTCGACCCAATTTAGTAGTTTATTGACACTGAATTCTGTCCCGACTATCTGATATTATGGAGATGTGTAGTGGGGGTTGGTGGGGGCCATTTTGTGGCACGATTTCTGGTGGACCACATATCACATCCCACCGTCACATGACAAAAGTCAGGCTGCGAGATGGCAGCAGACAGCTCAGCACATGAGACGATGAGGTATATTTTTCGATATATTCATTTCTTTTTTATCTATATGTTAATGAAGCCATCCATCCATAGAATATATTATGGTGGAAAGCTAAACATTTGTTTAATATGTTTTAATCCTTCTTTTGGT
Organism: Chrysogorgia sp. JL179-B06; assembly: GCA_035772405.1. NCBI lineage: Eukaryota > Metazoa > Cnidaria > Anthozoa > Scleralcyonacea > Chrysogorgiidae > Chrysogorgia > Chrysogorgia sp. JL179-B06. The sequence continues at coordinate 675,722 of JAYKKM010000351.1, read as the reverse complement.
TTTGAAGCATTCATGACTCACATTTTTCCCCAGGGAGTGGGGCATTTTCTGTCATTTAGCAAAAAAATTGTCCCACATGGTAGGGCATTTGTTAATTTTTGCAAGCTATTCAGAACTAATCCCCACCTATGTCGCGTGTGAGGGGGGTCGGGATTTATTTTGACTGGTGCATTAGGGTCAGATAACAATCAATGAAATTTGCCCCAGAAAATTTGTGATTATCGATTGATCATTGAATGATACCAATCGATATCAATTATCAAATTATATTCATTGATTTCTTGGTTTTCCGATCATCGATAACCTTTGATTGCACACGCCTGGAATGTTATGCTCAGCTGGTACAAAAACTCTCCACAGGTGTCAAGTCATACAACCTACCTTTTTCTGTCTTCATGCTTGAATTTTCAGTCTCGAATTTTCAGTCTCTGCTGAGTATCCAGGGTGCGCATTCCATGTAAACTCTTTGCCGGAGATACGCCGAATACAGTACTTCCGAACGCCACGCGCCAAGATTACATAAAAAATAGGGATATTCACGCCGAGATAATTCACGCTGAGGCATTTGAAAACTGAGGAAATAACATGACTTCTTGTAGCTTAATTTCAAAACACACAAGACCCTGAGGACGAGGTTGAAACCAATATTGATATGCCTAAACAAGTAACAACATAAAGCATAAATCACTTTTCGGCGTACGCGCTATTACGCCAAGCACTTATAGTTTGACGATCTTACGCTGACCCACCAACCATTTTCGCGAGTCTACTCTGGAGATCGGGGTGGAGTACATGGAATGCACACTGGCTGAGTACGCTGTTTGGCCAATTTTATACCAGTGTGAGGAGTAACTGTGTTTACATGAAGAAAAGTTAAGTCAGAATAGATTGAGTTTGTGCCATCTGAAGTAGGCTGAGGTGGTTAATTGGTTAACTGGTAAAATATACGCTATTCCACTATTCCACTGGTGGAAATATACGCTATTCCACTGCTCCATGTATAGTAGAATATCTAACGGTAATTGAGGAATACTTTGTATTACCGGATGTCACATTGTTGCTAACGCTTGTGCATAAATCAAATATGACACCAGCCTGCTAAACTTTTCGGTTGATATGCTTGCGTTTTTAGCTGAGAACTTATAAAACACTTTTTTTTCTACAATAATTTCATTAATGGCAGATTGGTTATGTTGGTTATATTCACGGCCGCACTGCACTGCATAAGTCGCTCAACTGTGCTTTCCAGTTGAGTTTGGACTGTCAATAGTTTTGTCCTATAACGTTTCATAGTTTAAAAAATTAGTTGTTAATACGTACATTATTAAAATCCATGTTGTCAACTTCAAGGTGTTGTGAAGCAGTATGGAAATTATAAATGACAATGCAATTTTGAATACATATCAACAGCTTTTTTAAACTGGCCAGAAATGTTAAATATAAATTCTGGATTATCAATTGAAGATGATTTCTTGTGGTGACATAAGGTTTTTGTCATTCAATTTCTGGAAGCTTGACATGGATTTGTGTCAGGCCTTTTTCTTCCACCCCCTCCCCTAAAGTATGCCTGATACTCCGTAGGAGTTATTTTTTGTGCTGTTCTTCTGTAAACATTTGAAAAATGTCAATGCTGCTGCCAGATTTAAGATTTGGTATGCAGTTACCGTGTACAGGTACTACAGTATATGCTATTATAAAATAACAAATTAAAAACGCACGCGCTGATTGGCTGAAAGCCGTGTTTCTATAACTCGATGGAAAACATGGATTTTTCCCGCCATTTTTATAAAATGGACTGTAAGACGAACCTTTGCTCACAAACAGCTAAAATGTCGATAAATATGTTCTGTGACAGAAGAAAAAAAGAAGAAAAACGAGAAGATCGGATGTTTTCTTCACAGTTAAGAGCGTTTATGTTCATTTGAGCAGCCGACAACGCTTCATCATTTTAATAAAAGAGTCTTATTACTTATTTCATCAGCGTTATGTTCCCATACGTTATAGCAACACTCGCGAAAGTTTGGGAGAACTCGAAATAGCGTGGAGACACTCGCCCCGTGGAGACACTCGCCCCGTGGAGACACTCGCCCCGTGGAGACACTCGCCCCGTGGAGACACTCGCCCCGTGGAGACACTCGCCCCGTGGAGACACTCGCCCCGTGGAGACACTCGCCCCGTGGAGACACTCGCCCCGTGGAGACACTCGCCCCGTGGAGACACTCGCCCCGTGGAGACACTCGCCCCGTGGAGACACTCGCCCCGTGGAGACACTCGCCCCGTGGAGACACTCGCCCCGTGGAGACACTCGCCCCGTGGAGACACTCGCCCCGTGGAGACACTCGCCCCGTGGAGACACTCGCCCCGTGGAGACACTCGCCCCGTGGAGACACTCGCCCCGTGGAGACACTCGCCCCGTGGAGACACTCGCCCCGTGGAGACACTCGCCCCGTGGAGACACTCGCCCCGTGGAGACACTCGCCCCGTGGAGACACTCGCCCCGTGGAGACACTCGCCCCGTGGAGACACTCGCCCCGTGGAGACACTCGCCCCGTGGAGACACTCGCCCCGTGGAGACACTCGCCCCGTGGAGACACTCGCCCCGTGGAGACACTCGCCCCGTGGAGACACTCGCCCCGTGGAGACACTCGCCCCGTGGAGACACTCGCCCCGTGGAGACACTCGCCCCGTGGAGACACTCGCCCCGTGGAGACACTCGCCCCGTGGAGACACTCGCCCCGTGGAGACACTCGCCCCGTGGAGACACTCGCCCCGTGGAGACACTCGCCCCGTGGAGACACTCGCCCCGTGGAGACACTCGCCCCGTGGAGACACTCGCCCCGTGGAGACACTCGCCCCGTGGAGACACTCGCCCCGTGGAGACACTCGCCCCGTGGAGACACTCGCCCCGTGGAGACACTCGCCCCGTGGAGACACTCGCCCCGTGGAGACACTCGCCCCGTGGAGACACTCGCCCCGTGGAGACACTCGCCCCGTGGAGACACTCGCCCCGTGGAGACACTCGCCCCGTGGAGACACTCGCCCCGTGGAGACACTCGCCCCGTGGAGACACTCGCCCCGTGGAGACACTCGCCCCGTGGAGACACTCGCCCCGTGGAGACACTCGCCCCGTGGAGACACTCGCCCCGTGGAGACACTCGCCCCGTGGAGACACTCGCCCCGTGGAGACACTCGCCCCGTGGAGACACTCGCCCCGTGGAGACACTCGCCCCGTGGAGACACTCGCCCCGTGGAGACACTCGCCCCGTGGAGACACTCGCCCCGTGGAGACACTCGCCCCGTGGAGACACTCGCCGCCCCGTGGAGACACTCGCCCCGTGGAGACACTCGCCCCGTGGAGACACTCGCCCCGTGGAGACACTCGCCCCGTGGAGACACTCGCCCCGTGGAGACACTCGCCCCGTGGAGACACTCGCCCCGTGGAGACACTCGCCCCGTGGAGACACTCGCCCCGTGGAGACACTCGCCCCGTGGAGACACTCGCCCCGTGGAGACACTCGCCCCGTGGAGACACTCGCCCCGTGGAGACACTCGCCCCGTGGAGACACTCGCCCCGTGGAGACACTCGCCCCGTGGAGACACTCGCCCCGTGGAGACACTCGCCCCGTGGAGACACTCGCCCCGTGGAGACACTCGCCCCGTGGAGACACTCGCCCCGTGGAGACACTCGCCCCGTGGAGACACTCGCCCCGTGGAGACACTCGCCCCGTGGAGACACTCGCCCCGTGGAGACACTCGCCCCGTGGAGACACTCGCCCCGTGGAGACACTCGCCCCGTGGAGACACTCGCCCCGTGGAGACACTCGCCCCGTGGAGACACTCGCCCCGTGGAGACACTCGCCCCGTGGAGACACTCGCCCCGTGGAGACACTCGCCCCGTGGAGACACTCGCCCCGTGGAGACACTCGCCCCGTGGAGACACTCGCCCCGTGGAGACACTCGCCCCGTGGAGACACTCGCCCCGTGGAGACACTCGCCCCGTGGAGACACTCGCCCCGTGGAGACACTCGCCCCGTGGAGACACTCGCCCCGTGGAGACACTCGCCCCGTGGAGACACTCGCCCCGTGGAGACACTCGCCCCGTGGAGACACTCGCCCCGTGGAGACACTCGCCCCGTGGAGACACTCGCCCCGTGGAGACACTCGCCCGTGGAGACACTCGCCCCGTGGAGACACTCGCCCCGTGGAGACACTCGCCCCACGTTTATAATGTCAAAATTCAATATGATCATTTCAACGCCATACATCTAATTCGAACAACATCACTCCTAGTCTTACAACTACGTAGTTGTTATAACGTATAGTTCAACAACTTACTTAGCGTAACATTTGCATCGCATCGTATATATTAACGTCTTACAGCTGAGCGTAGCGTAACGTTTAACAACTTACCGCAATGTGTTAAAACGTAGTGTAACGTCTTACAACGTTGTGTAACGTCTTACGACATGTAGCATAACGTCTTATGATGTCGTAGCGTAATGTCTTTTCAAGTAGTGCAACATCTAACAATATTGTTAAAAGTGTTACGACTCACAGTGTGGTGTTACACGTCTCCCGAAATAAGGATAAGGGTTGACCGAAAGTCTGAAAACAATTTACGGTGCACAAACGTTTGTGAACTATATATACATGTTCATCTGAAACATATGCTAATTAAGAAAGAATCGTTCCTTGTGACTTATTTAAAGAGTGAGTGTCAGGGTAATGCATTGCGCGCTTGTGTTTTTCTCGCCGGCCATTTTGTGGGACGCCTAATTCAAATCGTGATCCGATCCGTCGATATCTTTGCAATCCTTTCATTAAACGTGTTAGTTTGTCGATTTCCAAAGTGAAAATATTAGTATATTTTCACTTTGGAAATCGACAAACTAACACGTTTAATGAAAGGATTGCAAAGATATCGACGGATCGGATCACGATTTGAATTAGGCGTCCCACAAAATGGCCGGATATTTTTATTGCTATTTGTTGTAAACTTCCGTATTGATCTATATGAAAACAATAACAAACACCCACCATGCACGACCCTGACACTCGCTCTTAACGCAGTCATCCAAATACGCATTCGCAAAAATAGAAAGTGGATTCGCAAAAGTTCAAATTCGATTTGCAACCCTCATAATTCGAACCCGGTATACAAATCATGTTATGACATTTACAGAACACCAATAACCACACGAGTGTTGTTCATGCCAAGATGGAAAACGCATTAAAATATGGCACTTCACATGTATTTCAAAGAGATGGTTGACATGGTTGACTCTGCTTTCATCTTTACTGTTGCCCATACCATAAGTTACTACTTAATACAGTTTTAAAACCATTTAAGGCACAGAATCAGCATACAAATCATCCTTAGGGACTGGTCATAAATTACCAGGGGGAGGGATGGTGGAGAAATAAGGAGGGTCATAACTTTTTCAGCCCCTCAAAAGGGAAGGTATTATAGAAAATTGAACTATCCAAAGGGAAGGTCACATAAATTTAAGCTCACACTCTATGATAGTTTCACTTTACTCAAAATTCCAAACAGATCACAGTGATTATTGTACTGTAAAATAGTGTAATAAAATAGTAATTAATAGTATAATAGTAACATGAATTTATTCATAAAATACATAAAACAACACTTTTATATATAGTTTTATATATCCTAAAGTCAAATGTCATTTTACATACATTTTAAAAATTCATGAGCAAATTTAATCAGTATAATTATTTTTGACAGATATGCTTCAGTATGAACGTTTATTTTAGAAGAAGCTATTTTGTACAGGGGGAGGGGTCATGATATTTTTGGCTATTGCCAAGGGGAGGGTCACGCTATTTCATACTCATCGTCATGGGATGTCACATTTTTAAACTTTTTACTTCAAAACTCCACCCCCCCCCCCCTCCCCCCTCGTAATTTATGACAGTCCTTATTGTCCTCTGAACATTTCTTATAGTACCAACAGTAGTTGGGAGAAATTGTTACATGTAAGTTTATCTTCAGTGATCATTTTCTTTATTCTCATTACTTCTACAGTATGATATTATTAGGAGAAGTTAGGTACTGATCAGCCCTGCGGCTATGAATAATAATAAACCTAACTTGCAATTAAAAGCTGAATTACAAAGGTTGTAAAAATAACAAAAAATAATAAATTTAAAATTTATTACCTATTAGCAACTGCCTCGCTTGTGGAGGATGGGTGTCTGGGTCATCCAGGGGCTTCCACTTCCACAGCCAGCCCCCAGATAGAATACCGCTCTCATGGCCAGCAAATCCCCGCAAGTCGCAACCCAGCCATGAGTCCCCATACCCAACTCCAGGCACCTGTCACACTGACTATGTCAGTGGAAAATTGAGGGACAAAAGAAGAAAAAAAATATTATAACTTATAATGAAGGAAAAAAATGTTTATATATAATAAACTACTCAAGAACAAGGATACCACGTTCCAACAACTTTCTTGACCACTACTCACTAACGTCAAGCGGGCGTCCACTTGAGCCGCATACCTGCTAGAGACCGCTGACCGCTAATCACGCTATACTAACCGTAAGGAGCGATCTCAAATGGAATAGTCACATTGATATTATTATCAAGAAAGCTTCCAAAAGATTGTACTTTTTGCGGCAGCTGAAACCTGCCAATGTGCCTATACTATTGAGATGGTCCCTTTTAGTGCACTTGCATTCGGTCTATCGTTGAATATGCATCACCTGTTTTCCACTACATGATTCCCAACTACTTGTGTATTGAAATTTGAACGTATACAACAACGTGCCAACAAAGAAGCCCCTTCAATTTTAGGCATCAAACTCTTCGAGCAAGACGACAAGCTGCATGTGATAAATTATTTAAACAAATTACGGACGACCCTGCAAATCATAGATTGTACACACGTTTACCGGAGTTGAACTCTAACACTTCATATATCTTGAGGAGTACGAGAACATTTAACATCCCTAAATGTAGGACAAATAGATTTCATTTATCGTTGCTAGTGCTAGTCGCTCGAAGTCCTAATGTTTATATGCAGTTAAATTATATTTAACTAAGTTAACAACCAAGAGCGGTTAAGCCCAAGTTCTTAGCTTCAGGGATTAGATCCAGCTGTTTGCCATTAACCAATACTGGAAATAAGCGGTTTTGTACATGTTTTTGTAAATTGTACTCGCATTTCTTTGCATTTTTCTTGGTTAAGGGTAAATTTTAGGGCATCAGATTGATTCTGGATGTCATTGGAGGTACCACCTCAGCAATAATGGTTGTATCGTCAACATTAGGTTAACACCTTCCCTAATAAATAAAGCTTTATCATTTTCAGAGCTGCTAGTGATGTTGTGTCTGGCGTTGTCACAAAATGTTTGAATGCTCGTCCCAGAACAAAACAGAAAGGTATTGACATCTGCATGATGTACCTTGAAATCGAGAAACAGGAAGCTGTGCAGGAAGAAATCTTGAAAGGGTTGGAGAATAAACAACCAAAGATAAGTGGCTGCTTCTGTGTCATTATTAAAAATGGCTTTGAGGTAAGAAGGATGGACTACAGTATAAATAAAACATAGTGACAATTCACCTGTGCTTGTCCCTTGTAAACGGTTTATCTAAGATAATAGGTCAGTCTACTGTAGTTTCCGTTTGGAAATTCCGCGCTTCAGAAGATCGCATGCATTGCCGGTGTGATGTATGCGATTCGCACGCGTCCACATTTGGCGGATAGCAAAGTCATTTTGGGAATAATTTGATTTCGAAAACTTGTAGACACATTTGGAAAACTAAATATGCATTATGGATGGCGTTGTTTGTACTAATATTTACATTAAATCAATACACAAAGAACGACAAATGCCAAAAGGATAAAAAAGTACTGCGTAAAAATACAAATGATTGATGGGTGAGATCGTTATGGGTATAAAACATTTAAGACATTTATCCCATTACCACAATAACAACAATTTTACAGCAAATTTGAATTTTTACAAAAAATAGGGGTTCTGGCAAACCCTTTTGTATATATAAATAAATAAATAAATAAATGTTGGTTTATTAAAATGTTGGTTAATTACTTTATATTCACAAAATATTAAAAAAATAATTAAATATATATATATATATATAAATTTTGACAAGATAGATGGTAAAAGTTAAAACAAGTACTTATTAGAACTGTTTATAAGAAACTCTCCTTAAGGTGGTTGTACATTTGGCAAACGCCGTCAAAGACGGGAAAAAACTATTTTTTAAACGTTCGGTTCTACACTTAAATAAGGACAGATTATTACTGTTACGTAGTACACGACCATGTGTGGTATGTCTCGAGTCAGGTATAAGATAAGCAAGTTTGGAGTTCGTATTGTTCTTTAAACTGTTAAAAAGCTTCAGAGATAAACGTTGCCGATTATCTATTAGTCGAGGACAAGCAGTGATTGCCAAAGCTTCACGATATGACAAATGTGGATGGATAATGCGGAAAGCTCTCATCTGAATTTTTTTCGAACGCGTTCCGAATTGCGTTCGGAACGCGTTCCGGTTTTCAGGCTATACATGTCGTGATCAGTTCGGCCATATCCGGAAATTGTCGTCACTTTCCGATTCGTAGCGTCATCTTGTTTCATAGCGTCATCTTGTTTCATATCGTCGCTCCGCCATATTTACTGAATATAAGAGATATTTTACGATGAGAAAGCTTTCATTATATGCAAGAAAAAGAGTAATTTCTTTGAGATCTGCTGGAGTAAAGATTCCAAAAATAAAAGATACTCTAATCGAGGAACGAATTAAAATCTCAAGATAAGCAATCTGTCTTTTTCTTTTGCGATATCGAATGAGTGGTCAATTGAACGATGCTCCTCGCAGTGGTCGAAGGCCAAAAAGTGACAGAAGAACATATCAAATTTATAGACGAATATGACTCGCCGGTTATATATAGATATTATAATATAGATCGCCGGTTATCCAGGCGAAACAAATTATGGACAAAACGTCTTGGTTCACGAGCTCTTGCGCATTGCTGACCGCCACAGCTTGTGATACGAGTAGTTTAGTTTCGCTACACTATCGTATACGCGAGTCTAATATGAATTTATATCTACGGTCCGAACATAAGCATGTAAACATGTCAATCAAAAACGACCTTCGAACATGAAATACCCGGCCGACGATATCACGATAGTATAAAGTTAAAAAGTAGAGTGCGTGTAGACAGGGTTTTGGATATATAGCAAAGTGAAGAGGTGGTAAAGGGTATCAAGATTTTTAGTGACGAAATACTGACGTTTCGAGCGGAGCCCTTCATCAGAGTAAAACGTCCGCTCGAAACGTCAGTATTTCGTTACTAAAAATCATGGCAGTTGAGTGAAAACAATAAGTGATGATTCATAAAGATGTTGCCGCGTGCCATTATAAACTTTACTCCGCGCTTGCCAATAGTCTATTCGCTCTCAATTTCTATGAGATGATAGATGACTCTGCCTTCGCCATCGTCATTTATCACATCATGATAGAAATCTCGAGCTCATAATCTTTAAATATAAATTCGCCATCGACAATCATAAAGGAACGCAGGCTCTGCCTCTGGGTACGAGATTGATTACATATTTATCAGAGCATATTTCAAGATCAAAATTCAGAATAATTTCCAACTGACATGAAAACCAAAACGAAACATAAACTTATAGATGTAGGAAACGACTTACCAATAAACCATTAAAACGAAATCGTTTGTTGGTAAGTCGACACATACAGTTGTTACGCTGGAAGCGAAACGACTTTGTGTTACATACTGTAGCAAAACGACTTGTAGCGAAACGACAGTCATTGCACACATTACAATGTGCATGCATGCGAAGCATGGCAGTCACGAATTTTTATAGCGGTCGTTTTAATTCACAGATGAATAAAATAAAGATTAATTTGATGAGTGTTTTTTTAATAAACACAGAGCGTTCATATAAAAAGGTACCAACCATCCGTCCACAACCCTGATGTTTTTAAAAAATATATGGCGCCGCGTGATAATCAAACACGGAGTAAAATTTATATTAAGTCTGTGTCTGAACTACTGACTCAGTTATTACTTATGCATGCGCAACTCTCATTCACTCTCATCATTGATTGATCCAAGCCACAAGTCTCAAGTTCATACATTCTTCGTATAAATGTGATTTGTTACATTGGTTAATCACTCGGAGTTTTCCGACCTCGGTAATAGCTTCCGACAAAATTTCCATCTCAATCGAACGCGTTCAGGAACGCGTTCCGGAACGGCTCCGGAACGCGTTCCGGTACGCGTTCGGAACGCGTTCCAGAACGCGTTCGGAACGCGAAGGGAACGCGTTCTGGACGAGAACGCAGCGTTAGGTTACTTCTGAGCAGTACTGTATGTCGAAACGACACGAATGATATGTAGACGTTTTGCAGCTTTTTTAGTGATCATCGAAACATGTTCAGACCATTTAAGATTTTCTTGAATCTGCACACTAGAACTTTATGACTATCCACTCTTTCAAGTGGGATGTCGTTGATGCGGAGCTGAGTAAAAACAGGTGGTTCACGCAGAAAAGTTACTCCCAATTCCTTGCACTTTTTTGGGTTAAGTTTCATAAAGTTCTCGGCGGCCCAATTTGAAATGTGGTCCAGGTCTGATTGGATGGTAGAGTTGGCATGTCTAGGCAAAACCTCTGAAATGGTGATATCGTCAACATATTTACAAATAGGGGGCACCAAATCGTTGATCATTACTAAGAATAGCAAGGGTCCCAACTTGGTACCCTGAGGAACGCCAGCGTTCACACATGCCCATTCAGACATCGACTCTCCAAGTTTAACGCGTTGTCTCCGATCAGAAAGAAAATTGCATAACCAAGGAATTAAGGATCTGCGAAACCCCAGGTTAATGAGTTTGATGACAAGAACAGGTTAATTCTATCGAATGCTTTACTGAAATCTAAGAAAGCAATTCGTAACGAATGACCAGGAGTGTCTAAACTGGATAACCATGAATGGAGCATATCAAGTAAACACAAAGTGGTGGAAGAACCTTGAAGGCATCCAAACTGCTTAAAATCAATCTTATTTCCTATATCCTCAAGCATCCAGTCGGCCACGAATCCTTCTAGGACTTTCGAAAGGCAAGGTGTCAGAGAGATTGGGCGTAGGTCTTCTTCGTTTTTTGGTGGTATTACTTTGTGTATCGGCGAGATGTTAGCTGACTTCCAGATATTTGGGGTGACGCCGGTCGATAAGGAAGAATTGAATATATCAGCCAAAGGGACAGCCAACTCAAATGCAAACTCTTTCAAGATGCGTGGAGGAATATTATCAGGCCCTGCTGCTTTAGACAAATTGAGACCAAGTAATTTCTTGCAAATTTGATGAGCAAAGATCGTTGGAGGACTATTAGAGGCAGGTAGAAAGGCCGGAAGCTCACTCAGATCGAGGCCTGGGATGTCAGCATTCACTGAAAGGAAATAATTATTCAGCGCATTCACAAGCTCCGAGGTGGATAGAATAATACCGTCCTTTTCGATCTGGATTGGTGAGAAGTTACGAGACCTACCAGACAGCTGGTTGACATGTTTCCACCAGGATCGGCTATCAGTGTTCTTCAAATGGCGTACTTTATCAGAGTAAAAAGACCTCTTCTTAGACATGATTTCAGATTTAACTTTATCCTTATAGTAACGCCATAGATGAGTATTACCACTATGAAAGGCTTGTTGGCGCTCGACAATCAGTTGTTTGATAGATACAGACATCCAAGGTTTATCGGTACTATGTAACTTGACAGTTCGTAGAGGAAAGATGTCCATGGCTTTAGAGATTCTCTCTGTGAAGTCAGATGCTAGGTCTTCAGTTGATGGGTGAGTCTTATCCATACCCCAATTTTGAGAAATTAACCATCTGCCAAAAGATTCGCATCCAGATCGGGGAAAACGGCGCACACGATGTTTGGAGACGTTGTGATGAGGTATGTTTCCACAGCTAGGGCTCCACTTGATTGTATTATGGTCAGATGTACCAACAGGTGCTAAGAGAGATGGCTTATTATAGAGGTGCGACATACTGGTGACAACTAGATTAAGAACAGCGGACCCCCTGGTGGGTTCGGTTACGACTTGGCGAAGATCATGGTTATTTAACAGGTCTGAAATATCCAAATTGTTGAAGTCTCCTAACAGTACCATGCCGCGATCAGGATGTTTGTTACGGGCCCTATCCAGGGACTCTATTAGGAAACAAACAAGGTCACGTTTTTCTTGAGATGATATATCAGGAGGGCAATAAATAACGCCTGCAACAATTGCAGATATTGGTCTTGGCAAACGATGAGGTCGGATCCACAGCCATAAACACTCGAAATCTGGGTTTTCGATGTCGCTCCATCTATTGCAGGGCAATGAGTCGGATACAAAAGCACACACGCCGCCGCCGCGTCCTGTGAGCCTATCACGGCGAAATATGTTGTAATTAGCGATATTGACCAGGTGGTCGTCGATTTCTTCGTGAAGCCATGTCTCAGAAACAGCTGCGATATCTATACGTAAATTTGCCAAAAGGAGAGAAAACTCGTCAATCTTTGGGACCAAAGATCGCACATTAGCACATAGGAAATTGGGCAACTGTGTGTTTGTTTCAGGTAGAGTGGGTTCCTTTTTGAGATTCACTGAAATAAGATTGCTAAAGTTAATTGAACGTGATGGCTTAATGTTCAAATAATTTCTAGTGAAAATTCCTGTTAATCTAACAGGAATCGCGTTGTTGTGCCGTGGTTCTAGAGAGGTAAGACCGCCCAAGTCGATTTGGCATATAGGTATACGATATTCAGTCGTGCAATTAGTTACGCCATGATGAACACTAGTTGAAAACGTTTTGAATATTTGATGAGTTAACAGAGTTAGCAACAAGATTCGGGGTTTTTTGCTCGATATAACAGCCAGATGAAACAGGAGTTGAACAAAACTGTGTAAAATCCCTTGGTTTACCACCTCGGCAACCTCTAAAACGAGCCATAAGACCGAGTTCCCGCAATTTTGTCCAGGTAGTAGGGTTGACAGGCAGCAGAAAATCGTTGACCGCTTGAGTGGAGTTGACTTTTAGATGTTTCCACCAATATCGAAGAGAAATCAAACTATTTCTAGAAAAACACAGCATATCGAAGCCAAAGAGAAGTATACAAATGTGTAGTCCACAAGATAGCACAGAAATGGATCACATATATCACGAAAATACGAAATTTGCGAGAGCTAAAATTGATACGCAGCCATGCACACGGCGCGGACAAGCCATATAGGAAAGTGAAAAGGTGGTAAACTGCCAAGATTTTTAGTGACGAAATACTGACGTTTCGAGCGGAGCCCTTTATCAGAGTAAGAAATGCTGACCAATTTATCAGAGAATATTATAAAACATTTATACTTAGCAAACTGCTTTACGGTAGCGAGAAATGGACCATCTACTTGCAGACTAAACTTCCACCTGCGTAACCTTAGAAGAATTTTGGGCATCTCATGATAAGACCACGTCCCAAACAAGGCCGTCCTACAATCTTGGACAAAAGTATTGGGACACAACAACACATTCTTCCCTTATAAACTTTCGTTCTGCTTCAGCGGGTTCTGCTTGAACGATCGATGCCTAGCAACGCCCTCCTCCTTTCAATGTTGTTCACTGTATCAAATATAATGTATTTTCACGCATATTTGCCATTTATATCCGTCAACATTGATTAGGGGGGGGAGAGGGGTTTTGGTGCTATATGTAAATTTTTGTGTAAATATGAACGTGCGCGTGGCGTGTCCCAATGACTTTTGTCCAAGATTGTAGCTCTAATTGCTAAAGTAATACACCCAAAATACATTGCTAATTCTGAGAAGTGGCCACAACTCGAAAAGTGTCTTTTGAGCGACACCCCTGGAGCCAAGACAACTCCCCAAAATTAACAGTGTGATAACACAAAATCTACCATTAAATTAAATTATAATAAGATACAGAGAAGTATGTTTGCATCTGTATAAAGAACGTGTTTTGTAGGCCGGGAAAGTAAACCAATATTTCCAAAAAGCATCATGAAGAAAAATAATAGATATTAGTTAGTAATCTGTAATAAAATTAACTTTCATTTTTTTTAAATTTTGAAAGTGAAAAATGTCTTATTTCTTCAACAAAAATGTTGGTCAGCAAAATCATCAATGTGCATGTTGCTTAATTTCTATGAGGCGATATTTAACTCGGGCTTTGCCCTCGTTAACTATTATCTCACAGCATTTCAGCAATCCCAAACGCATAATCTAATTGTTAATTAGTGGTCAATATAGTGATATTAAAAAGGTAAAAAAATCGCTGCTCGTTTATGTCATATTCTGGTTCCATGCATGCAGTTTTTTATTGTCCTTTTTCCTCTGTTGCAGTGAATTTGGTGGCAAGATATTTCCATTGAAACCAGTCGTTAAAGTTTTGTCCAAACTTTTTGATCACAGTGATAACACAGTTCGTGAAGAGGTGTGTAAAAATGAACAGTGGTTTTAATCCATTTTCCGAGTTTGATAACGAATGTTACATTGACAAAAGCTAATTAAATAGCGGAAAACAAGGTTTAACAACAAATACAATTACCATAAAACGTTGATAAGTAAATCGACGATAACAAAATAAAGAAAATCACTGCATCAATTTTTTTAACATCTATCAACATTTTACATATCTTTTAACGCTTTGGAATAATATCACACATTAAAAATTTCCCATTTAAAAATATTTATTTTATATACAGATATAACCCGTTAAATTTGTAATTGTCAGTTTTCTCGGGATTTAGTGGATATACAGTATATCGCGACGAAGAACAAAAGAAACCGACTCAATCGTGTTATATTTTTAATTTATAGATCCGTAGCGAGGGGAATTCGACGAAATATTACCCCGAGAGATTATAATCTCTCGGGGTAATATTTCGACGAATTCCCGAGCGGAGGGTCTTTAAATTATATTAATATTAACCGAAACAATCTTGAATGTTGTTTTAAAACGTCTTGAAACGTCTTGTTGTTCCTCCATTGTTGACAGGCTCGTCTTGGTTAACGCGCGTGTTAACTCGTTTTCGCGCATGGTATTTGTTTTCGCGCATGGTATTTGTTTTCGCGCATGGTATTTGTTTTCGCGCATGGTATTTGTTTTCGCGCATGGTATTTGTTTTCGCGCATGGTATTTGTTTTCGCGCATGGTATTTGTTTTCGCGCATGGTATTTGTTTTCGCGCATGGTATTTGTTTTCGCGCGAGGTAGTCGAGCTTGAATTCCCCTCCACAGCGGTGAACTCACTAATATTCGAAGTGGGGTAATTCTTAGACTGAGCCGGCCTTGATGTTGCATTTTTCGCAACTGGTCCCGGTTTGGTCTTAAAAATTGTATATATTCCGACACTCGAAATTTTGCTTCACCATAATTTTATGATAAATTGATCGGTCACGTGGTACAAATCTAGCTCTCTGATTGGACATTTATAGTTGAGGTATAATATTACACATTAAAAACTTTAGGTAAATTTCGCAGATAAACCATGGCGGCCATGCTCTTTGTCATTTGAATCTTTGGGGATAGAGTGAAAACGGAAAGAATATTAATGATTGTTAGGATTAACCCGTTAAACTCTGATTTTTTTTGTTTCACCCCAGACGAAGCTGTTAACCATTGAAATTTACAAATGGATAAGAGATGCCGTGAAGTCGCAGCTGACGAACATTAAACCCGTACAGGTATTGTAGTATTTCCATTAATTGTTCGCACGGTAAGACTAATTATTATAAGGCTAAGCTTGTTTTCGGGTCTGGAAACAACGTACGCTGATTCATGGTTGCTGAGAGTTTCGGAATCCTACGATTGCCCCGACGACGGCCATACGCTTTTTCCGGATCAGTAGGTTGTGGCGGGAAGATTTATGTGTGGATTTGATGACAATAGGGACTTTAAGATCTACGACGCGATAACCTTGACGACGCGGCGGCCCTCAAAACTTTAACAAGCAGTGTGAATTGAAGTATTTGAAAGAAGATATGGTATTGGAAGATAAGATATGATAAGATATAATAAGATATAAGATAATAAGATATTATAAGATAATAAGATATTCGATACGTGGACGATCGTCAAGCTCATATCCTTAGAAAAATGATTCTGAGTCCCGTACTGGAATCGAACCTGTAACTTTCTGATTGCCGGTGAGACGCTCTAACCATTGAGCTAACGAGACTCAGATGGAGAGCGAAGGTTATAGTGATGTACTGATTCGATTGATATATGTACTGCCTATGCGGCAGTCACTATATATCGGTAATGCTACTCCTGTACGGGACTCAGAATCATTTTTCTGAAGATATGAGCTTGACGGTCGTCCACGTATCGTCTGTCTATTCCGAGCTCTCCCGCATTCACTACAACATTGTGTATATTAACGCATAATAAGATATTATAAGATATGGTATAATATTGACTACCGTATTTGATGTTTAAAGCTTGTTTTATGACCTCCAAAATGCTCTAGTTCTGCTAAAACGGTTTTAGTGTTTGAGCTGAAGTCAACATTAAGGAACAACTCTCATCGAGTTCGTGTCGTTCTGAAGACGTGAAAATGCTCAGAGTTGCGTTGTAACTTGTAAACAAAACGAGGACGGTGTTGGGAATACTCTTGGGACTACAAATTATTCATTCCCTTTGTTTTGCGTGAAGAATTCTTTGTTTTGAGATCTAAAAAAGTCGCTAATAATGTCTAATAAGAGTGTAGGTGTCTTCATTGGAAATGCCGAGCAATAAAATGCGCTGGAACATCAGTATTTATTGTCTTTAAAGTTATTCATCTAAAAGCACTGCGAATAGATGCCTTATTGGTGTAAAAATGAAGTGAAATGTACTAGCGAAAAGGTAAGGTAATCATCTATGGATGGATGGACGGGTGGCTGGACGGTGGCTGGACGGTGGCTGGACGGTGGCTGGACGGGTGGATGGATAACATAAAAAGCTTTATTCGTGTGGACAACTACAGTAACGTATCTGAGTGATTTGGAATTACGTTTCTCCAACTCAAACTTTTAACCAACGACGGTGGCTAACTGCTCTTACAATTAAAAGGGCCACTCGAATTATATTATCACACTCGCTAAGCTCTTGTTGTCAGATTATCTCATGTGGCTAAATGTAGCCGATGAACCGTAAAATTTTATTGACTGAACTTGCGCTATAGCTGAGCGATAGTCAACTCTACGTCCCATTGGCTGGGCCTTATGAGCGATAGTCAACCCGAAATAGCCCAAAAAGACAATTATTATTCAATATATTCATACATTGTCCCAAATTTTATTCAAACATTTCAGGCGGATTTTTATTTACGACAAATGTTTCTTCAACAAAAGCATTCGAATCTGTTCAAATCTAATTACTCGGGCTACTTGTGGTAGCGCGAGTCTAGGTTTCGGCTTCATTATTAGTAGTCGTATTTTTATTTTTGGGGTTCCACAAATCTGCAGAATTGCGCAATAATATATTCCGTCAGGCTTTGCGAACCTCGAGGCATGTAAAGCCGAGTCATGTGGCCGAGTTCTTTCTTTTCGACAGCTTTGCCTTCAGTCGAGTTGTACTCTGAAGTGATAGATTTTGGAAGTGACTGGCTACAGGCTTCCGAAAATTTTGCCTTTTAGAAGCTGCTGTACATTGTAATTCCAAATAAAAAGCTTTATATAAAACAACGAGACATAAAGGAAGGTCAAGAGGTACATGTGCATCTCGGACCTTCGTATGGTACTGCCCAGGATTTCGTGCATATATATATTTATGCATGATCCATTGTCTTTCGAGACAGAACGATGCCACAAACACGTTTATTGTCAAAATCACGTTTATTGTCAAAATGTTTTCTTTGTTGTGTGAAATATAATCGTTGCTGAGATGACGTCACAAGTGTCGCGTCCCAGGCCCTGTAATCTGCGGCTTTTTCATCAACTGACAATGTTTAAAAATAGGTACGCATTGTGTACATGGGTTTACTGGATATATTAAAAGATATATTTTAATTTTAATTGAAAAATGTAGATTGTAATGATACTGGACAGTTACCCCTTGACCTCAAAGGGTGCTAAAATCCTTTGAGGTAAAGTATTTTGGAAGCAATTATACTTTTAATAATAACCAGTACACATTTCTCAGATGGGCGTGGACTGCCATATATGTCGTTTTAACCGGCGAAATTCAAATATGGCCGATTAATTTCTAAGTAAAACAGGTTTTTACGAAGGGTATGCACGTTCGCGTGATATAATCGGCGCGTATACTATGTACTTAGGCCCTGTTTACACGGTCCGGACGAATTCGGAGCCGTACCGAATTTTCCACGGTTCCGCCTGTTTATATTTATAGGGGAAACTTTACACCAATATTGTGTGACACTGAATATTTCGACACTGAATATTCTGTGACGCTATATATTTTCCTGTGACGCTATATATTTTCCTGTGACGCTGAATGTTCTGTAGTAAATCTGAGTTTAAAAACAAAATAAACATACTACTGTAATTAACCGCGACCCCGCAGCGTACGTTACTCAGCTTTAACACCATTGCTAATTCTCCTCTAAAAGCTGCTCGTCTTGATAGAAACTCTGCTGCGTTTGGATTTAAGATAGTCTTCGATTATTGTGTGGATTATCCTATCTCCAAGTCCGCAATTAACTGTGTTGGACGTTCGAGCACGTTTCCATTTGTGTCTTGAGGTCACGCAGCACGTTATCCTTTCCATAAATCTGTCTTACTACTCGTCCGAGTTTCCACTTCCCGTGGTTATAAAGTAGACATTGACCAATACCATGGATCCTTCGTTAGGCACAGGGGCGTATGAAGCAATTTTGTTTGCAGAGCTACTTTTAGTGACTGTGGTGAGCACTCTCGGTGTAGCCAGCAAGCCCCCTTAGGAGTGTTGGTGGATATGCCCTCAGAAAATGTTATAAGCCCTAGAAACGTATTTTTGGCCATTTTGGTTGCAAATTTCGTTATTATTAAAATGGCTGGTAAGGTTCATATTCAGGTTTTTTCAGGTGTTAGTTTATTTGTTTTAATGCACGGAATAAAAAAAACCCACTATATGGTGCTCATGATACAATTTTGTCATGCATATAATACGTTCTGTAATCCAAGCCAACATAAAATGTGTTGGTTTCGCATGACTGTGAATATGACAATTAATTAATGTAATTAATTAGTATTTAATATAGTATTTATATTGCATCTATAAATTCAACAAATAATTTCCAAACGCAACCAGGTGATAAATCAGACATAGTTTGACGCTACACTGGCTTTAAAATATTTTTTTGAATGACCAAACGTTTCGACACTCCAGTCTAGTGTTTTCATCAGAAGTGATCGTTGTAAAGTTAGGGTTCCTATTTATACCCTCATAGAACTGATGATGACGTTATCTATTTACAAGATGCAAATAAGCTTCTAGTAATAAACCACCGTCATCGCGATTAAATGTGGCGTGCACGCTATTGATATGACAAGCCTCCAGACAACGTCTCTGATAGTCTGATTAGTGGTAATAATTTTGGAATTTTCCCACGCAATCTCGTGGTAGGTTACACACGCGTGTTCCGACAAAGCATAATTTTGCTCTTTTGAAAAGATTACAGCCTTTTGGTGATCTTGCAAACGGAGTGTCGAAACGTTGGGTCATGGACAGTAACTTTTAAGTTACGTTCCAAAAAAACTTTTTAAAGCCAGAGTAGCGTCAAACTATGGCTGATCTATAAATTCATTCGTCAGTGATCAAGATGAAGTGACGTCACGTCAATTTCATAGATTGACTACCTCAGAGAAGATTGACTACCTCAGAGATACCGACATATTTACTACATGAATGTTCAAATGAAATAGACAATTCGCATCCCACATTGGCACATTTTACTTTGGATTTCCATAGAAGACAGATTTTACCTCTTCTAAACCGGTTAAACTGGTTTAGAAGTGTGCATTAATTAGTGTGTATTCCGCTCTTGTCTTAGCCTTATTGGGAAAAATGACGCCATTATCATAAAACTAGAAATACGAATCCACGATAATCCCCTCGCCCGCCTTTTCTACCCCCCCCCCCCCCCCCTACGGGAATTTCTCCATCCATGGTGCCGTGTATTTCTGTTTTGCAAAAATTCACAATTTGCAAAAGCCCGTTTCGTCGAAGAAATGTTTGAACGTTATCTCGGCCAATATTTAACCGATTTAAACTATGAAAACAGATTTGGAATTAGCGAGTCAACACACACAACATACGCGTTTACTATATTACGAGAACGTGAGTACCCTTCGTAAAAACGGTTTATGTACTTAGAAATTAGTCGACTATAAGCTGGTCACTTCATCGTATATTATTTTGAACGTTATCTCGATCAATATTTAAGTTAGCAAGATCCCTCTGAATACATTTTTAATACCATACAATATAACAATTAACCCTTACAACCATTTGATAGAACATATGACAAATAATATTTCCACACAAAAAGTTTGCATAAATTATGCTAATTAGCTGACGAAATGTCCGCCGATTGGTCAAAATCGGGATATACTTCAAACAGATTTCTCAGGCAGTTTTAGAGATAAGGTCCTGAAAGTTTCTGAGTTTATAGCTTATATACTGAGGCATATTCTGGTGGTAGCATTTTCAATATAAACTTTCAGCTATTTTCTGACATGCTTTTTTCTTTTTTTTTCAATTTCCACCACCTAAATTATATTAATTATGTCAGGTAATTCAACAAGTATGAATCAGATTCAAAATTCCTGGCTGTGGTGAAACTTTTATTGAAATATATGGGAAAATGAGGGAGAAATAGTGTTTGGAAAATGGCAAATGTGTTTGAAGTATATTCCGATTTTGACCAATCGGCGGCCATTTCGTCAGCTAATTACCATGATTTATGCAAACTTTTTGTGTGGAAATATTATTTGTCATATGTTCTATCAAATGGTTGTAAGGGTTAATTGTTATATTGTATGGTATTAAAAATGTATTCAGAGGGATCTTGCTACCTTAACCGTTTTCAATTCTGAAAACAGATTTGGAATTAGCGAGTCAAAATACATCACATATGTGTCTACTGTATTACGAGAACGTGAATACCCTTCGTAAAAATGGTTTATGTACTTAGAAATTAGTCGGCTTTGTCGGCTATGATAAGCCGGTCACTTCGTCGTATATTATTTTGAATATCTCGATCAATATATAACCGTTTTCAATTCTGAAAACAGATTTGGAATTAGCGAGTCAAAATACATCACATATGTGTCTACCCTTCGTAAAAATGGTTTATGTACTTAGAAATTAGTCGGCTTTGTCGGCTATGATAAGCCGGTCACTTCGTCGAATATTATTTTGAATATCTCGATCAATATATAACCGTTTTCAATTCTGAAAACACATTTGGAATTAGCGAGTCAAAATACATACTCAGACTCGGATTTCTATTTCCTCAAAAAACTGTCTCTTTTGGAAAAAACTCTTTGAATCATGTGACGGTTCAATTATATGTGACGGTTCAATATATATATATATATATATATATATATATATATATATATATATATATATATATATATATATATATATATATATATATATATATATATATATATATATATATATATATATATATATATATATATATATATATATATATATATATATATATATATATATATATATATATATATATATATATATATATATATATATAAACAAATAAACTCGATCCGAGATCAGGATCCCGCTAGCATCTCGCGTGATAAGGGACTAAACGCCGGTCGATATTAGCACCCTCAGGCCTTCGGCCGGCGCTTCGCGCCGGGCGAGGGGAAAACTTTGATATTAACTAGGATGTTTCTTTATTAGATGAAAGAGCTAGAGGAGGAGTGGTCAAAATTAGACGCAGCTCCTCCTAAACCAACAAGATTCACTCGATCACAACAGGAAAAAAAGGCACAGGCCCCAATAGCTGAGGAGTCAACAGGCGAAGCAGGCGAAGCAGGCGAAGCTGCTGATGACGAAGGTGGGTCTCAGACATCATGCATTGCGCGCTCGTGATCTTTACATACGGTAACTTAACCTTTCACCACGTGCTCCATTTAAAGAAACAAACAGAGAATCACGGAAGGAGCGTATACTGAAAGTTTCCAGTGAATCTAGTGCATAGTCTTGGAGCTATAAACTCTTAAAACTTTGCATGCCTAATTAATTTTTGCTGAAAATTCTCTCTATTTCGTTCTCTTTCGGTCTCTTCGCTCTATTTTGTTCTTTTTCGCTCCCTTTCGCTTTTTTTCGCTCCCTTTCGCTTTTTTTCGCTCTCATTCGTTCTCTGTTAATCAAACACCTTGACGTCATCTGAGCTAAATTCGGACCCAGTCTCTGTGACAGATTTTGTAATACATTGGTCGATTTTGAGTATTAACAACAACTTCCTTCTATTCGTATTTATATCGCTACATATACCGATGGTAGCATCTAGTCGTCTTTATATCGCTACATATACCGATGGTAGCATCTAGTCGTCTTTATATCGCTACATATACCGATGGTAGTAGCATCTGTTAGTGTAAAAAGTATAGTGCTGCGTAGCCAGTGTTTGGAATATAGTAAAGCGAAAAGGTAGACCAGGTGGTGAGTTTTTTTTAAATACCTCACGACTATTTATCGTATTATTAGAATCCCAAGTGGTTGACATGGACCTGTACGAGCTTATCAGTGCTGTAGATATACTCTCGATGTTACCAAAAGGTTTTTATGAAAACATGGTAAAGTATTATTTTATTTTCACCTGCTTTATTCTTGCTCGGGAATCACTAAGTCCATGTTTATACACTGCGATTAATCGATACGGACTTACCGTACGTATTCATATATGGAAGAGCACATACGTTGCCCTAACGAGCAAATACGTTGCCCTGACGAGCACATACGTTGCCCTAACCAGCACATACGTTGCCCTAACGAGCAAATACATTGCCCTGACGAGCACATACGTTGCCCTAACCAGCACATACGTTGCCCTAACGAGCAAATACGTTGCCCTGACGAGCACATACGTTACCCTAACCAGCACATACGTTGCCCTAACGAGCAAATACATTGCCCTCGTACCAGCCTCCTAGTTAATTGATTGTAACCGACCCCAAACCAAACCCCCAGCTGTGTTTTCAAACCATCCCTAGCCCCCACCACGTCCACGTCCACTAGTGAGAGAAACTAAGCATGTGGGATTAGAAATTGACTGTTAGACGCATGCGCTCAGCAACATGTTAACAATCCCACATGCAGTGAGCTGGTACGAGGGCAATGTATTTGCTCGTCAGGGCAACGTATTTGCTCTTCCCGATATGACCTTATATGGAATACGTACTATAAGTCCATATGAATTAATCAGGAGACTTCTTATCTTGGTGCATGTTATATAATCAGAAAGGTAACAAGGAGCATTCGCGAGCAAATATCCCAATATTCTCTTGAGTAAAACCACTACATAACATGCAGCAGGGTAAGAAACCTACCCGATTAACCGCAGTGTGTAAACATACCCTAAGGTTTTATGACCGCGTGGTTTTATGACCGCGTGAGAGCTGGTTGCTAATTTGGCGGGAAATGCACTGATAATTGGGAAATGTTATGACGTCACACGCGTAACAGTCCCGAAAATAGACGCAAATATCTTGGGTATCCTTCGGTGAATTGTTTTGAAAAGTTGCACACTTCAAGACGTAGCTTATACCTTTATAATTCTGTTTCTTTCAAAAAATTCTATCCAACAAATTTTGCTTAATGTTAAAAAATATTAAATTTGGTTATATTGACAAAACCATCCGAACAACCCTACATTTATTTGTAATCTTTTCGATGCGTAAGTAGCCTACTTGGACGACGAAAAACAATTTCTGAGCTCAACGCCTGTACTAATAGTTTAAGGCTGTAACAATAGTTTAAAGTGTCTATGAAGTGAAAAACTCGCTAGCATTTTTTTTATCTAACGAACAAAGTAGCACGGCAGGAACGTTCACTGAAAATTTCAAGTGAATCTGCTGCATAGTCTTCGAGCTATCAACTCTCAAAGTTTGTCCATTGGCATAGTTTAACGTTACAAAATAGGGAAAGACTGGGATTGAATATATGTGGTATATGACGTATGCAGGTGGATCATTAATGTTCAAATCCATTGTTCTTATGCATAGTAAGTACACCTGCATACGTCACAAGATAACGAACCGCGCCTTTCAGATTTCACCATAAACATTTAGCCATGCCAATCTTTGAGAGTTGATAACTCGAAGACTATGCAGCAGATTCACTTGAAATTTTCAGTGTATGCTCCTGCCGTGCTACTTTGTCCGTTACAGCAAAAAAAAATGCTAGCGAATTTTTCACTTCGTAGACACTTTAAGGCTGTAAAAATTCTCCTAATGCGCATTAAAGGTGAATTAGGTTTCTTCTGTCAAATGACCTGTGACGTCATATTCTGGGTAAAGTTTCGGTAAATACGTACCTAAAATGAACAGGTTTTGTGATTGGCTATATGGAACAAAAGCGGTTAGGGTTAGGACATTGGTTTCTTTGTGGTTGATTCTATTGTTTTATTGTTTTAATCAACCAATCACAAAACTTGATAGTATAGGTAGGTGGCGACAAATGCAAAGAAAAAGCTTCCTCTCAACGTTATTTTCGTAATCGGTATTACAACAAAAACTGGGCAAAAACCGGTTATTTTATACTTCGCTTTAAAAAGTAGTTATTTGTTGCCAATGTCCTTTACAATATACCTTCACTGATGTTTTTTTTCTAGGCTGCAACGAAATGGTCGACAAGAAAGGAAGCGTTAGACGAGTTGGAAAAGTTGACATCAAATCCAAAGCTGGAAGCTGGACAGTATGGAGAACTTTTGGCTGTACTAAAAAAGGTGTGGATTTTTTAATTTAACAAACATCAGTCTGTGATTGTCACCGTGCTGCGATTGTCGGACCACCACTCGGGGTCTTAAAAATAATTGAGGAGAAAGTGCTGCCTTTGTAATAATACCAGAAAATCGTAATGCACCTGTCAATTGTAACCCCCAACCTCGGGGAATGGTGGGGACATGGATTTTCAAATGCACCATAAGTTGCAATATCCCAACCCCGCGGGGCATAGAATGGTGACTAATCCCCTACCTATGGTGACTAATCCCTTACCCCTTGGAGGAAATAATGAATCTGACAACATTTCCAACATTTTTTGGTTTATTTTAAACACAACACTACATTCACAAGCTCATGATTTCCTTTCGATAAAAAAACATTATAAAAACAACAAAACAAGGTATAAAGTATTAAATATGTCAACCTTGGTACGTCGAAGAAAGGTGTTTTAAAAAGCTCGTTTAAAAGGTAAGTGAATGCGTCAGTTTCTTTCCTCTTCATTTTGCTGTATAGTGATTTGATATGAAGATTTATTTTCCCACTGATTTGCCATTTTAATATACGGTTGGATGATCACAGTTTGACACTCGATGAACGAGGCTAGCGAACAATAATGTTGGAGGGGGGTCAATTTCAATGCAATTGCGTGTACACTCAATCCCCACATATCCCCGACATTGTGCCCCACGTTAAAAGGTCGGGATCTATCAAGGCAAACCCACCACCAAAAAATGCCCCACATTTCCCCACGATTCGCCGAGGTTGGGGGGGGGGGGGGGGGGTTTACAATTGACAGGTGCATGAGACTTTCGGGTCTTCTCGGATAGCGACCTTAAATCGTAGACCCTCGGAATTTGAATTTATTGATTTGTCACATAAACAGAACATACAATACAATTATTACGCTACATACGAAATTATAAAAAAATGTGTGACAGGAGACGGTAACAGAACGAAGTCCCAATTTACAACCATCCCCTAACATGAATGATAAATAAAATTACATAGAAAAGCGTAATATGGCTATTATGGCGGTGTGTAAGTTGGGAGTTTATCCAGGAAGTGACAATGTACTTTGGATTTGAATGCCGAGATAAGCAGTTTTTAAAGTCCCGTGGTAAGTTATTCCATAGGTCAACGACTCTAGGAAAATACGAATTTCTAAAGTAATTTTGTAAATGTTTAGACGTTGTTTTGTAATTGTTAGGATCAAAATTTCGAGTCGAGTAGTGACTAATAGTAGGAGCAAAATATTTATCACAATCGATGTGCATAGAACCTGATTTAAATTTAAATAACTGAATAAGATCCTTAGTTCCCTACGGTATTGCAAAGGCAACAGACTCAAAATTTCGAGTCTATCTAAGTAAGAAACTTCGCGAGGCGGATAATTTAAAATAAATTTCGTAGCTCGTCTTTGGACATTTTCGATTAATGCCCGATGTTTAGCTGTGGATGGTGACCATAGGCTAGAACAGTATTCAAGATGTGGTCTAACTATACGGAGCGAAATAAAAGCTTTCTAATATTTGTATCAGTAATATCCCTACAAACTCTCTTATCAGTCCAAGTTTCTTGTTTGCTCTAGAAACCATTTCTTCAATAGGGAACCTCTATCAATTGGGCTTCTAGCCTGTTGGGGTATTCCGTTCACCTAAAAGAGTGATAAAACATAATAAATAACGTAATCCCCATGTCTGAGACCTTCAAGTGGCTATGATTAAGGATTAAGGATCAACGGATTAAAAATTAGGTTTTTGTTGTTAATATCGTGCCCTCTTTTACATGGTATAAAATAACATGTACACAAAAGCACTCTGATTTAAAATTTATTTCGATCCACGTTTACCCCAAAAGCAAACTTGCTTATCTAGGGGGCTCACGTATACATTTCGTTTTACATTATTAGAATATTATACATAAATAAACCATTACATTTTACATTATTTTCTTAAAAAGTGCACATAACAAACAAAATATAAATAAAGGCAAAACATTATCTAGGGAGAAGCGATCAGTATTCAATATAAATTGTTGAACAATACGAAACAAATTACAGTTTTCTTCATAACTTAATGCCTCAGAGCCAAATAGTATATATCTGAGTTTTTCTTTTTCGCCACTCGCTAACCATGTCTGACCACATAAACGTGCAGCAGAGGTAAGAAGAACAAAACGTCACTCTGATTGGTCAATACCTGTGCAGGATCCGAGTATCCAAACACGGGAATTTGATTTCTTGCGCCGGCACCATTTGCTTTTTGTGTGTGCAAACACAAAAAGCAAATGATGCCGGCGGAAGAAATCAGAAGAAAATGGAAACAATACATTGAAGAGTTGTATGATAAACAACCTACTGAAGAAGAAGTGAGGATAGAAGAAGAAGATGTGGACAAATGTCAATAAAACAAATGAAAGATAAAGTAGAAGGTGTTGATGTAATCCCAGCAGAGCTATTGAGAGGATTAGTAAAAAACACTGAAAGAATTGATAAATCTGTGTAAAAGAAATGTAAAAGAAGAGTATGAGAAAGGAGAATGGTGAAACGACTTCTCCAAAGCAATTATAGTGACACTTCAAAATAAATCAAATGCAATAGAATGTACAGACCACTGCACTCTGAGCTTAACACCTCGCGCCTCCAAGATTATACTCAATGTGCTAACAAAGAGACTTGTTCTAAAGCATAAACTTACAGTACATTAGTAGAACGCAATTTGGATTTAGGAAAGGACGTGGTACAAGAGAAGCCATATCAGTGATTAGAATATTACAAGAACGATGCCTTGAGCATGATCGTGATGTTTATGTGTGTTATGTGCATATTGAAAAAGCTTTCGACAGAGTGAAGTGGAAGATACTGTGATGGAGACACTGAAGAATATCGTCTATTGGAAAGACAGAATAATGATCCATAATTTGTATATGGAACATAGAGCAACAGTAAGAATGGCAGAAGGCGAATCGGAACTACAAGTAGGAGAAATCGGACGCGGAGTAAGGCAAGGGTGTTTATTATCACCAATACTATAGAAGGAATGGAAGATATAAATGAAGGTGAGAAAGTACAGTACATGTAGGAGGAAAACTATTAAAATATATCAGAGATGTTGACGATCAAGCAATGGTTGTAGATTCGGAAAAAGGATTTCAAGTGATAATGTACAAACTTGTGGAAGTTGTTAATATAAAGTATAACATGAAGATTAATGCGAAGAAGACGAAAACGACGAGAATTTCAAGAAGAGAAGGACCGATAGTAAACTTTGTAATAGAAGGAAATAATATGGAACAAGTGAAAAAATTCAGATATTTAGGTGCTATGATAACGGAAGATGGTAGATGTGGAAATAAAAACAAGAATTAGAATGGCGAAAGACGCGTTTAACAAGAGAAGGGAACAAAGAATGGACAGAAAATTGAAAAAGAAAATTATTAAAGCAGTTGTGTGGAGTGTAGGGTTATATGGTTAGAAAAGGTGGACAATGAGGACTAAGATGAAATCGATAGATTAAAAGGTTTTGAAATGTGGATATGGGGAAGAATGGAGAAAGTAAGTTGGAAAGACAAGATGACAAATGAACAGGTATTAGATATAGTGAAGGAAAGGAGGACACTAACAGAAGTAATAAGAAGTAGGAAAAAGAAATGGATCGGACATATTTTGAGAGAAAATGGACTTTTGAAAGAAATTATCCAAGGAAGAATAGAAGGAAAGCACCCTCGAGGAAAAACGAGAGCAATGATGTTAGATGACATGAAAGAAGAGAAAGAACTTTATGGCGAGATGAAAGAAAGAGCTCGTGTTTCTGAACATTATGACAGTTATATTATAAAGTGCGTTTTTGGGCCACCCTCTGTGCGCCCTTCCTCGAGGTTGCGTGAGACCGTGAGCTCACACGAACACGAGACAGAGTTTTTTGGGTTTTTCTGTGCTTGTCTTGTTTATGTGATGTATTATAACCCAAATAAATCTTCGAAAACGTTATTTTTGGATTGATCCATGACATGTTCAGGTATTTGTGAACAAAATGGTCCTTCGTACCGGATCTAGAGGAAAAATAGCGAAGATTTTGACAAAGACGGAGATTTACAGTAAATTATATCGACGCCAAGCTTTGTCATCTCTGATAATGGTATGAACTTTGTCGGAGCAGAAAGAGAAATGCGCAAATTCATCGAACAATTCGACCAGGACAAGATCATCAATCAGGCGACACGGCAACACAAGATCCAATGGAAGTTTAATCACCCGTCATATCCGCACTTTGGAGGAGTGTTTGAAGCGATGGTGAAGAGCAGTAAAAAGGCGATGAGAGCTATCCTTAAAGACGCAGATGTCACAGATGAAGAGCTCCAAACGGCTATTGCAGGAGCTGAAGGTCTACTGAACTCTCGCCAAATTACGTACGTAAGTTCAGATCCTAATGATTTGACACCACTGACGCCGAATCACTTCATCGTGGGACAACTCGGAGGACAATATGCACCAGAAGCCTTTGAAGTTGAAGAAGCCAGCAACCCGCGAGACTGATGGCGTCGTGTTCAGCAGCTGCTTTGGCAGTTTTGGGGTCGATGGAGAAGAGAATTTCTTTTCATCCCCAAAGAAACATGAAATAAGGTGATGTGGTTTTCGTCGTGGAACCCAAAGCCAAACGCGGAGAGTGGCCCCTAGGACGTATTACCGAGGCTCTCCCTGGAAAAGATGGATTGGTACGCGTGGTAAAAGTTATAATAGGAAAGAAACAATATGTGCGCCCAGTACATCGATTGTGCACACTCGAGTGCAATGATGAAAAGACCACATCGGAGTGAACTGATAGTGAACTTGGTCAACCAGAACGACACGTATGATGACGATCTTACATCGAACACTGTGTATTCGGGAGGGGGATGTTTCCGAACATTATGACAGTTATATTATAAAGTGCGTTTTGGACCACTTGTGCGCCCTTCCTCGAGGTTGCGTGAGACCGTGGGCTCACACGAACACGAGACAGAGTCTTTTTGGGTTTTTCTGTGCTTGTCTTGTTTATGTGATGTATTATAACCCAAATAAATATTCGAAAACGTTATTTTTGGATTGATCCATGACATGTTCAGGTATTTGTGAACAGCTCGTCACAGGGATAATTGGTGGATTTAGGTACATGTACTAATTAGGACCTTCCGAAAGGCAGAAAACCAATGATGATGATGAAATGAACTTTATGCAACAAATTCGATGTGCCCGGAAATATGTGGATATTAGGCCTTTGCAGCACGTAGCCAGAATTAATTAATTTTTTTTTTTATTTAATATATATTTTAATTTTTTTTATCGCTCATTATGTAATTATGTATGTTTTATCTCTGTAATTGTGTATGTTTTATCACTAGTTATGTATTTTTATCGCTCCTTATATGATTATGTATGTTTTAATAGCACATTGTCGAGATGACGTCAGTACCCATGTTTGTCCGCATTTACCCATAATTATTGCGCCATAACAAAAGAAAATAGCTCATTTGCAATAATTTCTGAGTCAAATTTGGTTTGTTTGTCCGCATTTAGCTATTAATAGCAACCGCTCAAAGGGATATTATCACTCGTTATGTAATATTTATTTTTATTGCTAATTATGTAATATTGCTCTTTTGTCGCTCATGTAATAATGCATTGTTTTGTTTTATCTTTCATTCAATTTGTATTTTTATCGCTTATTGTGTAATTATATTTTTTATCATTCGTGTAATTTGTATTTTTATCGCCCATTGTGTAATTATATATTTTTTTAATCATGTAATATATATTATTTATGGCTCATTTTGTAATTTGTATTTTTTATCGCTAATTAGGTAATATTGCTCTTTTGTCGCTCATGTAATTAAGCATTATTTTGTTTTATCTTTCATTCAATTTGTATTTTTTATCGTTCATTGTGTAATTATATATTTTTTATCATTCATGTAATTTGTATTTTTTATCGCTCATTGTGTAATTATTTATTTTATCATTCATGTAATATGTATTTTTATCTTTCATTGTGCAATTATATTTGTTATCATTCATGTAATTTGTATTTTTTATCTTTCATTGTGTTATTATATTTTTTATCATTCATGTAATTTGTATTTTTTATCGATCATTGTGTAATTATATTTTTTATCATTCATGTAATTTGTGTTTTTTATTGATCATTGTGTAATTATATTTTTTATCATTCATGTAATTTGTATTTTTTATCACTCATTGTGTAATTATATATTTTATATTCATGTAATATGTATTTTTATCTTTCATTGTGTAATTATATTTGTTATCATTCATGTAATTTGTATTTTTTATCTTTCATTGTGTAATTATATTTTTCATCATTCATGTAATTTGTATTTTTTATCGCTCATTGTGTAATTATATTTTTTATTCATGTAATTTGTATTTTTAATCGCTCATTGTGTAATTATATTTTTTATCATTCATGTAATTTGTATTTTTTATCACTCATTGTGTAATTATATTTTTTATCATTCATGTAATATGTATTTTTTATCGCTCATTGTTTAATTATATTTTTTATCATTCATGTAGTTTGTATTTTTCATCGCTCATTGTGTAATTATATTTTTTATCATTCATGTAATTTGTATTTTTAATCGCTCATTGTGTAATTATATTTTTTATCATTCATGTAATTTGTATTTTTTATCACTCATTGTGTAATTATATATTTTATCATTCATGTAATATGTATTTTTATCTTTCATTGTGTAATTATATTTTTTATCATTCATGTAATTTATATTTTTTATCGATCATTGTGTAATTATATTTTTTATCATTCATGTAATTTGTATTTTTTATTACTCATTGTCTAATTATATATTTTATCATTCATGTAATATATATATGTTATTTACCGGCTGGGAGGTCCGTACTGGAAAAATATTTTCCCGAAGTCTCAGAGACTGAGGGAAAATATTTTTCCAGTACGGACCGACCAAAACGGTAAATAACGTGTTTATTTTTTTCGAGCAAAGTCAAAAAAATTGCAATTTTTTGGCGCGAAAAGTTGCGAGAGGTCCGTACTGGTGTGATACGGACCTCGTACTCAGCCAATCAAAAGGCTCTATTTTAGTTACGGACCTGAGTTACGGACCTCAAAAAAATAAGTATTTTTATCTTTCATTGTGTAATTATATTTGTTATCATTCATGTAATTTGTATTTTTTATCTTTCATTGTGTTATTATATTTTTTATCATTCATGTAATTTATATTTTTTATCGATCATTGTGTAATTATATTTTTTATCATTCATGTAATTTGTACTTTTTATCACTCATTGTGCAATTATATATTTTTTATCATTCATGTAATTTGTATTTTTTTATCACTCATTGTGTAATTATATATTTTATCATTCATGTAATATGTATTTTTATCTTTCATTGTGTAATTATATTTTTTATCATTCATGTAATTTATATTTTTTATCGATCATTGTGTAATTATATTTTTTATCATTCATGTAATTTGTATTTTTTATTACTCATTGTCTAATTATATATTTTATCATTCATGTAATATGTATTTTTATCTTTCATTGTGTAATTATATTTGTTATCATTCGTGTAATTTGTATTTTTTATCTTTCATTGTGTTATTATATTTTTTATCATTCATTTAATTTGTATTTTTTATCGATCATTGTGTAATTATATTTTTTATCATTCATGTAATTTGTATTTTTTATCACTCATTGTGTAATTATATATTTTTTATCATTCATGTAATTTGTATTTTTTATCACTCATTGTGTAATTATGTATTTATCATTCATGTAATATGTATTTTTATCTTTCATTGTGTAATTATATTTTTTTATCATTCATGTAATTTGTATTTTTTATCGATCATTGTGTAATTATATTTTTTATCATTCATGTAATTTGTATTTTTTATCACTCATTGTGTAATTATATATTTTATCATTCATGTAATATGTATTTTTATCTTTTATTGTGTAATTATATTTTTTATCATTCATGTAATTTGTATTTTTTATATTTTTATCTTTCATTGTGTAATTATATATTTTATCATTCATGTAATATGTATTTTTATCTTTCATTGTGTAATTATATATTTTATCATTCATGTAATATGTATTTTTATCTTTCATTGTGTAATTATATTTTTTATCATTCATGTAATTTGTATTTTTATCGCTCATTGTGTAATTATATTTTTTATCATTCATGTAATTTGTATTTTTTATCACTTATTGTGTAATTATATATTTTTTATCATTAATGTAACTCGTGTTTTTTGCCCTCATTGTGTAATTATATTTTTCATCATTCATGTAATTTGTATTTTTTATCGATCATTGTGTAATTATATTTTTTATTCATGTAATTTGTATTTTTTATCGCTCATTGTGTAATTATATTTTTTATTCATGTAATTTGTATTTTTTATCGCTCATTGTGTAATTATATTTTTTATCATTCATGTAATTTGTATTTTTTATCGATCATTGTGTAATTATATTTTTTATCATTCATGTAGTTTGTATTTTCTATCACTCATTGTTTAATTATATTTTTTATCATTCATGTAGTTTGTATTTTTATCGATCATTGTGTAATTATATTTTTTATCATTCATGTAATTTATATTTTTTATCGCTCATTGTGTAATTATATTTTTTATTATTCATGTAATTTGTATTTTTTATCAATCATGTAATTTGTATTTTTTATCAATCATTGTGTAATTATATTTGTTATCATTCATGTAATTTGTAGTTTTTATCGCTCATTGTGTAATTTGTGTTTTTTATGCATCATTGTGTAATTTATATTTTTTATTATTCATGTAATTTGTATTTTTTATCGCTCATAATTTGTACTTTTATTGCTCATTATGTTATATATTTTTAATGTGATTTTTTTCACTTACGTAGTTAAGCATTCTTTATCGATCATAGTGTAATTATATTTTTTATCATTCATGTAATTTGTATTGTTATCGATCATTATATTATTTATTATATGCATGACAAAATTACTGCATTCTGATTGGTTGAGTGGAGTTCAATTATTTTATTAATTGTACTGCAGTATAATTAATAATTATCCCCAAAACAAACAAAATGGCGGATCAAATTTTGTCATACATATAATAAACAAGTAATATTGCTCGTACAATTAAGACTTTACACTACTCGTGATATTTGAAAATTGTGCCAAATTATACTCGCCTAACGGCTCGTGCAGTTTTGGCAGAATTTTCAAATGTCAATCGTAATGTAAATCCTTAATTTATTCGCTATCATATGATTACCGATACGTATTTTATTGCTAATTATGTATTTTTAATGTATTTTTCTATTTTTAATGTATTTTTCTATTTTTTATCGCTGATGTAATTTATATTTTTATTTTTATGTAACTATGTATTGTAGCGCTTATTATTTGTTTATATCTCTCATTATTTAATTATGGATTTTTTATTGCTCATGTATTTTTTAATGCTCATTATTTAATTATGTAATTTGTATTTTTTATTGCTCATTATGTGATATGTATTTTTGCCTCTTATGCATTTCTTGTTCATTATTTAATTATATATTTTTAATTTCTCACCATGTATTTGTTGTGTTCACAGGCCATAAGTAAAGACAGTAACGTTGTAGTTGTTGCTTTGGCTGCTAAATGTGTTACTGGTCTCGCCAATGGATTACGAAAGAAATTTTCTTCGTATGCCTCGCCAATCGTTCCTGCTATCCTGGAGAAGTTTAAAGAAAAGAAACTGAATGTAGTCGCCGCATTAATAGACGCCATAGATGCTGTTTTCATGACGGTAAGGAAAATATGCTTGAATGTAATTTTACGGCAGCCGGATGTAGAGATCTTGAAGAAGGACCTGTTTATATGGTTCCGGTAAAGCGAGATCTCGCTTCATGTACTGATTATATACATGACAAAATTTCTGGATTCTGATTGGCTGAGAGGAGTGCAATAAAATTTGACAATAAAATTCAAAATCGTGGCCTATTCTGCAATGGAAAATTTTCATTTTTCCAACGACTTGTGGTACACTATGAATTAAAAATTCCATGTAAATATTTTGAAATGAGTACAAAGAAGACCAAGAGTGAAAAGGTTTGTTGTCAACTAATGAAACAAGACGTTTTTAAAGACTTGGAAGAAGATGAAGCGTACGTGTCGTAATTTTGTCATGCATATATAATAAATGAGTAATCGTATGATTTTGCTCGTGCAATTAAGGATTTACACTACTCGTGATATTTGAAAATTGTGCCAAATTGCACTCGCCTAATGGCTCGCTGATTTAAGCTTTGCGTTGATGTGCTATAAAGATTTGTTTGTCAGAAATGGTAATGAGTGTGACGTCATTTACGGCATCATTTCGGATACAATATTCCACTGTTAAAGCAAATTAATCTAACTCAAACGTTGATGATGTACTTGACCGCTATAGTAAAGATTTTATTTTCACTCAAATCCTCAATCAGTCTATCACACGGAAAGCAGAAAAGAAAGCCAAATGCCGTAAATGACGTCACACTCATTATCATTTCTGACAAACAAATCTTTATAGCACATCAACGCAAAGCTCAAATCATAAAATATTTTGCATTCAACTTTTCACTTCGTGTAGCATCTATATCCGTAATATCGTATTTGGGGTCATGGGCACTTTAATTGCACTCGCTATCATACGATTACCTATACTTGTTTCCCATTGGAATGTCGTTGCGTTCATATGTGAAGCCCAGCTAGCCCGCTTCTCGTATGGAATTTTCCAATATGAACAGTTCATCTCAAACTCATTAATAATTCATGAGCCGAAAACAAAGGAAATCAGTACCGAGACGGACAACTGGATACCCGGTCTTAATTAGCATAGGATTTTGACAATTTCCACCTCAAATTTCTCTTAAAATACTGATTCGTTCGAGCTGTAATATCAAACACTCGAAAGAGTGTTCCTATCCTCTATCCAGTCACCTCGAATTCGGTTACAAAACTCGGTTATCGCCTCGTTTTTCAACCTACTTCTCGGGGACTGGATATCGGATGAAACACTCTTTCTCGTGTTTGATCTATTACGTCCCGCCTGCCAAGCAAGGCTAAACGTGATGAAACTACTTTGTGGGTGGCCGAGTTTTCGCGGAATGTTTTTAAAATATTGTGGTTCGATTGAAAAAGAAAGACATTCATAAAAAGACGCGAGGATGGCTTGATAAAATTTTCGCTTTACCCTGCTTGTGACGTCACACGCGTATCGAAAATACATCCAAGATGGCGGATGATAAAATTAGTACTGTTGTCCTGTACAAGAGTAGTTTTGTTTACTTGGATTACCTTCGTAAGTCTGTTTTTAATCAGAAATCCAAAAATTTGAAATTATGATTTTTGTTGCCAGCGTCCTTTAAAGCTAACGAGAACTACACTTAAGGTAATTCCTCAGTAATTCTTTCCGAAATAAAAATGTGCTAAACCAAAAAAGAAAAGTTGGGGTCACCGACCTTGTTTAGAAGATATGGCATATCGCAGATCACCTCTTACTCAGTATGGTGATGTCATTGTGACCAATTTACGAGTTGAGTAAAAACCGCATTGCGCAACTTTTTATTGAACCTTTTGACAAAGATAATTCTTTATTTTGCAACTAGTAATTTTATACAAGAAAACATGGTATTTTAGGGGAAAAGAAACAGGTAACAGGGTTTATTATGATAAAGAATGGTCGTTTCCCATATTCTTTGACATGTTATTTGAAGAAACATTTCATCAAAAATGTAAAATATTGTAAGTTGTAGAAATGATTTTTCTCTAAGTTTCTGTTATAACACGTAAAAGTGGTAGAAGAAAATAATTATTCAGGAAAAAATTATGGTCACCGGCCTTCTTTAAGAACTATGGCCTCAAACCAGTATTATCAAGTAGTTTACAAACCTACTTGCACAGGGAGCCCTAGCTAGACTTGTGTAACCGTTCAAGGGAAAAAAATTGATTTAGTCCCTTAATAACTCTTCCCTACCAGTACGTAAGCGGCCATTGTTAGATTTGGCACTAAATTGTCCTAAAATGGTCGGAATTTTTTGAAAGTGTTGCATAATGGCCATAAAAACACTGATTATTGGATGTGCGCAGTAAATGTGCGCAATGCAAAACTGAGGAATCACCTTAAAGATAACGCCACGCTACAATCCTTAGAGGATCGGAGAAAAAATAATTTAGACGAAACTTGAAAGAATGAAACAGGTCTGTGCAGGTCTCAACAAACAGGACTCAAGTGCGCATGCGAACAAAGTCATTGCTGATCAAATATAACTCGACCCTTGCCAATTTTAGCCCGCTTGGCAGCATGAATCTATGAACGCAAGATTTTGAGATCTCGCTAAGCAGGCCAGCCCGTTTACCGGGACCCTAAGGTAAAAAAACAGGCCCTAAAGGTAAAAAATTTTTAAAAGCTTTTGGGCGGGGGATGATTATCTTTAAGTGTAGCTGTCATTAACTTTAAGTTTAGTTGTCATCAGCTGTGCAATTGCCAAATACATTTCAAACTCCCAAAATTATGATTATTTTAGATCATTGTTGTATATCCGAATGTTTTCTCCATTTTAGACTACCTTGGCAGCGATACAGGAAGATGTTATTATTTCTATTGGTAGTAAAAATCCCTCAGTGAGAGAAGCAACCGTCAAGTGTTTAACGCGAGCGTTTTGTAAGAGTAAACCGGCTGACCTTCCCCGGCAAACGTTGAAGCCACTTTGTGCATGCTTAACGAAGGTGAGTTGGCACTTATTAGGTATAAATATGAAAAATTATTATTATTATGCAATAATAATCCGGCATGTTTTGTCTTACGCGCAGCCTCGAGACCAACAAAGCGCCCAGCTACGCGTTTTGGTTTTACGCGCGATAATCGTCTTGCATATTTGAACAGGACAAGTCTCACACGCAATTTTTGTTACGTTTGGGTTTTGTTCTTATGCGAGAATGGTTTTAGTTTATCAGTCCTATATGTGCAGGGAACGTTTTACTTGCGAAACATTGAACTATTTTTAAAGCCGGCTGTAAATTTAGTCCATGAAACTGCCATGTTTTTAAAGTGCCAAAACATTTACGGAAGGCTACTTACCTTTAAAGAGTTTTGCACCATATTTTGTAGATTTTTTTTAAACGGTCAACAACTTTAATCTTACAACATCAAATAAATACAATTAAATTAGAATGAGCTAGTTCTTCCTGGGTGTACAATACGACAAACAGTTTAACTTAGCTCGCTACTTTATATGACTGATGTTACTATATACTACATTCATATTTCTTTGGTTTTCCTAGGAATGGCATTTTGTTTTAGTTCATCAATTTCTTCGTCCGAAATTTTGGCGAATTTATTTTCGGCAGCCTTTTTTTTCTTTTTTTTGAAATTTTTGTTTGAAAACTCAATAGTCATCGTCTCAGTCACTAGCCAGTCAACAAATCAGAATTCGTTTCAGCTCTGAAGTTATACTATCAACTAATATAAATTTCGAGCTCATAATCTATTTGCTATAGAGAACCACTTTCTGGTAGTTGTGTATGATAATTCGTTATGCTCTTTCAGTGCATGGACGACACATCTGCTCCAGTTCGAGACTCTGCCGCAGAAGCACTTGGTACGATATCAAAGCTTTTGGGAGAGCGAGCTGTGGGTCCTTTTCTCGATCAACTTGATAAAATCAAACTAGAAAAGGTAAGTTTCAATTCTGTCGCAATTCTAAATGGGGAAACTAAAATATGACGGATTGTATAATGATCGAAAACTCGACAAATGTGACAGCACCTCAGGAAACCAGGGCTGCCATAGGAATAACGAACCTCCAAGTCATCCTTCCTATACCTATAATCCTGGCCAAAATTTTTGGGACACCTTAAATTTTTTTCAGGATTTGTAGTTGATGTCCCAAGGAATTTTGGTCAGGATTTCGCGATTTTTGTTTTGTTGGGACCCCAACAGACTTGACCAGTGCATGTGCCTTCTTTCTTTTCGATCGAGTGGTTCGAAGTGAAGTGTTTTTGCCAGCTGCTTGCTTGGACGTGTTTGAAGTCAGTTATGTGGCTGGGAAGTATCTTGTTTTTATTGTTTTCGCTTTGTTTTTATTTAATTTCTGGGAAACATTTTATAAAAGAAATAGAAAACTTTGTCGCAGTGCCTCTAGTCGAGTTATAGATACAGTAAAAACCCGCGTATAAGAACCTAGAGTTTAAGAACCTGTTAGGCTAAGATTTTCCATTTATAGACCCCCTTTACATAAGAACCTGTTTTAGGCTAAAATTTAAAAGCAGGTTCTTATTTTATCAAATAGAGTCAAAACTAAAAATTTATAAATCAAAGAAAATAAACTCTACAAAGTAATGAAAATGAACCAGAACCAGACAAATAGTGTATATATGTCTACAGTTGTATACGTTGTTTTGTTCCATTGAATTTACACACAGTAAGCTGTAAATTACATACAGTGTAGCTTTAAAGTGCATATAGGGTTTGTATTTGCTTAGATTGCAGTTATTTGGAGAAAATGTATGCATAATGTATATAAATAATAGACCACACTTACCAAAACCAAGTCGCTTTTAATTTTGCAGTAAACACCATTTATATAAGAACCTTTTTTAGGCTAACTTGGAAAAATCTACGTTCTTATACGCGGGTTTTTACTGTAGTGGAAATGAGGTTAATTTTAGGAAAATTGTAGTCCTAGAAAGAACAAAAACAGCAAACAAATGAATGGAATGAAAATGTTTAACGGTAAGGCGTTTATATTGTTTACCTGCGTTCGTTTATACGAAATAACTATAAAAAACGAATTTCAAAATTTCGCTCGCTTAACATTCGACCTTTCGGAACGAAAGTATAATGTTCCTTTCGACATTCTTCAACAATTTTACATCAACTGGATATAAATAATTGTTTGAATATAGGACAAGATGATTTCTATTAGTAATCTGTCAAACGTTTTCACAGTATTGATTGTTTTTGTCTCTCTCGTTACTGTAAGACGTAACTCGGTAAATGCAGGAAAATGGCTGGCCGACATTAGTTGTTGGTGATCGAAAGATGTATTTAGAATTTCTTTTATGGTCAAGGACGTTTGTAGGCTACGTTATAGTCTGTGAAATCTATGAACCAGCGCCGTTAATCGTGTTCTACTAAGAGGAATTTAAATAGTAGGCCATGATTGGTCGCCTTGAAAATTTAGTTAAATACGCGATATTCAATTGGTTAAGAACTACTTCCTTTTTCAATGTTTGTTGTTTACCACGAAGACAGTTTGTCAGCCGCCTCAACGTATTATTTATAAACGAGACTATTAAAGAGTTTGGTAATACTTTCAAAGGCTAACTGTTTATAGTCGGCATAATTTTGGTTCGAGGATGATGAAACAGTCTTAGGGATGCAGGAATCGAATTTTTAATCATACGATATTTACAGGTAGCCGTCGAGTGCCGATTCTCGTTTTGCTGTTTCGTTTTAGCTTTTCAGTTTGTCCTATTTGTTTATTTGAACTAAGTTTGCTCTTCATATGAGTTCTTAAACTTTTAGTGAATACTCGTTAGTTGCTATAAGCATTGCGAACAATCGGCAGAAATTACAGAACACACAATTTGGTGCTGATGCACAGACGCTACTTATAGCGCCGCCCTTTTACGCCCGCGAGCGTCTGTACGCAGGCTAGGACGTTTGTAGTTAAGGGGGAGCTACAAGCAGATATTCACTAAACTCATGGGCAAATGTAACTGCATATTATGGAAGATATATTGAAAGAAACCCTATAAAACCATATATTTTTAGAAACTACATTCAATAATTCACAATATTTTTCTATGTTTGAACATATATGACATGGTCGAAAGCCGGAGTAAATTACATGATGTTGGAGTTAACCTTTGTGGGGTTCGAACATGCCCCCAACATTTCTCAACACTCATTTCAATTCATATCTTTATATTTTCAGTGCAAGTTAAGGGTTCAAAACCGAATGCTCCTATGATGGGAATTTTCGATTTGGGCACTGGTTGCCATGGTAACTAACTTAGAATTCCAACAATAAAAAAAACATTGTAGCTCCTCAGCAATAGAACATATGTTCAAAAGCCATCATAGGAGCACAGAACATGATTTCCATATGTTATGTAGAAAATCTCATGAAAATCCATCATAATGCCACAAAGTTAAAGTGCAAAAATACTCGGAAATTACCATATTTCGAGAAAAAGTGTTTAAAGTTCAAGTATTTCGGTTTACGTTTTACTTCATCAATTCCTGACTTCTGGTGGGTAGTTCTTTATTTTTTTTCTTATTTGATGAAGTTGCAGTGTTCTTAGAAAAAGTTGCAGTGTTCTTAAAAAAAATCGATCTTGTAAATTTTTTCTCATTTTCTGACTTGTAGCTCCCCCTTAAGGAACTTTAGTAGAAAAATATTTACTAAAACAATTAGACAACCGTCCTCGTTTACTATGAGCGATATTTAATTCTCACTTCGTCCTCGTAAACTATCAGCTCATAGAAAACGCAGGCTCGTTGTCTAATTGTTAATTGGTAGAAACTGACCATGGTCTATTACAAATGCTGCATTCTGATTGGCTACTCAACCGTTGTCTATTCGTGATATAGACCATGCAGGCAAAACGCGCTCAAAACAATGGCAGAAAACTCTCGTTTTGGGGAGGTTTCAGATGAGTTTTTGGACCGGTTTCAGATGAGTTTTTGGACATTGTTTTTGGAGAATGCATGATGATTTGTAATAGTCCACTAATTTCTTTCTACCAAAACAATTAGACAACTCGTCCTCGTTGTCTATGAGTGAATAGTCAACTCAAGCTTCGCCTACGGGGACTCGTTTTCTATTACATGAACAAAGAAAATGAACAATTACCCTCAACTCCATTTTATTTTCCAGGTTAAAGAGTTTGCTGAAAAAGCTGAAATCAAAGGAGCACCCGGTCGAGGTGGAAGCAGTGCATCCGCAGGACCAACAGAGGGTTCAAAGGGGAACTCAAAAAGTACCACTGCGGTAACTAAGTCCCAATCTGACCCTTCGTCTGGCACTAACAAAAAGGCACCCTCTGGTAAAACTACAGTTAAAAAGACAACCACAAAGGGTTCCACATCAGGCTCAACTACGTCAACGGATGGTGGGAAAAGCAAGGTAAATTGAGGATCATGTTGATGCATAATTAACAATTATTGGGCAAGGTTGAGCATGGTAGCGAGAATTGTCAAGGGCGTGGCCAGATGGAATACTCGCAGTTGAGGTGACCGTGAGGTACTAGGTCCGAGTCATCCTCTGGACGATCCTTTTATTAGTATTAGAAAACCATTAGGCGGGGGTTAGAAAACCCATTAGGCGGGAGGTTAGGGTTAGGGTTAGGATCTAAGTTGTTTTGGGGTTAGCAGTTCCATGTTGTACTGTATTTCATCATACAGGCATGTGCGATCGTATGATAGCAGTACAATCTCTCATTTCGTCCAATCTGTCGCGGATACTAAAAAAGATCTTCCAGAAGACGACTCAGACCTAGTACCTCACGGTCACCTCAACTGCGAGTATTTCGTCTAGCCACGACCATTGTCAAGACAGAGGTTCGTGTTATCTGCCGAAGACTGAGGGTTGAGGCCTTGATAATTCTCAGTTCTTCGATATCTATTTTCGTTCTCGAGGTATTCAGTGATATGTGTTATGTTAATGAGACACAGGATGACGACAAACTAGGCAAACAACATTATGGCAAATCTAAAAGTCGTGCATATCTTCAAAGTTAACCAATGAAAACTTTACACGTAGATGCATACCACCAATTACAGAACATGGTTTAAGTTATGTTATTATCACCATAGTAACAGATTAGTTTCCAGACCTCCTAGTATCTAAAACAAAATAATTAGTTTTTTCTCATGTGTAGAACATTTTGAGATTGGTATAGTTCTCAATA
The DNA here is from genome assembly GCA_035772405.1 of Chrysogorgia sp. JL179-B06. Taxonomy (NCBI): domain Eukaryota; kingdom Metazoa; phylum Cnidaria; class Anthozoa; order Scleralcyonacea; family Chrysogorgiidae; genus Chrysogorgia; species Chrysogorgia sp. JL179-B06. The sequence goes on along the minus strand of JAYKKM010000351.1, from coordinate 632,737 downwards.
ACTTTTTCAATAACTTTTCCAATGCAATGCCCGAAATCGAATTTGAAATCGAATACGTTGCTTGCGAGTAATTTCATTGGATAATTTTGAAGATATACACGACTTGTAGATTTGCTACAATGTTGTTTGCCCACTTTGACGTCATCTTGTACAGTACCTTATCACATTCAATTGAATACCTCGAGAAGGAAAATAGATATCGAAGAACTGTCAATGCCATTCATCGTAAATTTATGTTTTACCATTTACCATTACCATTTTGGGGTTAGTGGCATTTTAAGCCGGCGAAGTACATTATTCGTTCGCAATTTTGCAAACCGGAGTGAAAGGGCACTCCCCCAAAACAAGTGATGCTTAAATGAAAGTTATTTGTCGCCTTACATGAGAATCGGTATTAGTTTTCTTCTAATCTTTTTAGTTTGAGAGAAATTTGGACTTGTTTATCGTATTTTTGTAAATTGAAGGCCGCCATGTTTGTTCTGATTGCGAGCGAATGCGGTCGCTCCCATTAATTTTGGACGTCATTGAGTGATAGAAATACTACACAAAGAAACCCTTCACAATAGGATGACAATAACGTGGTCTTAGTCTATTGTGTAGGATTTCTATTCACGCTATTGTGAAGGATTTCTTTTCAAAGTGTTTCTATCACTCAATGACGTCAAAAATGGCAGCGACGTCGCCCGCAATCAGAACAAATATGGCGGCCTTCGATTTACAAAAATACAGTACGATAGACAAAGTAAAATTTTTCTAAAACTGAAAAAATATTAGAAGAAAACTCATCTACCCAGTTCTCATGTAAGGCGACAATGAACTTTCATTTAAACAACACTTGTTTTGGGGATGGAGTGTCCCTTTAAAGTGCCTATCTCACGTTTGGGGATTTTACATATTCGTAATATTTGGGTCTTCCTGAGAAAAATCATAATATATATTGTCAGGCGAAAATTTCATTTTCATGGAGTTTTTCGCTGTTAAAGTTATCGGATGTGATGTCACAAGAGGCATTCCAAACCAGCTTTCTTTTGGTAATTAAAGCAACAAAAATGCCTCTTGTGACATCACATCAGATAACTTTAACAGCAAAAAAGTCCATGCAGATGAAATTTTCGGCTGACAAGATATATTATGATTTTGCTTAGGAAGACCCAAATATCACGAATACGGAAGATCCCCAAACGTGAGATAGACACTTTAAGAAAGAGATTAGGTTGACTAGTTCTATTTACAACGTTACCGTGGGGATCACGACGACGTCAGTGCCAAAAACGTAGAAAGGTTATGGTTGGATTTAGCCTCAATCCGCAAACTAGGATTCCTTAGAAGCGTTTCCGAGGGAGAAAGTAAAATAACATGCTAAAATGAAAATAATGTCAAGATATCAGAATTATTTTTCCCGACAAGGCGGTTATTGCACATGCGCGGTAATAAGACTTAGGGGGTGTTCGGGCGCAACCGCTTTGCCGAGATCGGAAATTTATTACCATTTCTTGTTGTAGTTCCTATCCGGGGTTTGGGGATTTTACATATTTGTGATCTTTGGAATCCCTTGAGAAGAATTGTAAAATATCTTGTCGTGCGATAATTTCATCTTCATACCTTTTCCCCCTAGCTTTACTATTCACAGAAAATGACGTCAAAGCAAGGACACGCAAAAACATTACACTGATTCAGCAGTGAAATACAAAGAAAGTTTGGGAATTAAGGGAATTTTGTCGAAACAGGTGTATTTAATGCACTAGTCAATTGAAAACCCCGACCCCCGGGACTATGCGGGGTTTTAACAGGACTTTGCCGGAGAAATACAAGGTTTTAACAAACATCAATTTTGGTAGCCGGGATTTTAACAAGAGTGACCACTGACATGAAAAAGCGGGGATGGTGTAGCCGGGATTTAACACTCGTAGAGTCTGGGAACTAATCGATTTAATGTAGCATGATCAGACGCTTCAGACGAAAAAGCCGACGAAAAAGGAAATCCTACTATTAAATTCAAACTTTTGATATGCTTTTTACAATTAGACTAACATTCGATGTGTCAGTTTGAAAGATCCACCAAATGGTTCGTGGTTCTGCCCAAAGTGCAAGCCTATGCGCGAAACAACAGTTATTAAAAGATGAAATGAGCAAAACAAATAGAAAGCCTTAACAATTTTTGTTTTCTGTTTGTTGTAAGAATATTAAACTTATAAATGTTTTCTTTTTGAAAACTTATTGAAAATTGTGAAAATCAGGGAAAACTAAATTTTTAAGTGAACTATATTCAACTGAACGGTATTTTTGAGCCGGGTTTTTAATACTCGTGAAATGTTAAAATCCCCGCATACTCCCGGGGGTCTGGGGTCCGTAGTTTCAATTGACTAGTGCATAAAGTTCAGAGAGAAACGTTCTTTGTATTTCACTGTTGAATTAGTGTGCATTGACTTGGCGTGTCCCTGCTTTGACGTCATTTCCTGTGAATAGTAAATCAACTTCAACAGGGGAAAAAGGCATGAAGATGCAATTTTCTAACAACAAGATATATTACATTTCTTCTTGGTAGAACCCAAAGATTACGAATATGTAAAATCCCCAAACCCCGGATAGATAGATAGATAGATAGATAGAAAACTTTATTTATACACGCTGACCCCATCAACCGAAGCGGATTTCCATGGGGGGCGTGCAAAAATATACAGATAAAAATTTTTAAAAGCTATTTACAAAATTATATGTATTAGATAAAATCTAAGTTATTAACTAGTATACAGTAATCTATATTTACAGGTACAGTACTTCAAAGTTGCATTTACTATCAATCAATGTGAGCAGCGATTTTCTTTCGAAAGGCAGAAAGGGATTTGCTCTCTCTAATTTCTTTTGGAATAGAATTCCAAAGGTGTGCTCTGTCATACATGAAACTTTTTTTCATATTATTAGTACGCGGTTGTGGTAAACAAAGGCTACTTGAAATGTCCCGAAGGTGATACTTTGTTTTCTCACCTTTATATGTGAAAAGATTAGTGAGTGACTTAGGACACATTTTATTTAATAATTTGTACATTATTTTTGCTTTCCCTTTCTTTCTTTCTGTTTTAAGTGGCTTCCAGCCCAATGCTTGCAGAGCAACAGAATGATCTGTGTCATTGTTCATATTCATAATAATTCGAGCAGCTCTATTTTGGAGTTTTTGGAGTCTTTTTGATTGTGTTTCGCCAAACACATCCCACACTTCACAGCAGTAATCGAAGTATGGCCGAACAATAGCATTATACACAGAAAGAATGGTTTGCTTATCAGCAAATTCTTTCAGTCGTCTAAGAGCCGATATACCGGATGTTATTTTCTTGCAAACATTCTTGTTTACTACTCCAAGATAAATGCTGATCAATTGTCACTCCAAGAGTTTTGGATTCATAAACTTGTTTAACTGATTCGTTCTCAATTTTAACATTTAGTTTCAAATTTGAAATACTTCTAAACATTTGTTTAGAACCAATTAACATAAACTCTGTCTTAGCTACATTTATGCTAAGTTTATTGGCGATTAACCATTTTCTAATATAGATAGACACTTTAATTTTCATCTTGCGTTTATATGAGAGCCGGACCAGCCCGCCTAGCCGAGATCTCGCTTTTGTGACCGGGATCTCAGTTACCGGGGTTGGGTATTTCTCATATAAACGTGATTGACCTGGCTGGCCCGCCTACCCAAGCTAGCAAGTCAAAGCTCAGTACATGCGATAAAGTTTGTCTTGATCGATATTATTTGGACAACTTTTGATTTCACAAGTTGTGTTTGTTCTTTTCACGGTTTTAAAAAAGACTTACCGACATCTCTGCTTCCTTCATTACTTCATAACCTCAACATTTTTTGCCCATAACCTCAACATTTTTTATTGTCTTATTTGGAAGAACTTTTAAAATGATAAAGTAACTTCTTTTGAAGATTTTCACTTCTTCGCTTTCTTTTTGAGATATATCAGTTTGTTTGATATGCAAATGTCTGGAATTTCGTCACACATCATGCATGATGACTTATTGGAGAAATGTGTATATCTCTTTCATTCTCGAACGAAATCCTTTAAAATCAAGACGTTTGGTGTTGTGGGAGAAACACGCACACGTGTTATTCACACTTTAGTGTTTTTATTTCATGAATGCAAAGATATATAACATTCTCTGATAACTCATTATGCATGTGTGACGAAATTCCAGATATTTGCATATCAAACAAACTGATATATCTCAAAAAGAAAGCGAAGAAGTGAAAATCTTCAAAAGAAGTTACTTTGTCATTTTAAAAGTTCTTCCAAATAAGACGATAAAAATTGTTATGGGCACTTTAAAAATTGAAAACGTTACTCGTGGGAAAATAATTGCAGTTACTGTAGCTCGGTGAACACATCAGCCCGGGTAGGCGGGCTAGCCCTCCCCATGCAAACACGAATGAAAATCAGCTCGGCCCCGGGTTCCCCGGCTAGCTCGCCTCCATATAAACACCCTCTTATTGTCGGATCTTACTTAAAAGCAAATACTGTAAAACTATTAACATTGCTAAACATTATATTTGAAGTACCACTACGATGAAAATTCACCCTCGTCTTTTAGATTTTCTTTAGCATAGAATAGTATTTCAGGGTCGAAAGTGATCATCGATATAAAAAAAAACTAAAAAATGGTATTTTGAAGTAAGTATTTTGAGCTCTGAAATCACTATTATTTAGCCCACCATTACTAAAAACGTGTTCCAAGTGAGCCCGCAATATTTCAAAAGGTAATATTAATTGTGACGTTAGATTCACAATGCTACGCCTGAATTTCGGTCGAGGTTATTTGTTTTCTTGTTTTTTTCGAGAAGTAGATGAAATGGCCAGCCTTTCAGACGAAGAATTTGAAAAACGACCTTGATTTACTTGAAGAATTAGCCATGTGGAGTCTTCGTGTTGAGAATCTGACGTCACTTCGTTACGCTGGTCAGGAACATGAACGATTAATGCCGGACATAACTCCAGATTCGGAGTAAGAAAAATAACACTTTCCACGTCGAATCGCAAAACGGTTTCGACCGAGTAATATTTAGAAGCTCTGCTTTATAAATAAGTAAAAATATCGATAGGTAAAAATTTGATCGTTATAGTGGCACTTTAAAGGTCTTTTATTTAAAAAGTGTTTTTGTACAGTTCACCTACAAACCATTTTCTTAACTTTTCAGCCTGGACCTAAAAAGATCACTGGAGGAAAAAAGTCTCAGAAAGAAGGCTCGACGACGTCGTTTAAAGATGATGAAGTAATGAAGGAAGCAGAGATGTCGGTAAGTCTTTTTTATAACCGTGAAAGAACGTTCAACATTGCTTATGGATTAGCAACCGATAGTAATTAACAAGAAGTTCAACTTGATGAAGTTCAAGATATTTGTGTTCTCATTTTTGGCGGAGCTGCATGCATCATCTTAGCAAGAGCTTTCGTTTAATGAGCTTTTATTTTTAGAGACTTTCCTTCTATGTTAGGAGACTTGATTCAGAAAGCCTCGAGCATTTCGAAAATTGTCAGAAAGTGTTTTCGGTTCCGTGGATTTCATTCACGAGAAGCCATCTGAAACTATATTTATCAAGCTCGTTTATAGACGCACAACACTCATAACAAATTATTCAGATCAAGTTACCTATTTTAAATAGGGTCACCACAACAATTGTGGATATCTCCCCGAAAAGTAAAAGAAAATAAGCAATAGAATTGTATACAGTACATGGTTTGAACCTATAGGAGTATCTTTAGATGTGTGAAGTTGATCGTCCAGGTTGTTGTAGTCTTGAGAAAGACTATTGTTGGTGACTGACGTTTCGACGGCATCTTCAGAGTCAAGTACGCTGTGACTGACGTTTCGACGGTTTCAGCGGCTGTCATCTTCAGAGTTAAGTATGCTCTTCAGAGTCAAGTACGCTTTACTTGACTCTGAAGATGACCGCCGCTGAGGCCGTCGAAACGTCAGTCACCAACAATAGTCTTTCTCAAGACTATGACAGCAACCTGGACGATCAACTTCACACATCTAAGAATTATATACAGTAAGTTAAAAAAGTATTATAAAATTATATGTGGTTATCATTGAGAATATATATGAGAATATCCCAAAAATAAGCATGAGAAATTTATATGGGGATACCACACAAAGTGGGGATTACCTCGGAATTAAATGTATAGAATTATATAGGGTCAGTGCTATTCCCTATTTGAAATAGGTAACTTTATTTGAATTTACCTATAACTACAGTAGCGTTACAGGGCATTCGCTAAGACCCGGCTCCCGCCGGAGCTCCGGCGGGTACTGTATAGCTATATTTTCCCGATGTTGAAATCGCTAAAATGCTCAGCGTAATGCCAGGAGACAAGTCGATGATAATATTTCTGCAAACGCTGAAAATGAATTATTTCTCCAAATGCTGAACATTGTATTCCTATAAGATTCACATTTTGTAGGAGTACTGGTGTAGTATAGACCCTGGCCCTCCATGAATCAGGATGTCCTTTCGGCTGCCATGTCTAACACTGACGGGTACTTCAATGGGGGCAGTCACCTACTTCAGAACTAAGCGAAAGTCTTGGTTACACCATGTCTTATTATTTACCTTGTTGCGAACTGTTTACTAACTTTAAGATAATTTGATCAAAAGAAAAAACCCATCTATTTTCATATCAATGAGAACCGAATTTTATGAACTAATGTGCTTACGTGCGTTGTACTGTGTTGTCTTTTTTACAGCAAGAGGAGGTGGATGAAAAGGCTGAAGAACTTATTTCTAAAGATATTCGTGAACAACTTGCAAGTGCAAACTGGAAAGAAAGATTGGCGGGAACTGAAGCCCTTACGCAGGTGAGCCGGCCAAGGGAAAACATGTATATAGCCCTATATTAAATGTGACTTGCAGCTTGGTTATTTAATATGGTAAATTGTTTGCTACTCAAGCTTTTAACACAAACTCAGAAAAGTCTGCTGAATTAATAGTACGTATGTCGCACGTACGAACTACAGGTAGTACACTAAGTAACCTTCGTTCTGCCATCTGAGTTCTGGTAGCTCAATGGTTGGAGCGTCTAACCGGAGATCATGAAGGTTTGCGTGTTCGATTCCCGTCTGGGGTTCAGAAACATTTTTCTGAGCTTGAGTAGCAAACAATTTACCATGTTCATCCCTGTGGGTCTTGAGATGTCAGCATTCTCAGAGTCTTAAAACGATTTTTAGGAAATTGAAAACATTTTCTGTGCTGCAGTTATAGAAACACTTTGGAAGTTTAGCAGAACGATAAATCTCATTGGGAACACGAGCCCAAAAGGCGAGTTTCCATTGCGATTCCGAGTTCTCAAAAACTTTCACGAATGCTTCTACTGTATAACTACTGCATGGGCACAAAAATTAAATAAAATGTTGGAATAAGGTTCAGTTTTTGAAATCATCACTAAATTCAGCTGTCCATGCGACAAAATGTAATGAATTATGCGAGCAAATGCACTTTGTTAGACAAGATCAAATACATGAATGTTGTCCTAAAAGATCTCAATTTTTTAGGTAATAGATCAAACACGAGTTTGAGTGTTTCATCAGGGGTTCCAAACACGAGAAAACAAATGAAAACCGAGGGGCGCAGCCCCGAGGTTTTTATTGTTTTCGAGTGTTTGGAGTCCCCTGATGAAACACGACAAACGAGTGTTTGGAGTCCCCTGATGAAACACGACAAACGAGTGTTTGAACGGTTGCTCTCAACCAAGTATGATTTTAACTGGATGTTTAAAAGTCTCTTTACAAAGCTGAATCCTAATTTTGGGACAGTGATCACCAAGGGTGCAAAATTTATTCATACAAACGTTGTTTGTCTCTAGAGATAAATGGCCAAAGGCAAAGCCGTCGGTTTGGCTTAATATCCCTTTTAAACGGCCAAAAGCTACCATTCATTTCAATATTTGGCAGGACACACATTCAAGCAACTTATAGAGGCATTCGGTAGAGCAATTTAAAGGTTTCAATTGAAAAAGGAGAAGCACCGTGCCTTAATTTTATCGTTAGGAGATTGTAAAGTTTTTATAATAATGCAAATGAGTGTTTTATCTCGGTGTTTTTACTAGGATGAATCTTGATGTCCAATCACGAAGCGCATCAAGATCTTTAGTGATACGCCTTCCAATTGGACATCAAGATTCATCCTGGTATCAAATCTCATGCACGTGTCGAAATGCGTAACTTGAACTGATATTCTCATGAATTATTAATGAGTTTGAGAACATCCTTTCTCAAACTCATTAATAATTCATGAATTATCATAGCCAATCCATGAACGTATACCGCATCACATGCATGAGTTTTGATACCCAATGAAAACCTGTAGGAAACTTCCTAGTGAACTGGATCACATTTCTTAATCTACATATTAAAATAAAATCGCTATGGGAGCAAATCGCTTCTCGTTTGAGAAGCTAGATCAAACACTCGTTTGTCGTGTTTCATCAGGGGACTCCAAACACTCGAAAACAATAAAAACCTCGGGCTACGCCCTCGGTTTTCATTTGTTTTCTCGTGTTTGGAACCCCTGATGAAACACTCAAACTCGTGTTTGAGCTATTACTTCCAGGCTTTTAGCCAGGATTTCAAAACTGGCCGGCCAAAAATTTTCGTGGGCGTGGTTACGAAAACATTTTGGTGGGCGTGACTACGAAATAAATTTGGTGGGTGTGGCCATGAGCAACTGAGCTTATTTAAACGTATTGAACAACGGTTCTATTAAACAACGTTTTTGCTACTTCATGTTAGAGCATGTATATATACGTTAAATAGCTAAAATAAACAGCAGCTGAACAGGAAAAGTTTTTTTGTTGAAGGAAAATATTTTGCTTTGGCCGTTCCAAAAATATGATTTTTCAAAAGTGGCCCAGTGGCGGATCCAGGGAGGGGCATAGGCGGCGCGCCGATTGTAAGCACATTGGTTTGGTAGCTTATCCAATTTTCATTGCAAAAGCTAGTTTGCATGCACTCATAGATATGTTAACATGGGTTCCAAGATAATCGTTTTATAAAACGACGTAATTAAAGTGTTTCATAATGTTGATGCCCGGTTCCCTAATATCGCAAAAATTCTTATCAGAAATCGCAAAATTAAACATTTTCCTGGGAGCATGCCCCCAGACCCCCATAGTGGGTTCGACCAGAGAACATACACCACAATGTGCTGATTCTTCATGTGCGCGACCCTTTCGAACAACCCTGGATCCGCTACTGTGGCCGTCCATAGAATGGCTGGACGGTCGCCTGACTAAAAGCCTGATCCTTTCGTTTGACATCATCAAGAATATACAGTTTTATAAAATAACATGCAAGTGTTTTACGGAGACTGTGATTGGTCGACATGATTGTGACATTTCATTCACTACATCAGTGTATGTGTTAATATACACACTGCTGTAGTGGATGTGGGAGAGCTTGGAGCAGACAGACGATACATGGACGATTGTCAAGCTCGTATCCTCAGAAAAATTATTCTGAGTCCCGGACAGGAATCGAACCTTGCCGCATAGGCAGTACATATATCAATCAAACCAGTACATCATTGTAACCTTCGCTCTGCGGTGGCTCAATTGTTAGAGCGTCTCACCGGCAATCAGAAGCTTGACGATCGCCCATATATCGTACATCAGTGTATGTTATATAGCTGAATGGTTGGAGCGTCTCACCAGCAATCAGAAGCTTGACGATCGCCCATATATCGTACATCAGTGTATGTTATATAGCTGAATGGTTGGAGCGTCTCACCGGCAATCAGAAGCTTGACGATCGCCCATATATCGTACATCAGTGTATGTTATATAGCTGAATGGTTGGAACGTCTCGCCGGCAATCAGAAGCTTGACGATCGCCCATATATCGTACATCAGTGTATGTTATATAGCTGAATGGTTGGAGCGTCTCGCCGGCAATCAGAAGCTTGACGATCGCCCATATATCGTACATCAGTGTATGTTATATAGCTGAATGGTTGGAGCGTCTCACCGGCAATCAGAAGCTTGACGATCGCCCATATATCGTACATCAGTGTATATTATATAGCTGAATGGTTGGAGCGTCTCACCGGCAATCAGAAGCTTGACGATCGCCCATATATCGTACATCAGTGTATGTTATATAGCTGAATGGTTGGAGCGTCTCGCCGGCAATCAGAAGGTTACAGGTTTGATTCCTATCCTGAACTCAGAAATATGTTCTGAGGATTTGTATTGTTTATCGTCCATGTATTAGGGGTAAATTACTCTGAAAATCTTCGTACACTTCAAAAATCAAAAAAAAAATTTTAAAAGAAAAATCCCAAAATCTTACTAATTTTAATAAAAATCCCAGAATCCCAAAATTCAAAAAATCCCACGAAATCTCTAAATTTTTCAGAAAATACTCGGAAAAAAACAATAAAAACCTCAACATCATCGCAAAATCGAGAAATCCATCAAATTTTGAAAAATCTCCCACGGAATATCCTATTTAAACCGTTATATCCATTCCATACCCTCGAAATCTCCATGTTCAGTGCAATACTTCATGTAAGAATTTTTTTATCACATGAGGATCGGGAGAAAAATGGCGACAAACACGTGTTTGGGTAAGTTTTGCATATTTATTCGGAATTTATTAATTCGAAATTGCGGAAAAGTTCGGAGAAAAAAAAACGGGGAAAATATTTCGAAAAAAATCTTGAAAAACTCCCCAAATCCCTGAAAATTTGGCAAAAAAAACCAGAATCCCGAGAAAAATTTCAGGGATTTTTTTATCCCAAGAATCTTCGTACGCTTTTTTCAGAGTAATTTACCCCTCGGTCTGTCTACTCCAAGCTCTCCCACATTCATTCACTACAGCACTGTATATATATATATATATATACAACAGTGTCACCGTGATAATATTTTTGTTTTATTCTGTTACTTTAGTTTGTAAATGAGTTGGAAAACAAAACGCTGCCCGCACAAGTTTTGATAAGAACTTTGGCAAAGAAACCCGGGTGGAAAGAAAACAATTTTCAGGTGAAGTAAACATTTGGTTTGATCTCGGTTGAGTAAAAAATCAAGAATACATTGTTTTCACATCATAGCCACCATGGTTATTTGCCCTTTTATAAACGGTTTTTTCCCTTAAAGACGGTACCCGATGTTTGAGCGGTAAATGTAAAATTTTCAGGTTTTTCCACAGCCTTCGTACGCGCTTAGATTTCCATCAAAAGTTAGAATCGTATAAAACCTACCGTTATATAATTGCCGTTTTCCTCAATTCTTCTGATACGATCTCATTCTTCCTCCATTGCGGTTATTGTGATCTTTGAAGGTCCATCCGGACTTTGACGCATGTCCATTGGCTTACATTTTCAAGGTAGCCAATCAAGATTCAATACTCGCTGCATAGCAACAGCAGGAGAAACCCCGCGTGGAACTTTTCATCGTAGTAGAAAAGCCTTAACATTTTACATTCATAACTTTTACATTACAAAAACTCGAAACGGGGTGGTAACCCCCTCACCTTCAACGCAAATGGTATTAGAAACGATTTGGTAACAAAACATGCCATCAACGGTAACATTTTGCAATCTCATGGTTGGCCGACTATTATGATCTTTGTCAGTAAACTATGCCGTAAGTACGATTTTTTGTTTGGGTTTGTCGGAGTTCGACAATATTTTTGTTATAAAATTGCCCGAATATTATTTTCAGTGCATTGGGACATCACAGCTTCAAATGTTGGCATATACATTTATTTTACATACACAGCAATCAAACTTCAAATCTCACAATGTATATACTCATTTTTGCTAACGCATGGCCTAACTAAATGCCCTTCTGTCCTTTTCACACGTGTAATGTTGTGACGTGAAGAAAGCTACACAGCGTGATGCGGAACAAAAAGACAACATGAAATCCTACGCAGATCAGCGCAACCGTGCCAATAAAATTGAGTTAAAAGTAGCTGATTATAACGTATTGGTTCGACAGAAAAAGTCTAGCAAGCTCTCAACACCCTAGCTTTAGTAAATCTACGTACAGTGTCACCGCAAAAAGGATGTATGATTACGACAACCGGACAAGCACAATTCAAGCAAGTCTAACCTAGAAGACTCCTCCTTCCAGATATCCAATGCGACAAAATTGTCGTACACCGGATTTCTATAAGTAATAGACCTCTTTCATAATGGGAAGATACTACAGTAGATGTCTTCGACCTAAACCAGGTGCGCGACAATAAGTCATCCAGATGTCAGCGGTATATAAACTTTAGGCGTGGGGTTAGGGTTGGGTTAGGATCTAAGTTGTTTTGGGATTAGCAGTTCTATGATGTACATCATAGAACTTACAAGCGTTAGAGTTTCGTTGAAATTAAAGTGAAAATGCGTAGAATTGCTAATCCCAAGATAGCTTAGATCCTAACCCTAACCCCCCGCCTAATGAGTTTTCTATTCTAACCCTAACCCCCGCCTTAAGTGTCTTCCTATCCCTAACCCCAGGCTGTACTTTGACGTATTAACCACATTTTTACTACGAAAAAGAAAGAAACAATGTCTTAAACATGTCCTCTAAGAAATGAACAGATCAACAGAAATTTAATATACCGCTGACACGTGGATGACTGATTGTTGGCGCACCATTGATGTCGATGACATCTAGTACCTTCCTTCATAATGGCATCCAAATTAATCAGCGACAATAATTATGGGAGCGCATTTCATGACATCTTCTGAAGCCCTGCTAAAGCAACTCAATTGGGACAAAGTTGAGAAAAGAAGGAAGCTGCACAAGGCCAAACTTTGGTTTAGGTTACAAAATAACAAGATGGAAGGTGTAGATATTAGTTTGTCTTACGTTTTATAAATATAATTATATTATATTATATAATTTCTGCTAATATATTTCGTGTAGATTTTATAATAATTTATAATAATTAATTTTATAATTTTAACTTTTTTATCGTGTAATAACATTTTATATTATAATTCATAATTGTATAATTCATAAATGTTTTAATTTATTGAGTCAGGGCCTCCAGCGAGAACAGTATTTAGCAAATAAAGTTTCTATCTATCTGTTTCACTCCGGCTTTCCCAGAGCGGATTTTACATGAATTTAATACTTCTACGTCCTTTTTTGCCCGAATTATATGATTTTTAAATTTTTTGGAGTATCATCCCCCCACATACCCTTAGTGATAAAGATATCTAGTACGTATTCTTTAATATGCCATGGCAGATATTTTTCCGCATTGATCAATTTTATATTTTTGCTGATTTTTTCATCATCGTCCTAGTCAGTTAAACAACACACATATCAAAATTTAAGCCAATTTGGTTAAATATTTCCTACTTTTCTAAACACGGTGATTTTGGTTCACTGGCTGCCATAAATCATCACCCACATGCATAGAAAATATAGTGTTTGTGGTGTATAAATAACTTGCGCAATGTATTTATAACTATGAGCTCCCGTGCGGATGGACCGGTGCGGGTGGGATCTCTGCAGAGACTGCTCTGGGTAACCTCTATACCGTAACCTCTCGTTGAAGGGGGGTAGGGGGAGCAAGGGGGTTCATTTTGCTCACTGACCATTTTTACTTTGTTAAACCGTGTTTATATACATTGATTATTTTCAATTCAACAGTTAATAAACTGCTTTTCCTTCGATTATTTTCAATTTACCTGTTTTTGGCTTATTATTAACTCTTTCCTGACGGGCGGAAAAGCCGACAAGCGTAGTGATGCGATTTCTTAACACACACATACATGTATATTCAAGTGAGTCATGTTTATCACTACGCATGCGTAATTAGAATAGCGATCGCAAAAAGCCGATGGCGCGACAAAGCATTGAATGGAAATCCAGCTTTATAGGGAAATTGATCGGCGAGCAAAAACGTTATAATTAACAGGAACGAACCCTAATCCTACCTTTACCCTAAGTCCCGCTATTGCTTCATCCTAACCCTAACCCACCAACCTTCCTGGCTTGGAGTTTATTATACTTATAGATAAACATAACACACAATACTTGTGGGATTAATTGATTCATAAGATTGATGATTGCACGTGCACAATGTATTTGCTCGGATTCGTTCCTGGTAACAACCATGTATTTGCTCGTCGGTCACTTCCTAATGTGGAATACGAACTAAAAGTACATTAGCGACGACCCTGTTGACGACTTATTTGTAAATTTACTATTTATCTTGTTTAGGTGTTGAAAAATAAATTTTCCCTGTGTGCTGCTATAGCTACAGCGTCTTCATCTTTCTCCAAGAGAAGTGCTTTTTATGCCATATCTGGCTTGGTCGACAAAATTGCAGATATTAAGGTGGAAAATGTTCTAGTTCTTTAGTAGTTAGTTGGTTAATGCGTGTGTGTGTGTGTGTGTGGGGGGGGGGGGGGTGGGGTGGGTTGGATGATTGGCTGCTGGTCTGTGTTGTTGGCGTATTTATAACTGTATTTGTTGTTTCACTTATTTCGTTGGTTGCGTGGGTTGTTGATTTGTGGTTTCGTTTATGGGTTGTTTTGTTGGTTGGTAGTTAGGTTGGTTCGGTTGATGGGTTGCTTCTTTGGTTGGTGGTTCAGTTGATGTGTTGTTTGGTTGGTGGGTGGTTTGGTTGGTTGGTAGTTCGTGTGGTTCAGTTGATGGGTGGGTTGTTTGGTTGGTGGGTGGTTCTGTTCATGGGTTGTTTGGTTGCTGTGTTGGTCGATTTGTTGGTTGGTTGATAGGTAGGTGGGTTGTTCGGCCGATGGGTTGTTTGTTTGGTTGGTGGTTGGCTTTTTTGTGTGGTGGGTGATTCAGTTTTTGGGTTGGTTTAACGGTATTTATTGTTTTATAACGGTATTTGTTGTTTCACTTATTTCGTTGGTTGGTTCGTTGGTTGCGTGGGTTGTTGATTTGTGGTTTCGTTGTGGTTTCGTGGGTTGTTGTTTGGTTGGTTGGTAGTTAGGTTGGTTGGGTTGATGGGTTGCTTGTTTGGTTGGTGGGTGGGTGGTTCAGTTGATGCGTTGTTTGGTTGGTGGTCGGTTCATGGGTTGGTTGTTTGGTTGGTTGGTTGGTTGGTTGGTTGGTAGTAAGTTTGGTTGGTTGGTTGGTAGTTCGTTTGGTTCGGTTGATGGATGGGTTGTTTGGTTGGTGGGTGGTTGACTTTTTTGTGTGTTGGGTGGTTCGGTTGATGGATGGGTTGTTTGGTTGGTTGGTGGGTGGTTCAGTCCATGGGTTGTTTGGTTGGTGGGTTGTTGTGTTCATGGGTTGTTTGGTCGCTGTGTTGCTTGGTTTGTTGTTTGATTGGTGAGTGCAGGGTTGTTCGGCTGATGGGTTGTTTGGTTGGTTGGTGATTGACTTTTTTTGTGTGTTGGGTGGTTCGGTTGTTGGGTTGTTTGGTTGGTGGTACGGTGGATACGTGGATTGCCTTTTTCTGGTGAGCTATAGTTAACTCGTGTGAATTTCGTCGGTTTGTTTGGTTTCCTGGATGGTTGTTTGATTGATTGGATGGGTGTGTGCATGGATGGAGTGTGTGCTTGTTTTGTTGATTGGTCGACTAGTGGGTATGAGTATGAATTATTTTTTAAAGTCGATCACGCAGGATAAGGTTGTCCTATTTATCCGAGCCAGAGGCTCATGTTTTATGCGCTCGACTGCTTCGTTTATCACTCTTAGATGAACGGAAAACCCAATTGATAGGGATTCCAAGGGCCTACGATTTATGATTTTTTCGAGAAGACCCGAAAGTGTTACCATTTCCTGGTGTTGTTGCAAAGGCAGCACCTTCTCAATTATTTTCGACCTATGCAATGAACCAGGGTCTCCCCAGCTCCTGTATGATAACCACTTTTGACCAAAACTGCTGGTCATTTGGTCCGTACACTCATTTCATGACTATTGTTATTGTCGTGCTTTCATTCGTCTCATTTGCATAACCTATCGTTTTCTAGTTAAAAGAACAATGCAAGGAAACATTAATGGTTTTTGCAGAGAACATTTCTTTAAATTACGTTAGCTTGAAGGTAAGCTTAAACTTGCTTTTCAAATTAAAAAAATAATTTAAAAAGTGGATAATATGTGTGTGCAGTTTCGAAGTTACAGTATAGCTTAAGCTCTGTGCGTTTTATGATGTAAATAATAACAATATTTATCTATATTCAGTCTATAGGGTGTTGTACTGCCCCCTGAACTAACTACACCAGAAACAATCTTTTGTAATATAATGTTTGCGGGTATTTCTTTTGTTCTCACAGGGCCATTAACAACTAATATACCTCATTATATCCATTTTTGCTAATCTTACCTCCGTTGACGGCAAACCAGGTCTGATTAGAACTAATCATACCCGGTTTGACGCCAACGGAGGTACGATTACGAAAAATGAATTTTAATCAAATCATCATTCAAAGACTCAACACGAGGTCGAGGAACCGTCAGAAATTTCGCAAAAATTAATTTTGATACGGTAGATTAGTTGTTAATGGCCCTGTGAGAACAAAAGAAATACCCGCCAACATTATATTACAAAGGAATAGCATAAAAAGAGCTGCATTAACTATTAAACGTCCCGCTCGATTCGGGTCATTTAGTAACATTTTACTAAATGACCCTCATCGAGCGGGACGTTTAAAGTGCCCATAACCTCAAAATATTTTATTGTTTTGTTTGGAAGAACTTTTAAAATGATAAAGTAACTTCTTTTGAAGATTTTCACTTATTCGCTTTCTTTTTGAGATATATCAGTTTGTTTGATATGCAAATGTATGGAATTTCGTCCACATGCATAATGACTTATTGGAGAAATGTGTATATCTCTTTCATTCACGAACGAAATCCTTTAAAATCAAGAAGTTTGGTGTTGTGGGAGAAACGCACACACGTGTTATTCACACTTTAGTGTTTTTATTTCATGAACGTAAAGATATATAACATTCTCTGATAACTCATTATGCATGTGTGACGAAATTCCAGATATTTGCATATCAAACAAACTGATATATCTCACAAAGAAAGCGAAGAAGTGAAAATCTTCAAAAGAAGTTACTTTATCATTTTAAAAGTTCTTCCAAATAAGACAATAAAAAAGTTTGAGGTTAGGGGCACTTTAATAGCTAATGCTATTATTTATAATAATAACGTATTTGCCTGAATTTCTTTTGTTCTTATAGGTCACATTAACAACTAACCTCATTAAAATTCATTTTCACTAATACAACAACCGAGTCGTATTATTTCGAAGTCAACTTCAATGTGTTGAAAAATACTTCAGTAATACAGTAGCAGTTAGGTGAAGGCTAAAAGGGACGACTCAAAAGGACCTTTTCACATTTTCTAGAACTTCTAATCCTAACCCTAACCAACCTTGATCCTAACCTTAAACCTAACCCAAACCGTAGCTAACCCTAACCTAACTAAAAATAAAGACCAAACAAAAACAGAAAGGTCCTTTTGAGTCATCCCTTTTACCATCCCCGAGTACTTACGTATATTCGTAGACGACGTTTCGGACGATGTGTCCTTGAAGAAGGACACATCGTCCGAAACATCGGCCATAAATATACGTAAGTACTCTTACTGAAAGTGCCCCTGACATCAAAATTTGTTATTGTCTTATTTGGAAAAACTTTTAAAACGATAAAGTAACTTCTTTTGACGATTTTCGTTTCTTCGCTTTCTTTTTGAGATATAACAGTTGTATCTCTTTCATTCTCGAACGAAATCCTTTAAAATTGAGAGGATTGTGGTTGTGGGAGAAACACGCACACGTGTTATTCACACTTTAGTGTTTTTATTTGATGAACGAAAAGATATATAACATTCTCTGATAACTCATTATACTGTATGCATGTGTGACGTAAATTCCGGACATTTGTATATCAAACAAACTGATATATCTCAAAAAGAAAGTGAAGAAACGAAAATCTTCAAAAGAAGTTACCTGTACTTTATCATTTTAAAAGTTCTTCCAAATAAGACAATAAAAAATGTTGATGTCAGGTGCACTTTAAGTATTTTTCGACACATTGAAGTTCTCTTATTACTCATTTTCATATATTATATTCAGTTATTTTGAGAACTTAACAACTTTCATATTTCTATTATTTCTAATACGACCTGGTTTGACATCAATGGATTCTTTGAATCTCAAAGACTGAACACGAGGAACCTCGGCAGAAATTTCACCAAACATGGTATTACAACGAGATACCATAAAAAGCTATGAAAGCTTCTAGACGTTTCTTTAGCTATGAAACGTCTACTCGATTCGGGTCACGTTTGGGGATTTTACATATTCGTAATATTTGGGTCGTCCTGGACAAAATCATAATATATCTTGTCAGCAGAAAATTTCATCTTCATGGAGTTTTTTGCTGTTAAAGTTATCGGATGTGATGTCACAAGAGGCATTTTTGTGGCAAGTAACAAAAGAAAACTGGTTTGGAATGCCTCTTGTGACATCACATCCGGTAACTTTGACAGCGAAAAACTCCATGAAGATGAAATTTTCGGCTGACAATATATATTATGATTTTGCTCAGGAAGACCAAAATATTACGGATATGTAAAATCCCCAAACGTGAGATAGGTATTTAAAATTTTTTTAAAAAAATTTTAAAAATGTAGTAAAATTTTACTAACTGACCCTCATCGAGCGTGACGTTTAATAGCTAATACATCTCTTAATAATGTCTAAAAGTAGGGTAGAGAGTCCTATTAAGCGTCAAATTCTCGCATTTGACGGCACTTCCTATACGCAGTTGCCCAAAATGCCAACTTAGGAACCGTAAACTATGTTTTTTACTGAGACAAATGCTCATTATTTTTTCCGTAAACATGAATCTCGACTATGCTGTATAGCACGTTGCTTAATTGGTAATTTAAGAATGATACGCCACAGTCATTTTAAGGCTAGACGTTCTTATCAGAAGTGAAGTGCTGCCAGCCCATACATGTAATAGTCGGGGCGATGTATGAATATGTATATGATGTTTGACTGTTCTGTCCGTGTCTCAATAGCTCAGTGGTTAGAGCGCCGATGCGTTGATTCGGAGACCTCGGGTTCGATTCGCGGTTGGGGCAGTCAAATTTTCATATACATATGATATATTTAACCATACATGTGATAGTAATGAAAGGAAGGTACAGTAGCCTCATGAACACAAGGAAAAGGTGGTGTATTTTAAATTAATTCTCGTTCAGCGAAGTATATGTTTGCGCTAGGTTATACATGCATTAATTTGCTGCACATCAACGCTTGTAAAACTGAACTACTTTTCTTTTTCTGCTCAGGTTTCTGCGTGTTCCACTGACCAAAAGAATCCTAAAGTTGTTGCGGAATGTTTGAACTGGTTGGGCGACGCGATTAAGGCATTTGGTTTAAAGTAAGTTTAGGTATTTGTAGAGATTTCCTCGCACAGCCTTGAAAAAGCCTTGCATTTTCGCCCGCATGCATTACGCTTGTACTTTGCTACCGAAGCTTACTGTAAGGCGAAAGCAAGGGAAGTTAAAGTGCAAATTAATCGAAAATTAAGTTTATCTTATTTGAAAAAACTCTTAAAACAATGAGGAATAACAATTTACAGCTCTTCCATATTCCACGCAATTCTTGAGATATTTAGACTTATGTGATATTTCAATGAGCTAATCTATGACGTAGCAAGTCGTACATAACATTAGAAAATCATGTATATCTTTTCAATATTATTAAAAGAAATCACTCAAAACTTTGTAATTGCTAAAGCTCATGAAACAAAATATTAAAGACAAGCTTCAAGTGATTTCGTTAAATAATCTTTAAGATATACAGGATTTTCCAATGTTGTGTACAACTTGCTACGTCATAGATTATCTCATTTGAATATCACCTAAGTCTAAATATCTCGAGAAGTAAGTTAAATAAGGAAGAGCAGTAAATTGTTATTCCTCATTGTTTTAAGAGTTCTTTCAAATAAGACAAACTTCATTTTAGATTCATTGGCACTTTAAGGGAAGGCCTTTCCTTTGGAACTGGGAAGGGAGACGAAAGGGAAGGGAAAGGCAAATGGAATTAGGGAAAGGAAAAGGGAAGAGAAAAGGAATTAAGGGGAAGGTAAGGTAAAGGAAGCAAAGGAATGGAAAGAAAGGAAGGGAAATGGTGGCATGGGGAGGGTAGGGAAGTGAAGGGAAAGGCGAAGCAAAGGAAAGGAAAGAAAGGAAGGGAAATTATGGGATGGGAAGGGAGAGGAAAGGAAAAGGAAAGGAAAGGGAATGATGAGAGGGAAGGGAAAGGAAAGGAAAAGGGAAGCGAAGGAAAGGAAAGAAAGGAAGGGAAATGATGGGATGGGGAGGGAAGGGAAAGGAAAGGAAAGAAAGGAAGGGAAAGAAAGGGAAAGAAAGGAAGGGAAATGGTGGCATGGGGAGGGTAGGGAAGTGAAGGGAAAGGGAAGCAAAGGAAAGGAAAGAAAGGAACGAAGGGAAATGATGGGGAGGGAAGGGAAAGGAAAGGGAAGCGAAGGAAAGGAAAGAAAGGAAGGGAAATGATGGGATGGGGAGGGAAAGGAAAGGGAAGCGAAGGAAAGGAAAGAAAGGAAGGGAAATGATGGGATGGGGAGGGAATGGAAAGGAAAGGAAAAGGGAAGGAAAGGAAAGAAAGGAAGGGAAATGATGGGATGGGGAGGGAATGGAAAGGAAAGGAAAGGAAAAGGGAAGCGAAGGAAAGGAAAGAAAGGAAGGGAAATGGTGGCATGGGGAGGGTAGGGAAGTGAAGAGAAAGGGAAGGAAAGGAAAGAAAGGAAGGGAAATGAAACTAAAAGGAAAGGGAAGCGAAGGAAAGGAAAGAAAGGGAAATGATGGGATGGGGAGGGAAGGGAAGGGAAAGGAAAAGGAAGGGAAGCGAAGGAAAGGAAAGAAAGGAACGGAAATGATGGGATGGGGAGGGGAGGGAGGAAAGGGAAAGGAAAACGAAAAGGAAAGGAAAAGAAAGGGAGGGGAAGGAAAGGAAAGGAAAGAAAGGGAAAGGAAAGCCAGAGACAATAGGTTGATTTTGAGCCACTTGGATAACAGCTTGTATTTTATTTTCATTCTAACACTTAATGGTGTCATGCCTCACATATCCTATCGTTTAACAAGTCTTATCTTTTTCATAAAACATGATTTAATTAAGAAAATAAAATGTTAACATGTTAACATTAACATGTGTATTTTTCTATCATTGTAGGATAGATATCAAGCCTCACGTAACTTACGTCAAGCAGACGTTGACGCATACAAACCCGGTAAGTTTTGTCAATTTGTGAATTCCTATTAATTTGTGAGACGAGAATCTGGATAATCGTTGAGTATGTATCTAAGGTGGATCCCTAGGTTTTCTACATAATGCATAACTATATTGGACTAAAATAATATATTGGACTAAAGTGCTTAAAGTGCCTATGCAATGAAAAATTCAGTTGCAAAAGAACTCTTTTGTTTGAAAGAACTCTTGAAACTATTTAGACTACCTGTAAACATTTACAACTTTTCCATATCTCACTTAACTCTTGAGATATTAAGATTTGTTTAATATGTAAACATCACAATGCATAATGACTTATTGAAATATTCTGCATATCTTTACCATTATCACATGGCATCGTTTGATGATTTGCATATTTGATGTCGTTGGATACATCCATGCACCTGCATGTCAAGTGATTTCATTACATAATCTCAATACTAGAAATACGTATACGCAACAACCCCTCGCCCGCCGTCATTTTTACTTAAATAACCCATTAATTTGCCAATCGAATGGACTTATAGTAGACACTACTATAGACACTACTATGTATCTCTGAGAAACTATCAAGCTTGTGTTGTTCTGAATTTCATTGTTTCATAATTAGATATCAAACTAAATAACTAAACAACTCAGTGTTTAATTTTTGGGTGCAATATACAGTACTTGCACTGATTAAGATTTGTTTGATATGTAAAGGCCGGATCCTCACTGTGATGTCACACTGTATATATATGTAGTAACTTACTGTAAAAGCATGTACTGTATATATATGTTTGGGATTATTAAATTAAAGCACTCAAAACGTAGGTAACTTCGTATGTTTAGTATCATGGGATTACATACTTTCATAATTTTGTTACATAATCCCAAAGATATAGACCTTATTCAAAAATGGCCGTTGATTTAATATTCTTTTATACGCATATAAATTGGCCCTTATGACCTCGTTTTAGAGTAAAAATTATTTTGAATTTCTTGCACGATAACGAGGTCATAAGGGCCAATTTATATGTATATAAAAGAATATTAAATCAGCGGCTATTTTTGAATAAGGTCTATTTACAGGCTTCTTCAATAAGTCATTATGCAGCATGATGTCAAAATGAGGACATTTACATCAGAGGCATAGCCAGGATTTTCTGTCAAGGCGGCCGGCAAGGAAAAACCTAGGGGCAGCCTAACTGAGGAAAACGAAGAGCCAAGAGTACAAATTTTCTCAGGGGGCCCACTTATTTTGCCAGGGGAGGGCAGGAATTTTGCCAGGCCCTACGGCCCCCCATCTGGCTACACCTCTGATTTACATATCAAACAAATCTTAATATCTAACTGAGAATATAATTATGGAAGAGTTGTAAATGCCAATCTTTATAATTAATTATTTTGTTCTTTCAAGTAGGAGAGTTTATTTCAAACTGAATTTTTCATTGTATATATATATATATATATAAACACTTTAAATCTTCTGGTGTTAATACTACCATCGGTCACTAAGAAAGAATTAACTTGTCACATTATAGCTGCATCAATTGTTTATGATTTAAATAATCAACTTATAGTCAGTATTATGTCAGCTATGGTTCATAATGACTCTCACAATATCCAAAAATGTTAAAATATCTGCAATAATTCACCACATCCCTATAGGTTGTGGATGACCAATGGTGCATGCATAACACTGATTATTATTGATAAATATAATTAACCCAATAGCCTATGCAACAGCAGAGCATACAACATTATGTATTATAATGGTTGACATGCCCTTTGCCTGCTTAATGCATTGTTGCAATAGTGAGCTGACACACGTTCAATCCCTAACATTTCCCCTAATACAGCGAGACTGCATCAACCTACCCAATCATAAAATACTGTACAATCCGGCTTATAAGAACCCTAGTTATTGGCCCCCTGTTTGTTAATAGAAAATACCTTCTGATTTAATATACAATAATTAAGCCCACACAGATATAAGCCCAGCATTGCTTTACATTAGCACCTCAATTAGCAAAAATAACAAAAAATTAGAGAATAAAAGTAAATAATAAGATAAAAAGTTACGGCAACAGTATCTCATTACTGACAAATCATTTTGAGGCTGCTTACATAACGTGTGTAGCATGTTTTGCTATATAACACAGGGCATCATCTTTGACATTATAAATTCTAGTTAATATTTGTTACTCAGTACTTACATTTTCCTTAATTGACTATTAAAGCAAAAACTTGAGTAAAAAAGTTGTTATGCATTTTGAAACATTTTAGTTTGGTGACCACACATATTATATTAATTTTACATTTGATTGTTTGTAAGAAATGTAATAAAATCTACTATAATGTCCTTCAGCAAGCACTTCAACAATCAATCTTAAATATATATGGGAGCGGCATTGCATGTGCAGTTCTACTGGACCAAGGACAAAAGTGTTTACGCAGAAACACTAAGTGGAGGCCAGGCCAGGCCTAACATGTGTAGGTCTATAAACCTGTACAATGCATGTTTACAATGAAACACTACTAAATGTACAAATGCCCATACAACAATTAAAAGCACAACATTTATGCATGTATTAGAGTAAATTATATCACCACATAAACATAATCAGGATGATCAAGGTGCATTTCACCTGCTTGGTGGCTGAACTGACACATCCATATCTAGTTCATTGAGCTCAAAAACTGTGTCATTATAACTCAATTTAAAAGCATAAGCTATAACGTGTTCCTCGCGTAAATTTTGTTGTTTCGACGTATTTTAAGTACTTCAAATCACAAAAGGAACTCAAAGAACACCTGGATACAACGCTAATCAAGGTACTAACACAACAGAATATTTTAACTGCAACGTTGAGTACATTTTCATCACTAAAATCGCTACAAAGTCTTCCTAGCAACGCACATAACAACGCATATAATAACAGTTAAATCTGCATTTTTCATGGCTTTATTGTTAATTTAATGGTGTTATTTTATAAAAGAAATAAAAAACCTTGTCTTGTGTGATTATCGAGTTATAATGGCACTCGAGAAGTGAGCAAAAACACTCGGCTACCGACCGGTGTTGTTCAGGACTGTTAAAAACAGAGTTTTGCAAGCAAAAGCATAACGACAGAGAAAGCATAAGCATAACAATGGCAGAGAAAGCTTGTGTATATACTACCAATTAAAATATCCAGACCTATAGGCTATTACTTAACTCACTTACCTGGCAGCTTATCTGTAGTCCACATTTAATATTGTATCATCACCAAACTTGTCGCCATTGTTCACGGTCTTTTGACGTAATAGTATCGCTGTGTTTGTTTTTCTTAGCAAGACGTATTTCGCGTTGATTGCTGGTGTTTTCACTATGTTTTTGACCTTACTTTCTGCCCCGTAAACAGGCCAAGTTGGTTCATGGATATATATATTCCGCTCGCCCGGTGGCCGTTGACCATATATATATATATATATATATATAATAAAATCGGATCCGAGATCAGGAACGGCTTGGATCTCGCGTGATAAGGGACTAAACGCCGGTCGATATTAGCACCCTCGCCCTCAGGCCTTCGGCCTTTCGGCCGGCGCTTCGCGCCGGGCGAGGGGAATATATAAGCGTTTTCAACAAGTTATTATGCAATGTGATGTCATAAGTATGATCATTTACATATTAAACAAATCTTAATATCTCAATAGTGAAGTGAGATATGAAAAAGTTGTAAATGGTTAGTCTTTCTTGTTTCGAGAGTTCTTTCAAATAAAAGAGTTATTTTACAATTGAATTTTTCATTGCATAGGCACTTTAAGGAAACCTAGTTTTTCCCCCTTGTGACGTATGTTCATGAAATTCTCCATTTAATATTAGTGACATTCTTTAGATTAGTGGCATTCAATTACTGTTATGTTGTTATTTACCTTTTCAAGATCGCTGCCATGGCAACAGCGAGTCTGAACTATAACCGTTTCTTTGATATTTAATATTCACCGATAATCACCTCGACGTTGCTGACAACTTGGGACTGTATACTTTCAATGCGTTTATTCCTTCAACATCTACGATCTAGAACACACTCACTCACTTGATCACTCTTGATGACCAATGCCAATAGCGATGGCAATATAGAACTCTCACACTCTATGTTTACAGTTTGTTTTAATACAGTAGAACACGGGAAGACACTCTCTAGCTATAACGCATTTTCTTAACGTAGTTGCTATGGGATTATATTTGTTTTCATTAGTCATGAGTTCCTTTTCCTGTTTTTGTTCATTGTCGCAACTCCTAATCCTAATTTTATGGTTTCTTTAATTCCTATATTTCCCGTTCTAATTACAAAGTTATCTAACTAATTGACATTCCACAACAAAACCTTACTAGTAGTCTAATACAAATGCTGCAATCTGATTGGCTACGCTACTCGTTATCTAATTTAGATATCAAGTAGTGACGTGTAAGGGTGAGTTTTTCGCAAAACATTGTCTCGTTTTTCGAAATAACTTTGAAGAAATAACGAACATAAGTTTGTTTTTACTAAAATCAATCTATCGTTCTCAATTTCTATTTAACAGTTAGTCACTGAAGTCGAGGTGATTATCGGTGAATATTTTTGTTTTAAACAGACAGTTTGAACTGTGCTAGATATAATTTGTAAATCCAATGCTCGATGTTTTCTTAACGCTTGACAGCTTTCAAAAACACACTAACAATCAAAACGGACTAAAAATACAAATAATTATACCATAAACAACTTCCTTTCCCTTAGACAGTTCTATATTGAGAGAAATCTGATAATAATAATAATAATAAAAACTTTATTTCACGAGGGTGACACAACAAATGAACCATTATTAGTTATAATAGTACTGTATAGTCGCCATTTTGTAAAAAAGTTCGTCATGTTTTAGAAACCATGCATCAAAATGATAATTCCGAGAGGGGACTGGGACGAATAATTTGTCTGGTCACAAAAAACACTTTTTCAAGTATGATTTCTAGTGATGTGTTAGTCACCGAGAGTTACTGGCCAGTCAGCCAATCAGAACTCGTTTAAGCTCAGAAATTATACTAAGAGGCGATAGTTAACTCGGGTTTCGCCCTCGTTAACTATCACCTCAGAAATGTCGAACTCATACAGGTAGTTTAATTGTTATATCTCATATCTTTCACAGGGCGTACGTACTTCTGCAGTTACATTACTTGGTGTAATCTACATGTATACAGGAGCCAGCTTACGGATGTTTTTCGAGAGTGAAAAAGCTGCTGTCTTGCAGCAGATCGATGCTGAATTTGAAAAGGTAATTTGTTATACAATTGATGGGTTGTAGTAGGGTGGACAGGTCATTTAGTGGACAATAAATTCAAAGGCAAACTTCTTTCGTCTGGTGACGTATTTGATGACGTCACATTGACGTCATCAACAAACACAAAAACTATAATTTTCGTCATTTTTGACAGTATTACTATTTTATTGTGTTCACTCACCTTAAAAATCCGATATCTCGGCTAATTTGTAAACATTCTTAATATCCATACGTACTTTTATGAAGATAACAGTCCAGATTCTAATCGCATGTGAAAAAATAATTTTTCTTAAAAACCTTCGAAGATTATAGGAATTTTCATATTTCGATGACGTCACGATGACGTCATCATGACATTACCAAACGAAAGAGTTTTGTCCACATACTGTATACTACGTACACACTGTCTTGATGGATTCTTAAAACTGTGAAATTCTATGGCAAATTGTGTCGATTCTAAGCTTCCTTAGCAACGGATATAAGGTCTGCAAATCGAAATACGTCCGAACACCCTTAAAGTGTTTATCGGGGGTTTGGGGATTTTACATATTTGTGATCTTTGGAATCCCTTGAGAAGAATTGTAAAATATCTTGTCGTGCGAAAATGTCATCTTCGTATCTTTCCCCCTGCTAAAGTTGATTACTATTCACAAGAACTGACGTGAAAGTAGGGACACGCAAAGACATTGCACAGTAATTCAAAAGTGAAATACAAAGAAAGTTTGCGAATTGAGATACTTTTGTCAAAACAGGTCTGTTCAATGTTGAATCAGTATGCGATGTCTTTGCGTGTTCTTGTTTTGACGTGATTTCTTGTAAATAGAAGATCAGGGGAAAAGGCATGAAGATGTAATTTTTGAACGACAAGATATTTTACAATTCTGAAACCCGAAACCCAGGATAGGTTCTGTTTTTTTTGTTTTTATTTTTCATTAGGTTATGGATAGCTACGGTTAGAGCTAGGTTTAAGGTTAGGATCAAGGTTAGGATCAAGGTTAGGATCAGGGTTAGGGTTAGGATCTGGATTGAGATTAGGGTTAGGACTTGTAGTTCTAAAAATGTGAAGGTCCTTTTGAGTCGTCCCTTTTAGCCTTCACCGAGGTATCTAAGGCCCAGGTCAAACGTCGAACTTTTCATGAGTCGAACTCAATGCAAATGAACTTAAACAAAAGAGTTTCCTAATTTACATTGAGTTCGACTCATGAAAAGTTCGACGTTTGACCCGGGCCTAACTGACTTAGTGCATAATTAAGGAGGTTCTAAGACGAAAACAATTCTGAATTCCATAGGATAATGGTAAACAATAAGTAAATGCGTAGTGGGATTTGCATTTGTCGATTTTAGATGCAAAGAAGAATTTATAAATGGCTAAATTTGCATAAGGCGTGATCACACTGTTGGCTTTTTGATGAGTTTTTCTTGTGTTTGGTTAAGATGGACAGTGACAGTAGTGAGGAGATTTATATTACGCAAAATTCATTTATGAAGGATATCGGGGGTGATTTAGATTTCAATTTTGCCGACTGCGTTGATAACTTTTTGAAGGAGCCGCAAGAACAAGTGAAGGAAACTACTATAGTTCGAAAGGATATTGGGTTACCGAGCAGGCGAGACATTGCGATCGTTAGCGATGAGGAGTTGCGAAAGAGGCAAGAAGAAAGAATACCAGAGAAAACAAGGGTTAGCACTGCCTGGTGTTTACGAACTTGGACGGATTGGGCTAGTGAAAGAAGGGCAATGTTTGCTTTGGGATAGACAATGTGCAGAAATGAGCGATGCAACGTTTTAAATGCGGATATCTTGAAGCAAGAGAACGACGAACTGAACTATTGGCTTAGTAAATTTGTCGTGGAAGTGAGACAAAAACAGAACCCTGGAAAGCCTTATCCTCCCAACACGTATCAGATTTGTTGTGTGAGATTTAAAATTGCGTTTAATTTGATGTAGAATATTTGGTTTTTGTTTATTTTGCTTTGAACTTGTGTTGTATATTATGTAAGGAATCGAATATCTCATTAAAAATTCAAGGTATCTAAGTAGATAGTTACCTCGTTTTTCACCTTGAATCTTCAATGAGGTATTAAATTCGGTTTATTTCCCCCCACAATTCCCTGAAGATAATCAAAGCCCCCCCAACTTTGAGTGTCTATTAAAAATAGAGACCTATAAATAACAAAGAAAACCTACTGAATTATGCACTAAGTGTAATTAAACACTAATTATCCTTCCCGCGGTCTTTCAGTACAGACAGAGCCACGAAGGAGCGAGGTGTGTGCAAAAAGACCAAGGGCAGGATAATTTTGCCGTAAAAAAGTCTCACATTACCTCAATTGTTTCGCAATTTTTTAAAACTTCAGTTGTTTTGTAATGACCGGTCTTTACCGGTTTGTAAAACCCCCTCACGAGCCAAGCCATATAATAATGCTGCTTAATACAGTGTGGTTGCTTAATACTACAGGGTGATCGCTTAATACTATGGCGAGGAAACAACCGTTTAAACATGTTAGGGCTGTAAATTGCCAATAGGTCATGATTACGGTGACTACCTCGTTTCGATTCCTGAGCTTCATGAGATTTATGTGATTTATATTGAGATTTATATTGAGATTTATATTGATTCTCTCCCGTGCTTCGAGGGTTTTTCTCCGGGTACTCCGGTTTCCCTCCCTCCCTAACTTTAGCTGTACTCCGAGGTCATCATGGGTCGTATGGTGGCAGCCTGTGGCGCCTTTACTAAACCTTCGACTCGGCCGCGTTGAGCTGCGTCCGTCGTGTAGTTCGTAGGATGATTAGCATGACACCTTTACCTTTACCTTAGGAGGTCAACCTATATTCGGCGGTCAGTCATTGATCTTCAAGGGTGACAGCTTAATGCAGGTTGTTTACAGAGTTTTCAGTTGGTTTGACCAATATTATTTTATTATCTCATGGTGATGCTCTAGGTAAAAGATGAAAAGCCCCCATCGCAAACACGAGGTCGCGCCCCTCAGACCAAGAAAGGTGGCGAAGATGGCGAAGGCGATATAGAGGAAGGAGCGGAGGATGACGGGGGATCATCGGCAACTAATCTCGCTGATCTCATTCCTAGGACAGATATCAGGTAGGCAAGAAAAAAGGTAGATGAAAGTTAATAAAACGTGTTGTGCTACTACGTAGGCAGTGTAGAAATACAAATCAAATATCTAAAAAGGTTGCAGTGTACTGCCGAAATAGCGTGTACATGTAAGTAGTCTAACGTTTCGAGCGAAGGCCCTTCGTCAGAGAGTGAAACGTAAATAATCACTTTACTTGTTCTGTGACTTTGTAACCACGCCTTTGTGTCAATTAACTGTAGTTCCCGAACATTTTATATCCGCAGGTCGCGTATCATGTAAAACTGCTATAAGGCCCAACAATGTTGTACAATGATGTATCGAAATGTTGCGACCGTTTGACCATAGCTTTAGATCTCTCTTTTCAGTGTTCAGATTAAGCCAGAACTGATCAGCGAACTTGGTGACAAGAAGTGGCAGTTGAGAGCTGAAGCACTACAGAAGGTAATACACTAAACTGTAGAAACACTTGCTTATTCCTTCTCTTTGCACTACATTCTCTCGATCGGATATGCCTGTATGATGATGATATACATCATAGAACTGGTAACCCCAAAACAACTTAGGTCCTAACCCAACCCTAACCCCCCGCCTAATGCGTTTTCTCATCCCTCCGCCAAAGACGTTGTCCAACCCTCCGTGATTCTCTTTGACGAAGCATTATTCCTTCTCTTTATATTGTTTAAAGTATAATATTTGTTTAATTATATATATCGTTATTTTCGAACGACAAGATATTTTACAATACTTCTTGGTAGAACCCAAAGATTGCGAATATGTAAAAAAATCAAACCCTAGATAGACACTTTAAGATATCATCTTGCACTTTAATAAGTTCAGTTTCAGTGCTATAATTAACAATTATTGGATGAGATGAAGCATGATATCGAGAATTATCAAGGCCGAGGTTTGTGTTATCTGCCGAAGCCGAAGGTGGATAACCGACAAACCGAGTCCTCGATAATTCTCGATATCATGCGAAAACCGAATCAAAATGCTAAAGCAATGCGTTGGCGAATCTTTGCGAAGAACACGCCATTTTCTTTCGCCGTAAACAAGCTGGCAACAGCAAGCTAATAACGAGATATTGGAATAATGATGACATAGCTACACTTTTTCAACATTGACGTCACATGAAGCTGATGTCACGAATTAGCTGTATGCCAACAGCCAATCAAAATCGAGATAGAGAATGTATAATATTATAATAATACTGCTTGTATAGGCTGATTGCTAGAGCTCGTCCGAATTGTTCTTCGTGCGACAACGTGCTTGCGCAGCCACAGCCTTCTCAGTAGATTTCGAAATAAACTTTAAGTTGCGACGGAAGCTGTTAAGTTCATCACAGTTCATCGAAGCCTTTTTGAGACGGGGGTTGAAAAATCCAACTCTGAATTCGGAGGAAAGGCCGCGCTACTCAAAGACACGTAGAACATCTTTATTATTACTGAAAACAATTAGTCACAGAAACATTACTTTAGTACACGAGAACAGGTTTTCCCAACACATTCAGCTAGCTGGCATTACACTGTGTGTGGATTTTTGGACCGGCGAGTAACCGGGGGGTGTCATTAATCTAACCAATAACAAGCACATATTCAACGTGACCTTAATGTGACACGTTACTTATGTTGAAATGTCGTAGTTGGCGTAGAAACTGTTGAAGCAGCCATGATAATGAAAAAGACATTCTAACCTTGCGGATACAACTAAGCTGAAATCGACAAGGTTTAAATGCTTTTCTTGAGGATGGTTAGATACAAAATTCGCTTTACGCGGTTGTGACGTCACACGTATATTAAAAATACATCCAAGATGGCGGACAATGATTTGACAGTGTAATTAATACGCTTTACGAGCATTTTTACAACCTCAAACTACTATATTCCGGCTATTTAAGTGACGTACTTTTATCGAGAAGGTACTTATTTTTGTTGCCAATAAACTATTATCTGTCAATGGTAGCTTAGTTGATCGTCAGCGACGCTTCAGACGCCTACTTTATGTCATTTCATATATGAATTAGGGCCTGTTTATATGATCTCGGTACACCTCGGATGTTGCGTTTATATGGAAAAAAATCTGTACCGGGATCTCGGTTGCTTCAACCGGGATCCCGGTCAAGCGGGATGTCCCGGTCTCCATATAAACACAACTGCGAAAATAACAGCAAATTATATACAAGCCGAGATCCCGGTATACCGGGACGTCCCGGTGTACCGGGATCATATAAACAGGCCCTAAGGTATTTCATATGTGAAATTCTGCATGTGGAAAATGTTTTTCCACATGTAAAATTACATGTAGAATAATTTCTCAGGGTTCTTGTTAACTGTCATTTGTTGCAGGTTTCTGGCATACTAGATGAAGCCAAGTACATTACTCCCAACATTGCTGATCTTCCTGGAGCATTAAAGGCCCGTCTAGGGGACTCGAATAAGAACCTGGTTAGTAAAAACTCACTTTTTACTAGGGATATTCCGATGTGTTGTTTTTTCTTGGGCTTGAAGTGGGTCATCCACGAGCACATGTATGTTTTTATACGGGAAATTAAATTATTATAAGTAATACCATGACTTGAGGGAAATTAGCGATTTCCCGACAAGTCATGGTATTAGTTTGTAATATTATGATCGCCGAGGATAACTTTGAGAACCTTATACAGCCCGTGGTTGGAGACAGAGTTTTTGTCTACTAAATTTCCCGTGCATTTGAATGAGGGAAAATTAGAAGACAAAGAAATCCTTTGTGTTCTAGGAAAAATTAGAAATTTTCCCTAATTTGTATGCATGAGTAGTTTTCAAACAAATAAACGTGGGGAATTTAGCGATTAAATTTCCCTGCGAGAACAAAAGAAACCGAGTAAATCATGGTATTATATAAATTAACCTGTACCAGTCCAAAGCTATAAATGGTTTTCTGTTTCTCGAGTAATACCATGATGACCTCGGGTTCTTTTGTTCTCGCCGGGTGGTTTAATCACGATATTCCCGGCTTTAGCGGGGAGATCTCTAAATCTCCCGGCAAAGCCGGGCAGATTTCTAATTTCTCCCTGATTAAAATTCATGAGCCAAAATTCAAAGACACGACAAAGAGTTTTGTTAATACGTTTTACACAACAAACAAAATAATTACACTACAATGTTAATGACAGTAAGATAAAGTGTTAATTAGTCGACTTATTAATATTCACTTTTCACTAAACATTTCACACAATTATATTAATTTCCTACAATGGAAAATTGTTGAATACATCACTGATCATGCATTGTATTACACAATACTCCTACTATCAATTAGTTTTGTACAATGAAAACACTAGTTTCACCTCGGTCATCATGGTATTACAAACTAATACAATGGTTTTTAAGAATATAGTGATCAAATCTCCCGCAAACCGCGGAATGTTTGTGAAAGTCCCTCGGGACGCCTTCGGGCTTCGCCCTCATGCTTTCCCTCGGGACTTTCACAAACATTCCTCGGTTTGCGGGAGATTTAATCACTATATTCTTAAAAACCATTGTATTACTTATAATAAATGTGAACAAATTTATTAAACAGTATTGATAAAAAGATTTTGTCTTTTGAGGCAACGGTTAAAGACAAGTGCAGTATAACGAAATTAAAACCTCGAAACCAAAACTTAACTTATGTTGGAGGTTACTTTTGCTGGGTTCAATGGACTTTAAAATCGAAACAAACTGAGCCATGGTAAATTTTGAAAACTAAAATGTAATAAGATTTGATTATATTTCGCCTTACTTAAAACAAAACATTCATAAAAAGTTATTGAGAATTTATATCAATACATTAATGAGAATTTTATGATAGTCAGCAGCTTAGGACCAGATTTTAAAAAGATGTGGAATTCCCAGATAAAAGCACTACGTGTTACCCGTTACATTGGCTTTCAATTTTTAAGGGGAGCCACTTCCTCCAGATATTAACTAGCGGCTAAATCGAGGAATCGCACATTCCACTTTATAGCGTATTATATATACTGTAGACTCCTTGCACAAAAATCTCAATCCTCTTAAAATAGGGAAATTTTATTTTTCAACCTTGCACTGTCTTGGAGAAAACGGCAATAATGTAACTGGTCACGTGACTACAATACATTTCTGTCCAAAATCTCCTTTAAAAGCAAATATTTACACCACAAGAAACACGTAGAGAGACGTTTTGATATATTGTGCATGGCAAGGAATGAATCACATCAGGAATGAATTACATTTATCACGAGCAAACTACATTTAGTATTTGGACGCCATTTTGGATGACAAAATTTGTCCAAAATTTGAAAAATTGGCTCCGGTTCAAGCTGTTTGGCCAGGTTTCATCAGATTAAATTCATTACGCATTACAATTCGTGACGTTTGACCTGGAAACACGAACCGAACCCTCGCTTGCGGCCCTTACGGCGTTTCGCGCCATCCAGGCTAGGGAATCAATAAGAAAACAAACTTTAATGAACACAAACAGTTTTACAAACTCCTCGAAAACGTTCTTTGTCCAAAACAGTCGGGAAAGACCAGGGCCGCCGAGAGCCAAGATAGGCCCAGGGGAAGGTGGGGTTATAGTCTTTCACGGCCCCTAAATGCCCTAGAAGCTTCATTCTTTGTGTATGATTTGCATGATGGTTATCGTTTCGCGCCCCTTATTTGGCCCGGGCCACTGATCTCAAAAATAGAACTGGATTGAGCTTTCTATTGTATCTGATGAGTTGATTTTGAAGCTTGCATATATGCATAATGTAAATTGACGAGAGATCGAGATCGTAAATTGACGAGAGATAGGTTTAGTGTCTGGCCAATATAGTTTCTTTGTTAACATTAAATGCATAAAATCTTGAACCTACAGTAATTTGACGTCTCATATTAGGCTTCTCTCACTGGATAATTAGAGCCAACGGCGGCCATTACTAAGGGAACAAAGTCGCAGTAAATATGTAGGTAGGCCATGAATCGTTTTACCCAGTAATTTGAAAAATGTCTTCTGGTCCTCTTTATTGTAAAATTATTTTATTTTGTCGATGGTAAGAGCACATAATCCAACAAAAAAAACCCATAGGTCCTCAGTTGGTCCCTTAGTAATGGCGGACTTCCGGCTTCATTTTCTGTACAATAGTTGCTCGATCCAGATTTCTTTTGAGATCAGTGTCCCCCCTTTGGCAGTTGCCCCGGCTACCCCGTCCTCTCGGCAGGGCTGGGAAAGACCAAACATTAGTGAAAATAAACAGGGTTGCACCGCGAATTTTGCTGTATCTATGCGGGATGCCATAATCCTGTTCGACACCATCACTTTTCAGATCGTGCTCGCCATTGAGGTTGTCGTCGTTGATCGTACGGTTAATAGAACCGCTAGGGGCTAGCCTGTGTAGAGCCTGAATATACTGCACCCGTAATTCAGTCTGACAATGTTGACCCCCCGCTAGATTTTGAGTGATCCATAGTTTATTGTGTAACTTTAGCTTTACTGTACTTTTTAGATTATAACAACTTTGAACATTTGTTCCAACCTTGTGAAAGCAATGGGACCAGGCTCGATGAAACACGCGAGGATATTAGTGCCAACCATCATAGCGACACTTGGTGACAGTAAAGTATGTAAACGAGTTTTATATTCTAATTTTATACACTTTTTTGAAGGGGCGTCGCTGCTGGTGTGTGTGTGGGGGGGGGGGGGGGGGGGGGGGGGAGTGTTCGACCAAAAATGTACATAATCGGCCAGAAATGTACAGTTATTAAATGTACAATGGAAGTTTGTGAACGAGTTTATTTTGTAAGTTTATTTTGTAAGTTTATTTTGTAAGTTTATTTCTAAGTTTATTTTCTGCGTATATTCGTATTAGGGATGAGCCGACGAAAAATCAAATTTACCGATCTGATAAATTCCGATACGATTTACGACCTGATTAGCCGATTTATCGCTGGTTACCAATATTTGTCAACAGGAATTCCCGACACCAACCTCTTACCCAGGGTCTTACCTCCGCTACCCCACCATGCGTACGAGGTTGTCCCGACACTTGAATTTGCCGCAAATCAATTGCAAAACATAACATTGTATATTGTTTGGCAAATATAATGTGACCATTAACCATCGGTTATCAGCAAGACGGAATTTAAGTTGAAATATGAAAATGAAATTCGGAATCAATAAATGTTTCACCAACAAGAAATATGACGTGTTAAAGTGCTAAATCGGGGAGATATCCACAATTGTTATGCTGACCCTATTTGAAATAGGTAACTTGATCTGAATAATTTGTTATGAGTGTTGTGCGTCTATAAACGAGCTTGGTATAAATATAGTTTCAGATGGCTTCTCGTGAATGAAATCCACGGAACCGAAAACACTTTCTGACAATTTTCGAAATGCTCGAGGCTTTCTGAATCAAGTCTCCTAACATAGAAGGAAAGTCTCTAAAAATAAAAGCTCATTAAACGAAAGCTCTTGCTAAGATGATGCATGGCTCCGCCAAAAATGAGAACACAAATATCTTGAACTTCATCAAGTTGAACTTCTTGTTAATTACTATCGGTTGCTAATCCATAAGCAATGTTGAACGTTCTTTTCACGGTTTTAAAAAAGACTTACCGACATCTCTGCTTCCTTCATTACTTCATCATCTTTAAACGACGTCGTCGAGCCATCTTTCTGAGACTTTTTTCCTCCAGTGATCTTTTTAGGTCCAGGCTGAAAAGTTAAGAAAATGGTTTGTAGGTGAACTGTACAAAAACACTTTTTAAATAAAAGACCTTTAAAGTGCCACTATAACGATCAAATTTTTACCTATCGATATTTTTACATATTTACAAAGCAGAGCTTCTAAATATTACTCGGTCAAAATCATTTAGCGATTTGACGATGGCAAGTATTCTTTTTCTGACTCCGAATCTACAGTTGTTATGTCCGCCATTAATCGTTCATGTTCCTGACCAGCGTAACGAAGTGACGTCAGATTCTCAACGCGAAGACTCCACATGGCTAATTAAATTGGCAAGTAAATCCAGGTCGTTTTT
The DNA here is from genome assembly GCA_035772405.1 of Chrysogorgia sp. JL179-B06. Taxonomy (NCBI): domain Eukaryota; kingdom Metazoa; phylum Cnidaria; class Anthozoa; order Scleralcyonacea; family Chrysogorgiidae; genus Chrysogorgia; species Chrysogorgia sp. JL179-B06. The sequence continues at coordinate 596,081 of JAYKKM010000351.1, read as the reverse complement.
TCAAATTCTTCGTCTAAAAGACTGAACATTTCATCTACTTCTCGAAGAAAACAAGTAAACAAGTAACCTCGACTGAAATTCAGGCGTAGCGTTGAGAATCTGACGTCACAAACAATATTACCTTTTGAAATTGCGGGCTCACTTGGAACACGTTTTTAGTAATGGTGGCCTAAATAATAGTGATTTCAGAGCTCAAAATACTTACTTCAAAATACCATTTTTTAGTTGTTTTTTACATCGATGATCACTTTCTACCCTGAAATACTATTCTATGCTAAAGAAAATCTAAAAGACGGAGGTGAATTTTCATCGTAGTGGCACTTTAAACAGGATACACCTTATCAAATTAATTAAATTCGACAGATTCTTCGTGGAGTCATAAAACTTAGCGTTTTTCTTATAAAAGAAAATGAAATTCACAAGTATAAAACCCCGAATAATGTTTATCGGACAGCCGATATATGTCGATGTGATCGGCCAAACCGATTAGCCTGAAAGTTGCCGATTATCGACTCATCCTTAATGCGTATAAGCCGAGAGACCCGAGTTCAATCCAGGTCGGCTCTGGGACATCGTAAAATCGAGGAGAAATGCGTGTCTTCTTGGAAAAAGACCTTAAATCGTAGGCCCTCGGAACCCCAATCAGTTGGGTTTTCTGTTCACCTAAGAGTGATAAACTGAGTAGTCGAACTCTTAAAACATATTGAGCCTCTGGCTCGGATAAATAGGGAAACCTTATCCTGCGTTATCGACTCTGAATATAATCAATTTTTCAGATGTTTACTGCCCAAACTTATGTTTACTATAAGATCACTATTTGCGTGTTTCATAGTTAGTAGAAAGGATGGTTTGGAAGCTCCATGGGGTCTTTCAAGATTACGCAATGGTCATGTTATTGTATTAGAGAAAGTGTTTGTTATTGGTTGGAGAAAGTGTTTGTTATTGGTTGGAGAAAGTGTTTGTTATTGGTTGGAGAAAGGAAATTCTATGGACACGTGACGGCGAAGGACTCACAACACGTGACGATGAAGGACTACACTAATAGCCCCCTTTATGCGGTTGCTATTAATAGCTCAAAATGTGGACATACAAACCAAATTTGACTCGCAAATGATTGGGAATGGATATTTTCTTTTGTTATGGTCACAATAATTATGGGTAAATGCGGACAAACATGGGTACTGACGTCATCTCAACAAAGTACTATTAAATCCGAACGTTGTTATTGGATGACTGCTTCATTATACAGAAAATACAAAACGTTCAGTAACCGTGAAAGTGAACATCAATATAGAACAATGTCTTTTGCGGACCTTCCAAACCATCCCTTCTACTAACTATGCGTGGTTGAAGACAACTATTTGGTCACCATTATACAGTGTGTATAAAAAAAAACTGCTACCGGAAGCAACTGTGAATTAGCATTTTTTTCAAAGAACCCATTGTAATAGTTTGAAGGCTTTAATAGACACCTCTGAGCAACGAATGCGTAAAAAATAACTTGGATTGCATTCGTATTGAAAATTGCTTTCTCTCTTCTTGATTAACGCAGCGCTTGGACCATCTTAATTTCCCAGGTGTTTTTTAAATTACAATAGGTTTCTTTAAGAATGCTAATTCATTTTCTAAGGGTAGCGGTTTTTTGATACACACTGTACAGTACCTCCCTCCTTTGTCGACCTATTAGTAGAGCCATGGACTGCTATCCCGAAGGCGTGAGTTCAAATCGTGAGTCTTTATGAAAATCTCTTTCCGTGTACTCAGCCAAATCATGATACACTCTTTCGTTGAATTTTGTAGCTCCATGTCAGGGCTGCCGCAATCTCGAGTTTAAATTCTTGGCACGAGGAAGTTGGTTTAGGACCTTTGATTGAATCAGAAGTTATTAGTGGAGCTTTGGCAACTGACAATCCTAATATGAGGGCAGAGGTAAGGAGGATAAAGTACCGACAAGTTTTTCACAGGTAGTTACGGTGACTAGTTACGGTGATGGCTAGATAACAAGCTCGGATTTTTATCAAGATGACGATGTTCTTGCTTAAGGTTGTTTCTTAGATGTTTTAATTGAATTTTTAATCCAAAACAATGATGAATGGTTTGAAATTTAAGACTAATCATCGTCCTCATCCTTACCATCATTACAATCCTCATCTTCATCGTTACCACCATTATGATCATTGTGATCATTCATCATCATTATCATCATTACCATCACAATCAACACCATCATCATTGCTATCAGCATTATCATTACATCATTACCATCATCACTATTTCCATCATCACCATTTCCATCATCATTACCACCAATTACCATCATCATTACCACCAATTACCATCATCATTACCACCAATTACCACGGTGGTTTATCATTATCGTCACGATGATCATCGTTACCAGGTTTCTATCTAGGGGATTTGAGGGGTGGAAGCTTCCCCCCAAAAAAAACCCAAAAAACAACAGCCCAGTTTCCCCCCAAAAAAGTTGTGATCATTCAGGTACATGAAGTAAGTATTCCCAGTCAGTCCAAGACACTATATGACAAGGAACATGAAGTAGTGCCGTAATTGGTAAAAAAAGTATTGGACGTAAGGTGATGTATCGCGTGCATGTAACTTAATTCAACTTAACTGATTCAATATGAAATATATTATAGATTTTAATAAACAAAATAAAATGTACTTAATATCCTGGAAAGTGTTGTTTTTTAGTGTTTTATATGACTTTTCCAAACCTTCAGAATTGTGTAAAATCTTCCCCCAAAATGCAGGAAATGGCATTTCAGAGACTCAGAGACCCTAGTAGCTCGCGTCTTTGGCGCACGCTCCCCCCTTTCCGAATCCTGGCTACGTCCTTGCTCCCCCAAACGAAAAATCCTAGATAGAACCATCATCTTCATTACCATTGTCGTCATCATTACCATTGTCACCATGATTACCATCAACATCTTCATTGCCATTGTCATTTTCATTGCCATTGTCACCTTTATCATCATTACCATCGTCGTCGTCATTACTATCGTCATTATCATTACCAACGTCATCATCATTACCATCGTCATCATCATTACCATCACCATCATCATTACCATGACCATCATCATTACCATCGTCATCATCATTACCATCGTCATCATCATTACCATCGTCATCATCATTACCATCGTGATCATCATTACCATCACCATCATCATTACCATCACCATCATCATTACCATCGTCATTACCATTATCATTACCATCGTGATCATCATTACCATCGTGATCATCATTACCATCGTCATCATCATTACCATCGTCATCATCATTACCATCGTCATCATCATTACCATCACCATCAACATTACCATCATCATTACCATCACTATCATCATTACCATCGTCATCATCATTACCATCGTCATCGTCATTACCATCGTCATCATCATTACCATCGTCATCATCATTACTATCGTGATCATCATTACCATCGTCATCGTCATTACCAACGTCATCATCATTACCATCGTCATCATCATTACCATCGTCATCATTACCATCGTGATCATCATTACCATCACCATCATTACCATCACCATCATCATTACCATCGTCATTACCATTATCATTACCATCGTGATCATCATTACCATCGTGATCATCATTACCATCGTCATCATCATTACCATCACCATCAACATTACCATCACCATCAACATTACCATCACTATCATCATTACCATCGTCATCATCATTACCATCGTCATCGTCATTACCATCGTCATCGTCATTACCATCGTGATCATCATTACCATCACCATCATCATTACCATTACCATCACCATCATCATTACCATCATCACTATCATTACCATCACTATCATTACCATCACTATCATCATTACCATCGTCATCGTCATTACCATCGTCATCATCATTACCATCGTCATCATCATTACCATCGTCATCGTCATTACCATCGTCATCATTACCGTCGTCATCGTCATTACCATCGTCATCATTACCGTCGTCATCGTCATTACCATCGTCATCGTCATTACCATCGTCATCGTCATTACCATCGTCATCATCATTACCATCGTCATCATCATTACCATCGCCATCATCATTACCATCACCATTACCATCATCATTACCATCGTCATCGTCATTACCATCGTCATCATCATTACCATCACCATCATCATTACCATCACCATTACCATCATCATTACCATCATCATTACCATCGTCATCGTCATTACCATCGTCATCATCATTACCATCACCATCATCATTACCATCACCATTACCATCATCATTACCATCATCATTACCATCGTCATCATCATTACCATCACCATCATCATTACCATCACCATTACCATCATCATTACCATCATCATTACCATCACCATCATCATTACCATCACCATTACCATCATCATTACCATCATCATTACCATCATCATTACCATCGTCATCGTCATTACCATCGTCATCATCATTACCATCGTCATCATCATTACCATCGTCATCATCATTACCATCGTCATCATCATTACCATCGTCATCGTCATTACCATCGTGATCATCATTACCATCGTGATCATCATTACCATCGTCATCATCATTACCATTACCATCGTCATCATCATTACCATCGTCATCATCATTACCATCGTGATCATCATTACCATCGTCATCATCATTACCATTACCATCGTCATCATCATTACCATCGTCATCATCATTACCATCGTGATCATCATTACCATCGTCATCATCATTACCATCGTCATCATCATTACCATCGTGATCATCATTACCATCGTGATCATCATTACCATCGTCATCGTCATTACCATCACCATCATCATTACCATCACCATCATCATTACCATCGTGATCATCATTACCATCGTGATCATCATTACCATCGTGATCATCATTACCATCGTCATCATCATTACCATCACCATCATCATTACCATCGTCATCATCATTACCATCGTGATCATCATTACCATCGTGATCATCATTACCATCGTGATCATCATTACCATCACCATCATCATTACCATCACCATCATCATTACCATTGTCATCATCATTACCATCGTCATCATCATTACCATCACCATCATCATTACCATCGTGATCATCATTACCATCGTGATCATCATTACCATCGTGATCATCATTACCATCGTGATCATCATTACCATCGTCATCATCATTACCATCGTCATCGTCATTACCATCGTCATCGTCATTACCATCGTCGTCATCATTACCATCGTGATCATCATTACCATCGTCATCATCATTACCATCGTCATCGTCATTACCATCGTCATCGTCATTACCATCATCATTACCATCGTCATCATCATCATCATTACCATCACCATCATCATTACCATCGTCATCGTCATTACCATCGTCATCGTCATTACCATCGTCATCATCATTACCATCGTCATCATCATTACTATCGTGATCATCATTACCATCGTCATCATCATTACCATCGTCATCGTCATTACCATCGTCATCATCATTACCATCGTCATCATCATTACCATCGTCATCATCATTACCATCGTGATCATTCCCATCGTCATCGTCATTACCATCGTCATCATCATTACTATCGTCATCATCATTACCATCGTCATCATCATTACCATCGTCATCGTCATTACCATCGTCATCGTCATTACCATCATCATTACCATCGTCATCATCATCATCATTACCATCACCATCATCATTACCATCGTCATCGTCATTACCATCGTCATCGTCATTACCATCGTCATCATCATTACCATCGTCATCATCATTACTATCGTGATCATCATTACCATCGTCATCATCATTACCATCGTCATCGTCATTACCATCGTCATCATCATTACCATCGTCATCATCATTACCATCGTCATCATCATTACCATCGTGATCATTCCCATCGTCATCGTCATTACCATCGTCATCATCATTACTATCGTCATCATCATTACCATCGTCATCGTCATTACCATCGTCATCATCATTACCATCGTCATCATCATTACCATCGTCATCGTCATTACCATCGTGATCATCATCATCGTCATCGTCATCATCATTACCATCGTCATTACCATCGTCATCGTCATTACTATCGTGATCATCATTACCATCGTCATCATCATTACCATCGTCATCATCATTACCATCGTCATCATCATTACCATCGTCATCATCATTACCATCGTCATCATCATTACCATCGTCATCATCATTACCATCGTCATCATCATTACCATCGCGATCATCATTACCATCGTCATCATCATTACCATCGTCATTACCATCACCATCGTCATTACCATCGTCATCATCATTACCATCGTCATCATCATTACCATCGTCATCGTCATTACCATCGTCATCATCATTACCATCGTCATCATCATTACCATCGTGATCATCATTACCATCGTCATCATCATTACCATCGCGATCATCATTACCATCGTCATCATCATTACCATCGTCATCATCATTACCATCGTCATCGTCATTACTATCGTGATCATCATTACTATCGTCATCATCATTACCATCGTCATCGTCATTACCATCGTCATCATTATTACCATCGTCATCATCATTACCATCGTCGTCATCATTACCATCGTCATCATCATTACCATCGTCATCATCATTACCATCGTCATCATCATTACTATCGTCATCATTACAATCGTCATAAAAAACTCTGCGATTGGTGGAATTTTGAATTTTCATGATGCTACGCGGGCGTGCAAGATGACCTTTTCTAGAAAAATGAAAGATTTTCAACCTAACTTATGATAATTATGCTAATTCATATTAACAATGTGTCTTGTTCGGGAAATTTAAAAGCACTAGTAAAAGCAGGTTTATTGGGCTTTCAGAAAATGTATAGCTTTCGCAACAGTTATGGTTATTTTCAGAGATATCAATACAACAAAGAGATGGTTCAATTTTGGATGTTTTTCAGCCCGACAGGAAAGGGTTAAAGTGCCACTACGATGAAAATTCACCCCCGTCTTTTAGATTTTCTTTAGCATAGAATAGTATTTCAGGGTCGAAAGTGATCATCGATGTAAAAAAAACCTAAAAAAATGGTATTTTGAAGTAAGTATTTTGAGCTCTGAAATCACTATTATTTAGGCCACCATTAAATTTCAGTCGAGGTTGCTTGTTTTCTTCGAGAAGTAGATGAAATGTCCAGCCTTTCAGACGAAGAATTTGAAAAACGACCTTGATTTACTTGAAGAATTAGCCACGTGGAGTCTTCGCGTCGAGAATCTGACGTCAGTTCGTTACGCTAGTCAAGAACATGAACGATTAATGGCGGACATAACAACTCCAGATTCGGAGTAAGAAAAATAATACTTGCCATCGTCGAATCGCAAAACGGTTTCGACCAAGTAATATTTAGCAGCTCTGCTTTATAAATACGTAAAAATATCGATGGGTAAAAATTTGATCGTAGTGGCACTTTAAAATAATTATTGCAGTTCCCCCCATAACTCTAACTGTGGTTCTGTTTGTTATTTTTTCTCTGTAGATGTTTGGTTGGCTGGAAGAAAAACTACCGAAGGAGAAAAAACTTCCTCCCGAGATTAATTTAATAATACCAATACTATACTCTTCTCTAGAAGGCCGCAGTGCTGATGTACGTAAGAAAGCGCAAGGTGCGTTGCCGGCATTCATGCAGCTTGTCGGATGGGACGTCATGGTAAAGCAGACCAATAAGCTAAAGGTATGATCGTTCGTTAGTGGCCGATAAGGTTAGGTAACTTAACGAAACCGGAAACAAAGTTTTCACAATTTGCAATCGTAATTATACGATTACTGAACTTAAGTAATATTATTATACATTGTAAAATTCATTAATAATTCCCATCATACATAGTGAATAGATACATAGCGTACATAGTAAATAGATTTGTTCTTATTTTTATTGTTTCTATTATATCGAAATTTCGTGTTACTAGGTGTTCAGGAATACTCTGTAACTTTTTTTATACCTAATATTTTTCGCCATTTTTTTAGACAATACTACCAGTGCATAACTAGGAAAAGTCGGCAAATTTTAGCTGTGTCCATTATAGCTATGTCCATCATTGAGATATCAGCATTTAAATTCAGCGCGGGCAGATTCAGCCCCCCCCCCCCCCCTCCCAGTCTAGATAGGGTTAAGGAAATGGGCCCGGAAATATGTATCGAGAATATACTGTAGTGATTTATGTGATCTAAATGTACTGAATCTGAATTTTGTAATCTAAATGTACATGATTCATAGTCGCGATGACCGCCGCTGAGGCCGTCGAAATGTCAGTCTCCAAGAGTACTTACTTTACTTACTTACTAACTTTATTACAACTCGGGTTGGCGGAACTAATTAGGTCCCTAGAAATACATGCTAATGTGCCGAGAATAGTCTTACTCAAGACCAGTGACGTAACAGAGGTAGACGGGGCCCTTATACATGTTTTGGGTCTGTTGCCCCATGAAGGCTCGACTATAACTTCTATATTATCACTATACAGTACAATGTTAAACAATCGTGAATACCTATATATTCCTTCCTCCTCGAGTTAACGTTGGCAAGTCGGCAAATCAGCTCTTTCTTATTAACTGAACGTCAATCTCCACCCAGGAGATTAATGATTCTTCATCATAAATCACAGATTCGCAGGAAAGCCGAGGGTTGGTCCGAGAGAATTGATTATCGGGGGCCCGTAAATTAGTTCTGACTAAATATGACGATGAAATATATGTCAGTAATGTCGCTGTTAAACAGTAATGTTTTATTATAATCTTCCACTCCATTTTTGGTAGGGGCCCTACGCGGGCCCTTAGTTCTCGACCTAACCCTACCTAATGAGCGTTACGCCACTGCTCAAGACTAAAACAACGTTGATGATCAACTTCACACATAGGTTCAAACCATTTACTTTAATACTTAAAGTGCCCATGACCTCAAACATTTTTATTGTCTTGTTTGGAAGAACTTTTAAAATGATAAAGTAACTTCTTTTGAAGATTTTCGTTTCTTTGCTTTCTTTTTGAGATATATCAGTTTGTTTGATATGCAAATGTCTGGAATTTCGTCACACATGCATAATGACTTATTGGAGAAATGTGTATATCTCTTTCATTCTCGAACGAAATCCTTTAAAATCAAGAGGTTTGGTGTTGTGGGAGAAACTCACACACGTGTTATTCACACTTTAGTGTTTTTATTTCATGAACGCAAAGATATATAACATTCTCTGATAACTCATTATGCATGTGTGACGAAATTCCAGATATTTACATATCAAACAAACTGATATATCTCAAAAAGAAAGCGAAGAAGTGAAAATCTTCAAAAGAAGTAACTTTATCATTTTAAAAGTTCTTCCAAATAAGACAATAAAAAATGTAGAGGTTAGGGGCACTTTAAAAAGGGGAACTATAGTCAAAAAACAAATTACTTTTAAATAAAAGGCCTTTTAGTATTATGTTTAGAAATGTTAATAGTTTTACGGTATCTGCTTTTGTACTCAAGAAATAACGTTTTCATTCTTGTATTTTATGCTTCTGGATGCCGCCATTTTCGAGTTTGCTCGACGGCTCAAGATTGTGTACAGAGGTGGTTTTCTTTTCTGTTTTGACGTCATTGAGTGCTTGTCTTTTGTTCCTTGCACTCAATGAAGTCAACATTGAAAACAAATTACCACTGTATATCGAGCTGAGCCGTCGAGCAAACTGTAAAATGGCGGTGTCTAGAAGCATAAAATACCAGAATGAAAACGTTATTTCTCGAGTACAAGAGCAGATACCGTAAAACTATTAACATTTATAAACATTATACTAAAAGGCCTTTTATTTAAAAGTAATTTGTTTTTTGACTGCAGTTCCCCTTTAACAACAACAACTGAATTTGTTTTACCAGCCCGCTTCAAAATCCTCTGTTATGGCATTGTTGGAAAAACACCGAGCTCAAGCTCCTGCAAAGGGCAATGCAGCTGCAGCTCAAGAGAGAACCTCCAGCAATGAGAGCAGCACTCTGGAGAAACCGAGCAACGTAGAGAAGTCTAAGGAGGAGAGTAAGAAACCAAAAAATACTAGTGCCAGTGGAAAGACGTCTGGAACCAAGGTCTGTTACTCAGGGAGCACATTAATCATATTTATCATACAATACTCATACAATCTCGATTGTGATTGGCTAAAAAACCTACAGACAATTATTGATGTCTTGCCACCTACAAAATATCAAAAATTGTCTGTAGGTGACGTAATTGTCTTTGTCTGGCTTACTTCCTAAACTCCCTAAAGGCTTCTACATTTATAATTGTACAATAAAACAATTATTGGATTCGGCTTACATATGATATCAAGAATTATCCAGACCTCTATCAATGTTATTTCGGCAGATAACATTGACCTCGGTCTGGATAATTCTTGATATCATGCTCAGCCTCATCCAATAATTGTTTAATGATGCTTTGCAAGGGAGGGAAACGAAGGCTGGTGCACTAAGTCATAGATTGTCCAGATTTTCCACTCTGATCATCTCGGAACAAACATTGAAATTGTGAAACTCTGTTGTCTTGTTAATTTGAACACGTACGGGAAGATATAACGACAATATACCGGGTGGCGCAAAAAAATGTTCCCCCTCTTCGACTCATTGTAATTAAAAAACTGAAAAAGCTATCTTATACAAATAAAAATTATTGAACGTAGTTATGTCTAACTTAAATTTTGATGTATGCCTTGCACATTTCTATAAAATATTAGCCGAGATATAGGCGTTTACACTCAATGTAGCGTTTTTGGAAGACGCGAAAAATTGTCTGAAATGGTCTAATAATTTGCATTATGGTAATAAAATGGTAAAAACACGCAACAGTAAGAACAAATATTTGTCAGTATCGTCCAAGTTTAAACGCCTATATCTTGGCTAATATTTTATAGATATGTTTAAGGCATACATCAAAATTTAAGTTAGACATTACTGCGTTCAATAAACTTTAGTTGAATAAGATGGCTTCTTTAGTTTTTTAATTACAATAAGTCAAAGAGGGGGAACATTTTATTGCGCCACCCGGTATAAGCCTTCGTTAGCAATCCCGCGATATCCTATCGAGGTCTGCAAAAATGAATTTGCCTTTTCAGCTTTGTATTTTGGTTAGGTTTATGTTTGCCATATCTAAACTAGAGAACAAATATTTACACAATAACATATACAAGATGATGACAATCACATGCTTTGCTGTGGAATCGCGGGCTCGTCTGGAACAGTTTTGTGCAATGGCGGACAAAATTTGGGCGACTTCTAGTTAAATTTCTTGTGATAGAATGTTTGTTGTTCATTTTTTGGCAAATGCGAACATTTATTAACCTAAAATGATGTTCTGTGACAAAAAAATGCCAGGAAACGTAATGTGATATTTCGTCGCAGGGGCACTTTAACACCGAACTATGGCATGCTCCCCCGTCGTTCGCCACTATATTTGCACCTGGGATTTCCTCCTCATGGAATACGTATCACATTTTCAATAACTGCGCGTAGTAGCGTAGTCCCCAGCCTCGTTCCTCGGGGCATTTACTCTTCGTTGTGGAAGGTCAGCGAAAATGGCTCTTGGATTGGGCAGTCACATGGCACCCTATATTTTTCGGTGTTTTAATACGATAATTTATGCGTTATGAATTCCTTTATATCTGTTCACTTTGCTGACGTGATAATCAATGAGAAATATTCGACGGTCTGCAGGCTTGCTCGTGTGTGAAGCATTCATCGTAAAAGCAACTAGCAAGATTAGTTCATTATACATCCATGGTTTTCACGTAAATATCATCGAGTGTATGTGGAAGTAATGACTGTAACCGAAGCCACTATTTAAAGGACATTGGCAACAAAAAAGTACTTTTTAGATCAAAGTATGTGTCCTAAATAACCGGAATATTGTAGGCTCTTGAGGTTGTAAAAATGCTCGTAATGCGTATTAAGGCCCATCTACACGATACGATTCGTCGTATAGGATTGTCATTCTGGCGTACGTTGTCGTATACGATTGTCGTACTGGCGTATGCAATTGTTTGTACACGACACAATTCTTGTTTATGATTCGATGGCTAATGTTGACACGCGTGCACAGTTTCATCACATACACCAAGATGACAATCGTATACGACAAATCGTTACGTGTAGATCGGCCTTTAAAGGTGAATTCGGGTTCTCGGTCACATGACCTGTGACGTCATGTGCTGGGTAAAGCGGTCGGCAGAAATGCAAAGAAATTAAACTTCTTCACCGAACGTTATTTTAGTAATCGCTATTGCAACATAAACTGAGCAATAGATGACCCACGATAGTAGCATAAAAGTACGAAATATAACACTTCCCAGAACATGACGTCACGATCATATTAAAAATGGCGGCGTTTTTACATGGTTTTTTCAAGTTTTAAAATGTGTTGCTAGCGTTTTCATAGCGCCAAACTACTATATTCCGAGGTGCTACTAATCCCCCAATTTTTTCGTTAAATAAAATGTTGTCTTTCCTGTGTTGCTGCCCAAAATTGTTTATTTGTTGAAATTCTTGATTTTCCGTGTCCTGTTCAAATTCGAAAAATCGAATTAAAAGCGTCGCCATTTTGGACCATGGCCGAGTTCAAGGGGAATGGATCTACCAACTGCTGTGACTTAATTCCATAACTCAGGCACAGAATAGATACTCAACCAGAAGTCCGACTCCGTGTCGGCGCCTTTGATGTTGGTGTCCTCGTATTTTCGGCCGCCGCCATCTTCCTAGCAAGCGTGCATGGAAAATGTTTACGTTATACTGAAGATGTTGATGTCGTTTTTACGAAGAAAAACAGTTCGTTGTTAACTTTGGAACGTGGACGATGAATCAGAATGCTTTGTGACAGCTCCAATCTCCACAAACAAAAACTCGTAAAACCAAAACCGCTTGCTAGCAAAATGGCGGCCGTGAAAAAAGTGGGACAAAAAAATGGCGAAGTCGGACTTCTGGTTGAGTATTTATTCTGTGACTCAGGTTATCAGTTCTACAGTGTTTCTTCACTTATTTCATTAAGAGAAGTTATTGTGCGACAAGTGCGAAGAAATCAAAAGAACCTTCGCGAAGGTGTCATACACCGAATACTTCCGAACGTCACGCTAAGATTACGCAATATAAAAAATGAGGGGCTGGGGAGAGTGATAGTCACGCCGAGATTTTAGGCATTTGAAAACTGAGGAAATAACATGCCTTAATTTCAAACAAAAACACATAAGACCCTGAGGATGAGGTTGAAAGCAATATTGATATGCCTAAAGAAGTAACATAAAGCAGAAATCACTTTTCGGTGCACACGTCACTACACCAAGCAAAACACGCCAACCATTTTCACGAGTCCTGCATGCTAGAGTTCTCTGGTGTGGAGTACATGGAATGCACACAGTTGGCATCCGTACCAATACAGCTGATGCCCAGTGGATGATTATGCAGAGATGGTGTCCTTTCCAATTGCTCAGATCTTGAATGCTTCATACCAAGAGCCAGTGGCGTACCGTGACCATTTTGGATGGGGGGTGTATCGTCTTAGTTTTACCGACGAATTACACGTGGGCGCAGATTTTCTTCCATTGCCTTGTATGTACCGATAACAGTTACATTGTATGGGTACTGGGTACTAGGTTGACTCGGAAATCGGGAAAAGGAGGAATATTAATTTAACATTAACCCATGCATGGTAACAATATTACATTTCATATAAATCGAATTTTATACAACCGACAAAGTTTAAACAGTCGATGAAGTAAATTTTACCAACGATCTAATATGACAAACAGTTTACCGACAGCCTTAACTATTACAGGTTTTCCCAACTTCGGTGACCAATCGTTTTTACCGACGACGCCAGGCTTTACCGACCGATTCCACGTTTTACCGCGTTTTACCGACCAATTCAGTGAAATTAGTACGCCCCTGCCAAGAGCATTAGCGCACCATTAACCAAGTATGTGGAAAATAGCAGATTTCTCTAGCTACCAAAAAAGATGTTCAAGATCTTAAGAAAGATTTGAGGCCTATTTCACTTACACCATGTATTTCAGATAAGCAGTGCTTTTGCTAAGACCATGCAGCTCCTGCTGGTACTGTATAGCAAATCACAACACACATGTCTATGAGCCGGGAGACATTCTGAAAATTGTATCCATAAGATTCACAGGGGTAGTATTAACCACACCGTTACCCATGTCTGACACTGACAGGTACTTCAGAACTAAGCCGAAAGCCCTGCTGAAGAGTTTGTTCTAAATGAAGAGTTTGTTCTAAATGAAGAGTTTGTTCTAATCAAGCAATTAATTGGGCTGGGGCGGTTAACCGGTAAAACCGGTATTTTTAGAGATCGGTTTTAACGGTTTCGCAGTTCATATTGGAAAACCGTAAAACCGAGATATAAAACTGATTTTATCGTAACTGACGCGGAGTTGTCCGACGAAGTACCGTCAGAACTTGATGTAGTGAAAGAAGAGCTTCTTCAGCAAGCCATTTTCCACCAATACCACGAAGATGAAGAGAATGATGCATATCCAACTCCAGCACAGCCAGCAAAGAAGGTTAAGCTTAACCTTGGTGTATTGACAAGCTTAAAGAAGCGGAAGGAAACGCCATCACCAGCCCAGTCACCGCTAAAGTTGGGTGGTATACCGATATTTTTAGTTATATTCACGATATTTAGTTGATACCGGTATGGCGGTATTGTGGCGATCATACTCATCGTAGCGATCATATATGAAATAAGTAATAAAACTAAAACACTGATTTATCCATCTAATTTTAGATAATTTAACGAAACAAACTCCCAATAACTCGAAATTGTTACCATTTTTCCTTGAATGTTTGGGTGTCAACTGTACTTACTGTAGATCACACATTTGCTAAAAAATTGTAACGCTATACCGGCCTACCGCGACATTTTTCGAATATTGAATACCGGTATTGAAATGTCCATACCGTGATCGCTTGACCACAGAAATCAAAGAATACATCATATACTCAGTGATCGATGGTGAAGAAAACCCTCTAAAGTGGTGGCAACGAAATGAACATAAATTTCGTTAATTTCCGCTTCTCGGCCAGCTTGCTAAGCGATACGTTCCCCGTCAGAACGACTGTTCAGCAAAACAGCACTAGTCAGCACTCCAGCACGAGCGAGTTAAAAGCATGAAGGTTGACATGAAGGTTGACATGCTCATTTTTTAGCCATGAACTTGTAAATATTGTAAAAATATGCATGATTAAATATTTGTGATTTTCAGGTAATCAGTAGTCTGTAGATATTCCATTGAATGTTTATTACTAAAATAATATTTCATAAAGAAAAGACCGATCGTATTTTTTGTCTACAATATTTTCGTTTCCTCCCGGGCAAATTTCAATAATGATGCGATGTAATTAGTTTTATAAGTAACTTTAAGAATATATATATTGTTGTAAGAGCATTGAGACTATTGTATAATGCTCCTAATACGTCTTTATTATTATTATTATTATATCAACAATGAAATACTTGCGACACTTGTGCTTCGTCGTGGAATTACGTCACAACCCCTCTCCCCAGATCTCCTTTACGCGGCCGTGGTCCAAGTATGCGTTAACTTCACGTTTGTGGATTTTACATATTCGTAATATTTGGGTCTTCCTGAGCAAAATCATAATATATCTTATCAGCCGAATTTCATCTTTATGGACTTTTTTTGCTGTTAAAGTTATCTGATGTGATGTCACAAGAGGCTTTTTTGTGGCAAGTAACAAAATAAAACTGGTTTGGAATGCCTCTTGTGACATCACATCCGGTAACTTTGACAGCGAAAAACTCCATGAAGTTGAAATTTTCGGCTGACAATATATACTATGATTTTGCGCAGGAATATTACGGATATGTAAAATATTACGGATATGTAAAATATTACGGATATGTAAAATATTACGGATATGTAAAATCCCCAAATGTGAGATAGGCCCTTTAACAGTCCGCAGGAAATCGAGCATTCAACCAAATCAAAACATTTTTGCGAAGAAATACGCGAGAAGGCGCAAAAATATATTTAATACTTTTATCCCGATTTATTCGAAGCAATACTTCCAAACATTATTGAGTAATTCCATTCCTTTTAACATCAGACTGTATCATCGAAAAAGGCGAGTGCTGATACTGAAGATAATAGTCCCATCCTGTTGGCAAATCCAAATGGCAGAGAAAACCGATTGAAAGCTGAAAAAGAATTAAAAGTGAGTGCTACATACCCCTGTGCCTTCCTGTAGGAAAGTCGCCAAAAAGCATATTTTCAAAGTGCCTGTATATATTATCTGAAAATTTAATCTTTGTGGTATTTTTCGCTGTTAAAGCTGGTCGGCACTATATACCTTGTTGTTCGGGTGTATGTTCGCGTGTCAATCGGAAAGGTCTTCGGATATAATCAAAATGGCGAAATTATTCACATAATAAATTAAATATTAAAAATTTCCACTTGTCGAAGAAGCTTACAAGCTGATTAGTGATTATGAGACAAAACACACAGTCAAGTTTGCGTGCTACAAGTCGGACAAACAATTTGGAAAGACAGGTAAGACTCACAAGCAAAACACAAAACAAGTGCGTATACGTTAACCCTTTCCTTTTAGTACACAGTACGTAGTATGTTACCTATTAACCAGAATGCCAAAGGTTAGATCTTTAATACCCAAAAATCAAGATTGATGGAATGTATATTAAATCAAAAATTGAATATAATAAAACTGATATTACCTCGAAATGTGGAGAGAGGGTTGTAACAAACCCCAAAACAACAAAGGTCCTAACCCTAACCCCCCGCCTAACGAGTTTTCTAACCCTAACCCCCGGCTGTGTTCTATTGACCAATATGGAGTCGGCGCCATTCCTGTCTGTAGCTGCTGGTATTTCATTGAATTCCGCCATTTTGATTATTTCCGAAGACCTTTCCGAGGGACACCCGAACAACAAGGTAGCCTCACCCTATGTTATTAAGTGCCGACCGTTAAAGTTGGCGATTTTGACGCGATTTTTCCACTATGGCCGCGTTAGAAAAAAACTGGAGACTAGTAACCGGAAGTGACGTCAAACCAGGACGCACTATAAACATGTCAAAGATATTATATCACAGAAATACGAGGTAGACGTCTCTCATTTTAGAGAATATAGAAATACGTATTGGCAATAATCCCTCGCATTTTGTGTGTTTGTAAATAATATTTTAATATGTTAGTTTAATGATTTGCAAGTGCAGGGTACAGCTCATGTCCTGAAACGTTTGCACCAGGTGTTTAATCATTTACTTGATCGTGTCACCGATGGTGTTGCTTTGCATGATCAAGTTCGGTTCATTATGAATTCGCCTCAACTTGAGTATCTCATTTCTCTGCCGTTCATGTCAAGAGAGTGACTGACTGTGACTGTTGAAAGAATCTTAGCTAAATCGAACAAGTGATCAGTCGAACGATACATTCACCTTAGATGATACGTTTACAGTAAATATTATTCATGTCGAAATGCCGAACGGTGGGACACAAACCTAGACAAATATCTGAATAACAATTTAAGTGCCATAGTCCGTATTCAAAACAAGGACAATCTCATCCTCGTACCCGGGTACGAGGTTGGGACAATCTCTGTCTCGCTCTAGCCATTGTCGTAAAATCTATGAACGCTATCCATACATTAAAGATTATCGAAGGCCATTGCCGAACTTGCTTATGAATTGCACGAAAAAGCCAGCGTTCCACTTGGGTAGTAAGCGAGTTGGGCGACTAAATAAACATCGTCTCAAATTAACATTGTCTCGATGGACACTTATTTGCGCTGATTTATTATTTCCGGTACGGAAGCGTCAAAACGTATTTACCTTTACGCCCACGATAACCATTGTGATGTAATCTCAGGCGTGCTAGCGTTCCTGTCTCGCAAGAAGTATTGCACGTCCGTAATGATGAACGCGTGGCAAACGGCGTAACTCACGGAATAATTAGTAATGAGAACTGCGCTTATAAAAGCTAGGTGGTAATACAGATCCAATACTTTGCTTACTGTTTTTCACTCGTGGCTTCTGGCGTTTACCGTGCGGGTGGGGTGTGTTAGGGGTCATTGGGGATGTTGTGGGGTGCTTAGTCCTGTAGTCGTAAATAGTCTTTCTATAGTCATTCTATAGTCCTCAGATTGTCCTAAATAGTCCTCAGATTGTCCTAAATAGTCCTACTGTCTCAAATATACCTCCTGTAGTCCTAAATAGTCCTCCTATATTCCTAAATAGTCCTAAAATAGTCCTGCTATAGTCCTCCAATAGTCCTAAAATAGTCCTATAGTGCTCCTCCTGTTGCTCTTCCTCTTACTCCTCCTCTTGCTCCTCCTGTTGCTCTTGCTCTCCCTCTTGCTCCTCCTCTTGCTCCTCCTGCTGCTCCTCTTGTTGCTCTTCCTCTTGCTTTTCCTCTTGCTCTTGCTCCTCCTCTTGCTCCTCCTGTTGCTCCTCCTGTTGCTCCTCCTGTTGCTCCTCCTGTTGCTCCTCCTCTTACTCCTCCTGTTGCTCTCCCTCTTGCTCCTCCTCTTGCTCCTCCTGCTGCTCCTCTTGTTGCTCTTCCTCTTGCTCTTCCTCTTGCTCCTCCTCTTGCTCCTCCTGTTGCTCTTACTCCTCCTCTTGCTCCTCCTGTTGCTCTTCCTCTTACTCCTCCTCTTGCTCCTCTTACTCCTCCTCTTGCTGCTCTTGTTACTCCTCCTCTTGCTCTTCCTCTTACTCCTCCTCTTGCTCTTCCTCTTGCTCTTCCTCTTGCTCCTCCTCTTCCTCTTGCTCTTCCTCTTGCTCCTCCTCTTGCTCCTCCTCTTGCTCCTCCTCTTGCTCCTCCTCTTGCTCTTCCTCTTGCTCCTCCTCTTGCTCTTCCTCTTGCTCCTCATCTTGCTCTTCCTCTTGCTCCTCCTGTTGCTCCTCCTGTTGCTCCTCCTCTTACTCCTCCTCTTGTTACTCCTTCCTCTTACTCCTCCTCTTGTTACTCCTGCTCCTCCTGTTGCTCCTCCACTTGCTCCTCCTCCTGCTCCTCCTGACACAGAGATTGTCCTTGTTTTGAATACGGATATGAATGCGAATATGTGGAAACCAGGCTTTCTTGAAAACAAAAAAAAATGAGTGGAAAAGTTTTAAAATAGCTCTGGCAAGAAAACCTCTGTTTGGATACAAAATTAAAAAAATTCAAGGATTTGTTTCAAGGATTTAAGGATTTAAATTCAAGGATTTAAAGGAGTAGTCGAGTTTATATAAAAGATCTGATTGACTTTAGTATGTTTCCAAAGTTTAGGCATTCAAATCAAGTTAAGATGATATCGCATGTTGAATTTGGAGAGTTTGTCCAATTTTGCAGCCATACATGTATTTGTTTCTCAAATATGACGTCACTGAGTGCTTCTATCTCGTACTACGCTTAAGAAGCTCCTCTACTTTCCTTTATGAAGAACTAAATAGTCTGACTAATTTTCATCCAAAGAGCACTCACAACAGCTATCACTTTGTGATCGCCATCAAAACAACTCCACTACCGATAAAGAAGCACTCAATGACGTCGTCATATTTTTAAAAACAAATATGGCGTCAAAATCCTCAAATATTCAACTTCAACTAGCCATATCTTAACTAAATTGATAGGAATGCTGAAACTTTGGGAATAAAAAGTCCGTATGGTCTTTCATATGAACTACATTTGTATTTTGGCTGGAGTACCCTTTGACCTTGTGGAGTTCCTGCACGTAATGTTTTCATGTATTTTAGATCTTAAAGTGGAACTTTGCTACGCCTCTTGCTGAACACATTGAACAACTGAAAGAACTGATGAACGGTTGTGTTAGTAAGACGCTGATAGCAAACCTATTTCATAAAGATTTCAAATTCCAGGTTGTGGCATTAACAGCATTAACTAAGGTTAGTATTTGTCAACGTTGATTGCATGGGATAATTTTGGTCAGATGAACTGCTGTGTTATGAGACACTATCAACCTATTTCATACAATTATTTAATTCCATGTTGTGGCATTAAGAACATTGACTATAATATTAGTATTTGGTCAGCTTTGAATGAGTGTTTAAGCATCGAAATGAGTGTTTAAGCATTGAAAAATTCATTTCGAAATAAACTCTCTTACTTGAAAGAACTATATAAATTATAAAGATTGGCGTTTACAACTCTTCCATATCTCACTTTGTTCTAGAGATATTAAGATTTGTTTGATATGTAAATTTAATACGTCTGCTGTCCATTTTTGCCCGAATTATGTTTTTTTGCCAAAACATTTTGGGGGTGTCACCCCCACCCCCAATATTGACGCCCCTATCTCACGTTTGGGGATTTTACATATCCGTAATATTTGGGTCTTCCTGAGCAAATCATAATATATATTGTCAGCCGAAAATTTCATCTTATGGAGTTTTTCGCTGTCAAAGTTACCGTATGTGATGTCACAAGAGGCATTGCAAACCAGTTTTCTTTTGTTACTTATCACAAAAATGCCTCTTGTGACATGAGAAAAGTCCATGAAGATGAAATTTTAGGCTGACAAGATATATTATGATTTTGCTCAGGACGACCTAAATATTACGAATATGTAAAATCCCCAAACGTGAAAAAAGAACTTTAATATAGCTTCACGATCTCTCATCTCGTTGATGTGTCTATTTTCAGGCGATCACTCCAATTAGCGATCTTCCCTTGAAACTCGAGGCAATTCATTCCACTGACCTGTTGTTAAAATGGTGTACTTTACGATTCTTTGATACCAACACGACTGTCTTGATCAAATGCTTAGAGTTCCTTGAAGCGTTTTTCACACTTCTATCTAATGAAGACGTTAAACTTATGGAATTCGAAGCATCCAGTTTTGTCCCTTACTTGGTTCAGAAGGTAAGCAGAGGCCTCGATACAAACTACTAAGGCTACCTTTACACATTGCGATCACTGATCTCAAAAATAGGACAGGATTGAGCTTTCTATTTTATCTGATGAGCTGATTTTGAAGCTTGCGTCTTTGCACATAATGTAAATTGACGAGAGATCATTAGAAGCTCCGAGTTTGCAAGCAAATCAAATTGTGACGCTCGCAAAATAGGGTTAATGTCTGGCCAATATAGTTTTTGTTAACATTTAAATGCATAAAATCTTGAACCTAATTTGACGTATCATATTAGGCTTCTCTCACTGGATAATTAGAGCCAACGGTGGGCATTACTAAGGGACCAAAGTTGCAGTAAATCTGTAGGTACTGTAGGCCATGAATCGTTTTACCCAGTAATTTGAAAAATGTCTTTTGGTCCTCTTTATAGTAAAATTATTTTATTTTGTCGATGGTAAGAGCACATAATCCAACAAAAACCTCAGGATCCTCAGTTGGTCCCTTAGTAATGGCGGACTTCCGGCTTCATTTTCTGAACAATAGTTGCTCGATCCAGTCTTCTTTCGAGATGAGTGATTGCGATTAATGGACGTTACTGCAAAAGATCGCGGCTGTACATTTTACCAGAATGCTTTGCGACCTTAAATCATCTGTAATAACAGCTAACCATTGTTTACTTTGTTAAAGTGTCCATAACCTCAAATTTTTTTATTGTATTATTTGGAAGAACTTTTAAAATGATAAAGTAACTTCTTTTGAAGATTTTCGTTTCTTCGCTTACTTTTTGAGATATATCAGTTTGTATGATTTGCAAATGTCCGGAATTTACGTCACACATGCATTAATAATGACTCATTGGAGAAATATGTGTATCTCTTTCATTCTCGAACGAAATCCTTTAAAATCAAGAAGTTTGGTGTTGTGGGAGAAACACGCATACGTGTTATTCACACTTCATTGTTTTTATTTGATGAACCTAAAGATATATAACATTCTCTGGTAAATCATTATACATGTGTGACGTAAATTCCGGACATTTGCATATCAAACAAACTGATATATCTCAAAACGAAAGCGAAGAAACGAAAATCTTCAAAAGAAGTTACTTTATCATTTTAAAAGTTCTTCCAAATAAGACAATAAAAAATATTGAGGTTAGGGGCACTTTAAGATAAATTAAATACGTGAAAGCATCCTTTTTACTAAATCTAATATTTGAAACTACATCTTCCGATATTTCTGCGCGATTCAATGTTTACTGTGCGCAAGGAATTATTGTTAAATCAATTAAACCAGTCACCCCCTTTTTCGGTACGTCAATTTTATCGATTTCTTATCATAGCCGTGCGTGTTATTTAACAATTAGACAACGAGAGCGAGTTAGACAACGAGAGCGAGTTGTCTATGAGCAGATAGTCAACGAGGGCGAAGCCCGAGTTGACTATCTGCTCATAGACAACGAGGGCGAGTTGTCTAATTGTTTTAGTATCAACCATAAACAACCTTTCTAACATTGTTCCAAATTTTCAGATAGTTTTACCTTTTTGTTTGCATTCAAAATGTAGAATTGCTCGATGGCACATGATAAACAATCGCTCACAAAAAACGAGTTTGTAATTACTTTGCTTCACATTTGGTATAGATATACTCCATAGGCATAAGCGAATTCATTTTCCTATTCGAAAATGTCAAACTGAACAATTTTCCATTACTTTCGGGCCAATGTTTTCATGATTTCATCACTCGTATATAAATTTTAGCGGGCGCCATGTTTGGACTAGATTTCAGGTTTGGCCGCGCAGCTTAAATATGTCGTGGCTTCTGATTGGTCAGGATAGGAATATTCAAGTTTGTGATTGGGTAACGCTACTCACCGTCTATCACCAATAGACAGTGAGGAGCTCAGCCAATCAGAATGCCGAATTTGTAATAGACCACTAGTTGGTTGATACTAAGTAATAATAGACAGATTTAGCAAAGAGGACATGGACGTCAAGAGGACGCCAGTTTGATCGAGGAGAACTGGTGCGAGGACGCGGTCGTAATGTGAATAACTGGAATAGTTTGTGCTGTTAACAGCGCTGATAAATTCATTAAATAGCACTGCTTTCCTCGAGACTGGCCACTGATGGATACACTTGATGAATACTTCCACAAGAAAGTAAAGATATGATGTATTGTTCTTACTGTGAATTTTCTGTCAAGGAAGAACTTCAAGAAGCTAAGCCACGAGTATCGAAGGACAAACGAAACATTTAACAAATCGAGATCTGGTCGGCTATACACATAGCTCGGAAAAACGGAGGCCGTTGCCGAGAGCCTAGTCACGTGTTTTGTAACACTCGAAATTTTCCTTAGCCATAAATCCTTGGAACATGTAGTTTAATCGAGTGAAATGCCAAATAGTACGTGTTAATAATACACCCAGTTCTTCTCCAGGTATTACCACATTATATATACAGAACTCGTGACTAGTCTCTCGCAACGGCCTCCGAGTGGTCAGAGCACTGCACTAGCATCACAGAATCGCGGATTCAATTCCAGCCGGAAGGCCTTGATGTTGCTTTTTAGCAACTGTTCCCGGTTTGGTCTTAAAATGTATGTATTCTAATGCAGTATAATCGAGTGAAATGCCAAATATTACTTGTAATATGTACTATTTACAATACAAGTGGCCGTGTTTCATATTTCTAAATGATACTCATACATCTAAAACTACCTCCTCCGCAGGCGTTCTTTTTGGGCGAGAAGGGCGCAGGCGGGAGGAGCGCGGGCGGGAGAAATTGAGGGCGAGCGAAATTTGAGAGGGGAGAAGAAGAAACGCCTGCCAACTAATGTTCGATCTTCGGGTTTCTAATGTCGATCTTCGGGTTATCCATAAATATCTGCTGAAATATGACCCATCGAAACTTGAAACGACTCGCTCGTGTCTTATCGGGCCTTTCTGGTTATATCTGGATAGTCATGGCGGACAGCAGCGAGGAAGAGATTCAGAAACTCGAAGATTTCGTGCATAGCAGTGATAGTGATGTTGACATAGTCGGAGCAATTATGGAATACCCGTCCACTTCTGAAACCGCATTTAAAGGAAGAAATGCAAACCAGGTTGCTCTAAAATCCCTTTAAATATAATGTCGAAGGTTTATATTGTGTGTACTTGTTGATAGTTATCAAATTAAATGGGGTTTTAAAATAGAACGAAGCAATTGTATATGATGAACTTTCCGTAATTTGACCCTTTCATCACTTTTACTGACTGTCAACAGATACAAATAGCGAAAGTGGACGGTTATTTTAGCCCATTGTAAACCAACGTTTTTTCAACCCAATGTATTGATTAAAACACGATATAAGTGATATTTGCGTCTCAAATACAAGATTTTATATACTAATAAAGGTTGTTTTGCATTGTTTTTGTTTGTTTGTTTGCATGTATGTATAACTAATACGCTTTGGTGGTAAAAAGGAGAGTTGTTTTAACCAGTTACTGCCCAAAAGATTCCAGATGTCCAACTCGACAAACTAATTTTCAATACGCCTATAAGTATACGATCGTCAAATGCTTCTGCCATCTTGAAATCATTAGTTGGCAGGCGTTTCTTCTCTCTTCGCCCGCAATTTTATCCCGCCCGCGCCCTTCTCCCAAAAATGCCTGCGGAGGAGGTAGCATCTAAAAGATACTCGTACATCTAAATGTTTTATTGACAATGTTGAAGATTCAAGCTATCAGTACAAAAATACAACCATTATTAAACATTAATTTATTTTGTTTTTTCTTTGTCAATTATTCATTAAATTTTAAGGTATATTTACTGTATATTTTCTTGCGATTACCCCTCCCATATGTCACTGTATTGATAACAACTTGCCAACGCTTGTTTTATTTTGTAGGTTGGTGATCCTAAGGACGCCGTACGGAAGATGATCCGCTCTCTTTTTCGATGGCTAATCAAGATTTATCCTGCCAGTAAATTATTCAACTACATCGCAGAAGGCTTGAAATCTAAAAATGCAAAGACTCGGACAGAGTGCCTGGAAGAGCTCGGTTACCTAATCAGTGTTTATGGGTTAAACGTTTGTCAACCGACGCCCGGCAAGGCATTGCCTGCTGTCGCAGCGCAAATAGCAGATCGCGACAACGGCGTACGAAATGCAGCTTTGAATGCCATCGTTGAAGTTTATAATCTCGTTGGAGAGACTGTCTACAAATACCTCGGAAGGGTAAGGATACTTATTATATGCATGACAAAATTACTGCTTTCTCATTGGTTGAGAGCAGTACAATTATTTTATTAATTGTACAACAGTAATTGTACTACAGTGGCAGATCAAATTTTGTCATACATATATTAAAGTGCCAATCCGGGGTTTGGGGATTTTACATATTCGTAATCTTTGGGTTCTACCAAGAAGAAATGTAATATATCTTGTCGTTAGAAAATTTCATCTTCATGCCTTTTTCCCTGCTAAAGTTGATTTTCTATTCACAGGAAATGACGTCAAAGCAGGGGCACGCGAAGTCATTGCACATTGATTCAACAGTAAAATACAAAGAAAGTTTGGCTCTGAACTTTAAACACACCTGTTTCGACAAAATTCGCTCAATTCCCAAACTTTCATTGTATTTCACTGCTAAATCAGTGTGCAATGTTTTTGCGTGTCCCTGCTTTGACGTCATTTCCTGTGAATAGTAAATCACTTTAGCAGCAGTAAAAGGTATGAAGATGAAATTTTCGCACGACAAGATATTTTACAATTCTTCTCAAGAGATTCCAAAGTCACAAATTGGTAAAATACCCAAACCCTGGATAGTTGTCAAGTTTTTTTTTAATTAATTAGCTATGTCATTAAGTATAGGTAATCATATGATAACGAGTACAATTAAGGATTTACACTACTCGTTGTATTTGAAAATTGTGCCAAATTGCACCCGCCTAATGGCTCGTGCAATTTGGGTACACTTTTCAAATATCACTCGTGGTGTAAATCCTTAATTGTACTCGCTATCACACGACTACCTATACTTAATGACATAGCTAATTAATTTTAAAAAAAATTGACAACTTTTCCATTCTTTGAAGTTTTCGTTTTTCTTGTGCACTAAACAAGAAAGAAAATCTAATAAATATATGCTAGCGAAGCCATACATACGACCATGACAACCTAGTTGAAATTGACGAGTTAATCTTTCTGCGATTCTCAAATTATAGCAATATAATAGCGCTTGAATTTAAACTGCCATCTCACGTTTGGGGATTTTACATATTCGTAATATTTGGGTCTTCGTGAGCAAAACCATAATATATCTTGTCAGCAGAAAATGTCATCTTCATGGCCTTTTTTTGCTGTTAAAGTTATCGGATGTGATGTCACACGAGGCATTTTTGTGGCAAGTAAGAAAAGAAAACTGGTTTGGAATGCATCTTGTGACATCACATCCGGTAACTTTAACAGCGAAAAACTCCATGATGATTAAACTTTCGGCTGACAATATATATTATGATTTTGCTCAGGAAGACCCAAATATTACAAATATGTAAAATCCACAAACGTGAGATAGACACTTTAAGACTTATTTTAGACCCCTACATGTAATTTTCCAGGTTTACTAGGTAAAATATGCATCACAAATTTCAAACAAAACAAAGTACTTTTTGGACGCTAGTTTCTTCGCAACAAAACGAAAAACCTTTAACACAAAGATCAACAACGTTTACCTCGAATATTCAGTAGAGACTGGCTTAAAGTAGCTAGAACCCCAAATACGATCATATTACTGATATAGATTCTGCGTGAAGTGAATAGTTGAATGCCAAAATATTTTATGATTTGAGCTTTGCGTTCATGTTGTATAAAGGTTGCTTTGCCCGAAATGACTGTGACGTCAAATCAATCATCATTTCTTATATAATATTCTCCTGCTAGAGGAATTTGACCTAATTCAAACGTTGATGATATACTTGATCTATATACTAGAGATTTTATCACCATTTTCACTCAAATCCTCAAGCAGTCTCACGGAAAGCAGGAAAGAAATCGAAATTTCTGGGTTGATGCGACACTCGTTAGCATTTCGGACAAACTAACCTTTATAGAACATCAACGCATGAAAGCTCAAATCGTGAAACATTTTGGCATTCAACTGTTTACTTGATGTGTTAATACACTACTGTAGTGAATGTGGGAGAGCTTGGAGTAGACAGACGACACATGGACGATCGTCAAGCTGGTATCATCAGAAAAATGAGTCCCGGACATACGACTGCCTATATACAAGGCAGTCGTCTATGTATCGTCTGTCTATTCCAAGCTCTCCCACATTCACTACAGCAGTGTATATATTACACATCCTGCAAGTATTACTGATATATAGTGAGTGACTGCCGCATAGGAAGTACAGTATACGTGTGTCAATCGAACCGGTACATCATTGTAACCTTCGTTCTCCTTCGAGTCTCGGTAGCTCAATGGTTAGATCGTCTCACCGGCAATGAGAAGGTTACAGGTTTGATTCCTGTCCAGGACTTTCTGAGGATACGAGCTTGTTGATCGTCCATGTATCGTCTATTTACTTGATTTAGAATCTATATCAGTAATATCGAAATGGTGCTTTAGATTTCAGATAAAGATCAAAGTTTGTTGGATGAACGTATTCGACGTGCCGGGAAAAGCAAACCAGCTGTTGAGGATGCCAAACCTGCACAAACGTTAAAAAAGCCCACTGAAACTTCTGTTCCCGCCGAGAAAAAATCCGCAAAGCCGACGATACCACAAAACAGGTATTTAAATGAATAATATTTTGGCATTTCACTCGATTAAACTACATGTTGTAAAGATTTATGGCGAAGGAAAATTTCGAGTGTTGAAATATATACATTTTAAGACCAAACCGGGACCAGTTGCGAAAAATGCAACATCAAGGCCTTCCGGCTGCAATTGGACCCGCGACCCTGCGATGCTAGCGCAGTGCTCTGTCAGACCACTGAGCTACGGAGGCCGTTGCCGAGAGCCTATTCACGAGTTCTGTATATATATAATGGTGGTAATGCCGGGATTTCACTCGATTAAATTACATGTTCTAAGGGTTTATGGTGGAAAATTTCGAGTGTTATACATTAGATTACCAGCATTATAATATACAGAACTCGTGACTAGGTTCTCGGCAGTGGTCAAAGCACTTCACTAGCATAACAATGGAGACCCCGAAGGTTTGTGTTCGGGTGTTTACATAAGGCCATCCCAAGTTCAGGTCGGTCTGACTTTATATCAGATGTAGTATTTTTCCTGTAGGTTTTTTACATGGGTCCGGCGTAAGATTCAGTTCATGCCGGCTTAAACTCGGGTAGGTTGCTAGACCGGCCTGAGCCCATTCAGGACGGCCTGATTGCGGACCGATTTCTTACGTTAAAGGACATTGGCAACAAAAATTAAGTTTGTCTAATATGACAGAACTCGTAAAATGATAGAGTAACACCTTTTACAACTTTTCCGTATTTTACTTCGTTTTTGAAATATTTCGGTTTGTTTGATATGTAAATGAGATGGTCTCTGACGTCAGGTGCAGGGTAGAGAATTTTCACTCATTAAAAAGTCTTATATCTCAGTGATTGCTAAGTTTATTATCATGAGGAGTTATTATACGCACATTTTCAAGTAAATTTGTGGAGCAAACTTGAATATGGAACTAATATTTTAATAAGTGAAATTTCTCTACCCTGCACCTGACGTCAGAGACCATCTCATTTACATATCAAACAAACTGAAATATTTCAAAAACGAAGTAAAATACCTAAAAGTTGTGAAAGGTGTTACTCTATCATTTTACGAGTTCTTTCATATTAGACAAACTTAATTTTTGTTGCCAATGTCCTTTAAACAAGATTTTAAGTCCAATCCGGTTTCTTATAACGAACCTACGAAGTGATTCAAAACAAACCATAACAAATAAAAGCCATTGTGTTACTATGGTGATATTAATTACACTCCTGATTGCAATTAACCATAGTTAATAGAAACGAAATTATTACACTCTCGTCCAATCAGAATGCAGTAATTTTGTCCTATATATAATAAGTACAGTTATACCGCACAGTTGAGCAGTAACATGTAACACAAGCGTGTGGAACATAGTTAGTAAAGCGTATGCTTTTTCTTCAGGTCCTTCATATTTCAATCTTATGAACCGATATGTTTTGTGTAGGTCTGCTACTGCTCCAGCGCTCAATTCTGCGCCTGCTGTTCAACATCGTTTTTCTCTGGACCTGGACGTGGATCCTATCGAGAATGTATCCGCTGGTTCATCGAGCCCGCTATCTTCTTTAGTGGCTAATGATAGTGTGGAAGACTTAATGAATGACCCTTTGCCCGTGTTGCCAAGAACACCCGGCAGGTAGGACGCGTTATCTTTAAACATACGAGTAGAATTATGTCTATTGACTTAAACCCTCCTTCATTGTTGAGCACTATTTTTAGTTCATACAACGAACAATATTCTAATTATATATATATATATGTTTCGTCAGCAAATAAGACAAAGCTGGCTACACTGTGGAAACAAAAGTATTGCCGAGGAATATTTTCTTTTATATTTAAAACAACCCAAAACTGGGATGAATATATTGATAACATCAGCAAAAAAGCTTCGAAAGGTATTAGAGCTATAAAACTTATTAAACGTTAGGCAAAAAAGTATTCTGTTTTTGGTCAGTGGGTCGGTCCAGAATTGACGCGACGCGGCCTTTTTTCAATTTTTTTTCAAGGAAACGCTTTTTGTAGAAATGGTGAGTTATTTATTTATTCATTTAATGTTATTTATACACGGTAGGCTTATCAGCTATATTATAATAAAATATTTAAAAATTTAAAAAGCTGTTTTTCAAAGGGCCGTGTATCTAATTAACTAACTAACTAATTTACTAACTAATTAACTATATTACTTACAATTCAATAGGTTGAAATAATAAAAACCATGCAACAATACAAATATAGAACCATTACTAAAAAACTAACTATATACAAGTTAAGATAATTTTAATGAAAATAAATTTAATTTACTGAATTCCAGATCATGGCACCTCGATAACTAAAACGTTTTTTCATAGCATTAGTATTCGGTTTGGGTAAGGACAGCTTCTTTTCTAGTTTCTGTTAGCCCGGCGGTTAAGCCCGAAATTTTGCCTCAATTGTGCGTTTTGTGATACAAGCATGAAATTTGGCAAGTAGATAGAGTTACTAGTGCTGATGATATTCTGATATAGAGACAACGCAGATTTCTTCCTATTAAAGTACTATCTTATAAAAAAGTGAAAATTCAAAGTTCACTTTTAGCAAATATCACCCATATCATTAGAAAGTTCGCAAAAAAACTATATGGTAGCGGGTAGGACGATTTTGTAAGCCTATTTTGAGTTATTAACGCTCAAAAATGTAGAAAATGCTACAAAATGCTTTTTTTTAATGGCCTTCTGTTTCTCAAAACGAGCTTGGAAAATCGTACAACCTGTCGTACAACCATAAAAATCGTACAACCATATAGTTTCCTGCGAACTTTCTAACGATATGGGTGATATTTGGTAAAAGTGAACTTTGAATTTTCACCTTTTTGTGTATGATGACGTACGTCATCATACACTAAGTTATCGAATCTTCAGCATGTCCTCACTCTTATAATGACTATAATGACCAATCAACCATTCCTGTTAAAATGATGATAATGATCAAATTAAGAGCGACTTGTTAATTTAATGCTAGAACCCAACACAACAAAGATCCTAACCCTATCCCCCCGCCTAATGGGTTTTCTAACCCTAACCCCCCGCCTAATGGGTTTTCTAACCCTAACCCCCCGGAAATTCATAATGCACTTGTTAAACCACATTTTGACTACTGCTCATATAGCGTTTTCTGAGAAGACTCGGCGAATTTCCGGAGTATTTACCACGTCAAGTGTTTTGAAACACTTCGTTATCGTACGGAAAGATAAACACAAACGCGCAAGGCACGACGGTTGACACTCACTCTTTAAAAAACGTTTTAGCAACCTTTCATTGAATTCAAAAATGGCGGGGAAATTTCCGTGTTTCTACACAGTTAATAGAAACGGCTTTAGCCAATCAGAACACACATGTTCAAAATGACCACGAAATAATAGCATTACTACCACTTATTATTGTTGTATTTTTTTTTAGTTCATCGTTTAACAACCTTTCTCGGAAGGTCTTTTCACCCAACACTTCCTCCGCTGCTATTGATTACTGCTTCGCACAGATCGCTAGCAGTGATATTAAAGTAGCAATCACCGCTTTGAAAGAACTCGAAGATCATTTCAAGAACAAAGGCTCGGCTGTTTGGTTGGAACATTTAAATCAGGTAGGTCGTATCAATCAAGGTCATAGCAATCATATTATCTAGATATACAGCCGTTTCCCATGCTATGATTGCAGGAGTACCAAAATAGAACTACAATCCTGGCCAAACGTACTTGGGCCACCTCTACAATTTTTGGGATTAGGGACACGCCCTACTTCTCACGCGGACAAAAAGGTTAAATTACAAATTGGAATTCCCTCCCCCCGATCAATGTTGCATGTAGAAACATAGATGAGTAAAAATTTGGAAAATTTCAACATTGAACGGGGGAGGGGGGTCCGAGAGATAAAATCAACAAAATTTGTATAAAGATATCGTAGTGTCACGTCCCAAGACTTTTGGCCAGGATTGTAGCTCTTTATGGCTATTAACCACTGTCGCACCTGATTCGTCAGCTCATTTCCTGCCTAGCAACGGGGTTGGCTCGATAGTCTAAATCATGAGAAATTGCATTTTTCCCTATAAAAAGTTTTGTAATGCAGATCTGAGCTTTATTTTGGTTCACGCTAGCGGTGGTCATGATTATTGAAATGTTTCATACTTGTAGCATTTGTATATCTAGAGAAATTGTGTTTATGATAAGCGGCAGATTTTATGCTAATTAGTTTTCTGGATTTATTGGAAACACCATTTCTCCACTTACTAGCTAAATGTTGATGGTATAAAACCTTTTAGTAAACAAGACCACCACTGAGCTATGCAATGAACCACGATGAAGCGCAGATCTGCATTACAAACATTTTTATACGGAAAAATGCAATTTTTCATGATTTAGACTATCGAGCCACCTTAAATGAACAAAACAAATCTCCGTGATTACAGGAAAAAACGTTATTCTACATTGTGGCTTGCTATTTGTGGTAATTTAAATTCTTCAAACTCTGGTTGTTTTTGTCAAAAATAAACCCAAACTGGTAAAGAGAGAGGCGCGGGCGAGTTTTCATTTCGCTCGTAGATCCACTGCTCGTCGCTTGCAAATGGTTAACATTTGGGTTGCTTAATGAGCCGAGCCCTTCATCAGAGAGTAGGTCTTACTCTAATGAAGGGCTCTTCTCAAAACGTCCGTATTTCGTTCCTAAAAATCTGGGCAGTTTACTGCACCTTTTCGCTTTGCTATATATACAAAACACTGCCTATGTATAGTACTATAATTGTTTACTACTCTTCGAGGAATTTAACACTGACGTTAACGCCACCACTTCGTTGAACTGTCTAAAGCGGGGGCGCTTATTTCAAAAAAACGCAGTGGAGGGGAATCTCTTATTCGAGATGGGCGTTTATTGGGAGGAGAGCGTTTATACGAATCATTACGGGTGTTAATGAAATAGACTTTCGACAGTAATTCGGTCGCACGTGCTTCAATGGAATTGATGACAACAAACGTAAATGATGGCAACGAGCGTTTACGAAACGGCCAATCTTTGAAACTGTGAAAAATATTGTAGTGTGAAGATAAGTCTTTAGTAATACTTTTTTTATTTGTAGTTCATGATAGCTTCGGTTCTTCAACTAAGAATGACCTTATCAACGCACTTACTTTCTGACGACTGTGAAGAAGAGGACATTGTCAACTTATACAAATGTCTCCTCGACAATCTTCTTGCGTTGTTCGCGGAAACCACTTTGGCCAGGGCGGTGTCGCGAGAGCTTTTAAAGGACATTATCCATGTGTTGATCAGTACTTTATGGGACGAGAACTTGATTAAGCTATACGAAGGTCCTCAAGTCATCCGGTGCGTTAATAAGCTGATACTCAGCGTGATGGAAAAATCAGACAGAAATCATGTACTTGGGTAAGTTGAATGCATCATGTTTATGGTGAAATTATGGCATACCAATAATTCTGATGGAATGTTTTGCTCATTAAAGTGCCTATCTCGTGTTTGTACGGTGGCCCATAACTGTCACGCCAAAAACTTTAAGTCACGCCAAAAAACTTTAATCCACGCCAAAAAACTTTAAGTCACGCCAAAAAACTTTAATCCACGCCAAAAAACTTTAATCCGCGCCAAAAAACTTTAATCCGCGCCAAAAAACTTTAATCCGCGCCAAAAAACTTTAATCCACGCCAAAAAACTTTAATCCACGCCAAAAATCTTTAAGTCACGCCAAAAATCTTTAATTTAGAGTACACCAAGTAACACCAATATTAGGATACACCGCTGGACATACGGCTCAACCGTGAAACGTTTTACTGTTGTATATAGACGCTGTCTCATCCCTATGGCGCAGCAAGCTGGACAAATCGATGTTGTGTCTACTTGATGAGGACAGTATACCTTTGAAGTGATGATCAACCTTTGAACTGATGATCGACCTTTGAAGTGATAATAGGCCTGGGTACATCATGTTAGGGCCATATAGTGGTTTAGTACCGTCATATAGTGGATCCGGCACTATATAATCAATCCACCTACATTAGGTCCCTTACCTTACTTATCCGTTTACACGATCCATTGGTCTCCCTTGTCATCCCTTGCTCCAGCCAACTTTAGGCCTCCCTTAGATCTAGCATCCCTTAGACACATTTCAGGGGTGCAACTAGGAATTTTCGAGAACAGGGGTCCATGATTGCTATTAGGGCAAAGTTACTTTAGCGTCCGCATTTTCGGCTTTTTTATAGGTTGAATGCTTTAAATTAATATAAAACATATTCGTAAAAATGAGGGCAAAGAGATTGTCTTTAGGAAAAGAGCAGGGGTCGCGACCACCCCCCCCCCACCCCCCCCCCCCCCCCCCTAGTTGCGCCCCTGCATTTAACCCACCTTACACCCACGTAAACTCCCTTAGACCCTTGTAGCCTCTATTGGACCCTCTTAGCCTCCCTTAGACACTCTTAGACCCACTTAGCACCATTACACCCACTAATTAGCATCCCTTACACTCACTTAGCCTCCCTTAGACCTATTTAGCCTCCCTTAGACTTATTTAGCCTCCCTTAGACTTACACCCACTTAGACTCCCTTAGACCCTCGTAGCCTCCATTGGACCCTCTTAGCCTCTCTTACGCCCATTTAGCATCCCTTAGACCAACGTAGGCTCCCTTACACCCACTTAGCCTCCCTTAGACCTACTTAGCATCCCTTAGACCCTCGTAGCCTCCATTGGACCCTCTTAGCCTCTCTTACGCCCACTTAGCATCCCTTAGACCTACTTAGCATCCCTTACACCCACTTAGCCTCCCTTAGGCCCACTTAGCATCCCTTACACCCACTTAGATCCCTTAGACCCACTTAGCCTCCCTTACACCCACTTAGCATCCCTTACACCCACTTAGACCCACTTCACCCACTTAGCCTACCATAGACCCAGTGGCGTAGCTAGAGGGGGGCAGCTCGCCCCCCCCCCAAACGACTTCGCGGGACGTTTGTCGGAAAATTCTTGTCGTCTGTCGGAAAATTTGGGTGGTTGGGACTTGGGAAAGTTGTTGATTGTAACAAGATAGACAGACGTTAACCTGTTTTAATATAAATATTACGTAATAATTTTGTCATGATGATATGTGAGAGCATTATAACACATATTAGATAGCATTAAAGTGTCGGATCTTGTCCGACTTGTTATACAGGTGCCGAGGTGCGAAAAAAACAGTTTCCGCTCAACAACAAGGGTTAGTGTCGTTGCATATCTGATATCAGATATCTGTCAGCTCTGTGACTCACAAAACTCCTGACGAAACATTTACCTGTTTACCTCACCTTACCTGTTTCATCAGCACACGATGAAAGAGCATTCAGCTGCTTGAAACGTGTTAAGACGTACTTGAGAAGCACGATGACCGAAAAGCGACTCTCAAACCTTGCATGCATCTCAATAAATCGCGAAATCGTTTCATCAATTTCTGGTAGAGAACTTCAACAACCATTTTTAAATTCGAAAACCAGAAGACTATTAGTGCCACACAGTCATAAATGTACTACAGTGGTACAATTCTACATGATTATAAAATTTAAAACAGAAAATTTGTAAATACGTTTGCTAATTCAGTATATAGGTAATTTACTACTAATATGTAGAAAAATACGACTAATTTCTTAAAGTGCCTATATCACTTGTGGGATCTTTACATATTTATAGTAATTGGAACATTCTAAGAAGATTTGTACTATATATCTTCTCAAGCGAAAATTTCATCTTCATGGACTTTTTTGCAGTTAAAGTTACCGGATATGACATCAAAGGAGGAATTGCAAATCAGTTTTCTTTTGTTTCTTGCTTCAAAAATTCCTCCTTTGATGTCATATCCGGTAACTTTAACTGCAAAAAAGTCCATGAAGATGAAATTTTCGCCTGAGAAGATATATTACAAATCTTCTTAGAATGTTCCAATTACTATAAATATGTAAAGATCCCACAAGTGATATAGGCACTTTAACGAATGAATGAATGAAACATGTTTATGGCAACGCCTTTAATTGATAATATCAATATAACCACGCCCATTTTTGACCACGCCCATTTTGACCACGCCCATATTTTCGGAAAATTTGGATGCCTGCCCCCCCCACCAAAAAATCCTAGCTACGCCACTGCATAGACCCACTTAGCATCCCTTACACCCACTTAGCCTACCATAGACCCACTTAGTATCCCTTACACCCACTTAGCATCCATTACACCCACCATCCCCTACGCCCACTTAGCCTACCATAGACCCACTTAGCATCCCTTACACCGGCACTATATAATCAATCCACCTACATTAGGTCCCTTACCTTACTTATCCGTTTACACGATCCATTAGTCTCCCTTGGCATCCCTCGCTCCAGCCCACTTTAAGCCTCCCTTAGATCTAGCATCCCTTACATCCACTTAGCCTCCCTTAGACACATTTAACCCACCTTACACCCACTTAGACTCCCTTAGACCCACTCTTACATTTAGCCTCCCTTAGAACCCATTTAACCTACTTTACACCCACTTAGACTCCCTTAGACCCTTGTAGCCTCCATTGGATACTCTTAAAAGGATCCAAGGGGGGCTAAGTGGGTCTAAGGGATGCTAAGTGGGTGTAAGGGAGGCTAAGTGGGTCTATGGTAGGCTAAGTGGGCGTAGGGGATGGTGGGTGTAAGGGATACTAAGTGGGTCTATGGTAGGCTAAGTGGGTGAAGTGGGTCTAAGAGTGTCTAAGGGAGGCTAAGTAGGTGTAAGGGATGCGAAGTGGGTGTAAGGGATGCTAAGTGGGTGTAAGGGATGCTAAGTGGGTCTAAGGGAGGCTAAGTAGGTGTAAGGGATGCTAAGTGGGTGTAAGATATGCTAAGTGGGTCTAAGGGAGGCTAAGTAGGTGTAAGGGATGCTAAGTGGGTGTAAGGGATGCTAATGGGTGTAAGGGATGCTAAGTGGGTCTATGGTAGGCTAAGTGGGCGTAGGGGATGGTGGGTGTAAGGGATCCTAAGTGGGTGTAATGGATGCTAAGTGGGTGTAAGGGATACTAAGTGGGTCTATGGTAGGCTAAGTGGGTGAGTGGGTGAGTGGGTGAAGTGGGTCTAAGAGTGTCTAAGGGAGGCTAAGTAGGTGTAAGGGATGCTAAGTGGGTGTAAGGGATGCTAAGT
This sequence comes from Chrysogorgia sp. JL179-B06, assembly GCA_035772405.1. Lineage (NCBI taxonomy): Eukaryota > Metazoa > Cnidaria > Anthozoa > Scleralcyonacea > Chrysogorgiidae > Chrysogorgia > Chrysogorgia sp. JL179-B06. The sequence goes on along the minus strand of JAYKKM010000351.1, from coordinate 559,192 downwards.
GGGTCTAAGGGAGGCTAAGTAGGTGTAAGGGATGCTAAGTGGGTGTAAGGGATGCTAAGTGGGTGTAAGGGATGCTAAGTGGGTCTAAGGGAGGCTAAGTGGGTGTAAGGCATGCTAAGTGGGTGTAAGGGATGCTAAATGGGTGTAAGGGAGCCTACGTTGGTCTAAGGAAGGCTAAGTGGGTGTAAGAGAGGCTACGAGTGGGTGTAAGAGGGCCAATGGAGGCTACGAGGGTCTAAAGGAGTCTAAGTGGGTGTAAGTCTAAGGGAGGCTAAATATGTCTAAGGGAGGCTAAGTAGGTCTAAGGGAGGCTAAGTGAGTGTAAGGGATGCTAATTAGTGGGTGTAATGGTGCTAAGTGGGTCTAAGAGTGTCAAAGGGAGGCTAAGAGGGTCCAATAGAGGCTACAAGGGTCTAAAGAAGTCTAAGTGGGTGTAAGGTGGGTTAAATGCAGGGGCGCAACTAGAGGGGGGGGGGGGGGTGGGGGTTCGGGTGGTTTCGCGACCTCTGCCCTTTTGCTAAAGTCAATCTCTTTGCCCTCATTTTTACGAATATGTTTTATATTAATTTAAAGCATTCAACCTATAAAAAAGCCGAAAATGCGGACGCTAAAGTAACTTTGCCCTAATAGCAATCATGGACCCCTGTTCTCGAAAATTCCTAGTTGCACCCCTGAAATGTGTCTAAGGGATGCTAGATCTAAGGGAGGCTTAAAGTGGGCTGGAGCGAGGGATGACAAGGGAGACCAATCAATCGTGTAAACGGATAAGTAAGGTATTAGGGACCTAATGTAGGTACTATATGGCCCCGGGCCTATTATCGCTTCAAAGGTCGATCATCAGTTCAAAGGTTGATCATCACTTCAAAGGTATACTGTCCTCATCACACGACATCGATTTGTCCAGCTTGCTGCGCCATAGGGATGAGACAGCGTCTATATACAACCATACAACAGTAAAACCATGAGCCGTATGTCCAGCGGTGTATCCTAATATTGGTGTTACTTGGTGTACTCTAAATTAAAGATTTTTGGCGTGGATTAAAGTTTTTTGGCGTGGATTAAAGTTTTTTGGCGCGGATTAAAGTTTTTTGGCGCGGATTAAAGTTTTTTGGCGTGGATTAAAGTTTTTTGGCGTGACTTAAAGTTTTTTGGCGTGACTTAAAGTTTTTTGGCGTGACAGTTATGGGCCACCGTATGTTTGGGCTTTTATATATTTATAATCAAATACTTATATGGAAAAAGTGACTGCCCCAACCGGGAATCGAACCCTGGTCTCCGAATCAACGTTTCGGCGCTCTAACCTTTGAGCTAATGAGACACGGTCAGAACAGTCTGATTTCGCCATATACATATTAAATTCGCAGCTTTCACGCGACACCATTATTTAATACATGTATTTATAATCATTGGGACTTTCTAATAACATGCTTAATATTATTATCAGCTAAAGTCTCATCTTCATCGCTTTTTGTCTTGCTAAAGTCGGTTTACTATTCACATAAAGTGACGTCAACCCAGGGACACGCAAAGACATTACGCAGTGATTTAACAATGAAATATGAAGATAGTTTGTTAATTGGGTCTGAACAGGTCTGTTTAAAGTTCAGAACAAGCTCCCTTCGTATTCCACTGTCGAATCACTGTGCGTTATATTTGCGCGTCAATTCATGTGACTAGTAAACCAACTTTAGCAGGTAAAAGGCATGCAGATGAACTCTAATATTGATGATAATATATTAAGCAAGTTTTATCCGAATGTGCTAAAGATTATAAAAAGATGTGTCTAAATATGTAAAAAAAACATGAGATAGGCACTTTAAGCTTATGTTCAGTTGGTTTTGCGGTATGTTTTTTCAGTCTTACTGATATACAGAAATTTCTGATGTATATCTAAAATCCCGGTGTATTGGATCGAAAATCGAAAATCCCGATATACCGAGGATATTACAAGACCGTGCGGAGATACGAATTTTATAGCAATTTTCAACAAGAAATCTTGAAAAACAACTTTCTCCTTATTCTTGAAAAACATTTTTCCTTTTTCTTGAAAAACAACTTTCCTTATTCTTGAAAAACATTAACTTTCTCCTTCTTCTTGAAAAACAACTTTCTCCTTCTTGAAAAACAACTTTCTCCTTATTCTTGAAAAACAACTTTCTCCTTATTCTTGAAAAACAACTTTCCCCTTCTTGAAAAACAACTTTCTCCTTCTTGAAAAACAACTTTCTCCTTATTCTTGAAAAACAACTTTTCTCCTTATTCTTGAAAAACAACTTTCTCCTTCTTGAAAAACAACTTTCTCCTTATTCTTGAAAAACAACTTTTCTCCTTATTCTTGAAAAACAACTTTCTCCTTATTCTTGAAAAACAACTTTCTCCTTATTCTTGAAAAACAACTTTCTCCTTATTCTTGAAAAACAACTTTCTCCTTATTCTTGAAAAACAACTTTTTCCTTATTCTTGAAAAACAACTTTCTGCTTATTTTTGAAAAACAACTTTTTCCATATTCTTGAAAAACAATTTCTCCTTATTCTTGAAAAACAACTTTCTCCTTATTCTTGAAAAACAACTTTCTCCTTATTCTTGAAAAACAACTTTCTCCTTATTCTTGAAAAACAACTTTCTCCTTATTCTTGAAAAACAACTTTTTCCTTATTCTTGAAAAACAACTTTCTGCTTATTTTTGAAAAACAACTTTTTCCATATTCTTGAAAAACAATTTTTCCTTATTCTTGAAAAACAACTTTCTCCTTATTCTTGAAAAACAACTTAGTTCTCCTTATTCTTGAAAAACAACTTTCTGCTTATTCTTAAAAAACAACTTTTTCCATATTCTTGAAAAACAATTTTTCCTTATTCTTGAAAAACCACTTTCTCCTTATTCTCGAGAGACTATTTGATATTAATCTCCACTCCCCTTACTAATAAAATCCTCTGCGTATTTTATTGACGGCATTAGCCAGTTCCAAATACCTCCGCAACACTGCGTAGTCAATTCATGATTTTCTTGTTTTAGTTCGCTGATAAAACTCCTTCAAGATAGCGTTAGTCATTATCCAACCACACAAAAGTTCATTGACCTCATCATGAAGGTTTGTATGAAATATTAAAGTAATGACGTCATAAATAATGGTATATTTTCGTCTACTGTACAGTGTGTATCAAAAAAACCGCTACCCTTAGAAAATGAATTAGCATTCTTAAAGTCATAAAGAGACCTATTGTAATTAAAAAAAAAATTATACACCTGGGAAATTAAGATGGTCCAAGCGCTGCGTTAATCAAGAAGAGAGAAAGCAGTTTTCAATACGAATGCAATCCAAGTTATTTTTTACGCATTCGTTGCTCAGAGGTGTCTAAGCCTTCAAACTATTACAATGGTTCTTTGAAAAAAATGCTAATTCACAGTTGCTTCCGGTAGCGGTTTTTTTTATACACACTGTATACACAAATTGTAAAATATTACTCTAAAATAAAATTGAGATGGTATTGGTTGGGTGAGTTCGATCTCTGAAAACAGGTTGGTAAGATGGAGTTAATACTAGAATATTGCCTTTCTTTAATTTCTAGTGTTTATGGCGGGTGACGAGAATGCTACCAGCCATTATACAAGATGTGAACGTCAGCCAAGCCTTGCTTGATCTTAATTTATTTTTAAATGCTCATCCTACTAAAACATGGAAAGTTCGAGCGGATGAAACCCCGTTACGGACTATCAAAACAGTATTACACTCGTTGATTAGACTCAAAGGACACCAGGTAAGCTTGGAATTGAAAGGTGATATTATCACAAAAGGTGATAGTTACGAAATACCATCTGAAATTGTACTATCTAAACTGGGATGGGAATCCCTCGATGAAAGAAGGGAAACCCAAACTATTTCTTTTGTGACCAATGTTTAAAAGATAATTGCCCAAATAAAAAATAAAATAAAAAAGATAATTGCCCAAATGATATTTCTAAGATGTTTACACTTGCAAATAGAAACATGTACAATCTTAGAAGTAACAACAAAATGCTGATGTTGTCAAAGCCGAAAACTAATGCCACGAAGAGAAGTTTTAGTTATGCAGCTGCCAAGACATGGAATGACCACCAAAAATAAATTGGTGCTATATAAGTTATTTTATTGTAATATAGTTAGTTGAATTTTTATGAACTTTTCTTTTTACGATTTCTTTTTACTTGTAATTATAGTGTGTATTTTATTTAGTTTCCACTTCTGTAGATATACCTTTTTATATATGTAAACACAGGGCCTTATGAAAAACAACCTTTTAATTTCCTTTTCTTTCTTTTTTTAAAACTGTATGGTTGATAAGCTACCGTGTATAAATATTATTAAATACAAATACACAGTGCCGAGAAGATATGAATTTCATGTTCGAGTAGCAAGAACAGTATACTACTCATGAAATATTAGAGAAAATTGAAGCTGCTTGACCAAGATTATAATAAAATAAATAATATATCAGTCTGTATAGGCACACAACGGTTGGAAACGAAACGTGTAACCAGAGAAGGAGATAACCTTCAGACTCTAAAATATAGAACAGCGACGGGTCAACGGTCCTTTTTATATTATCATCAGTATTCAGTTTTAAACGAGCATTGAAGAAAGAACTTCTTTTTAACTTCGTAAATGAATAGATTATTTTATTATACCTTTTATATCCTGTTATATAGTTATTCTTTTTATATTATTGTTAAACTATTTTATAATCAATGTATTAAAATATGTATATATATTAATATGTAAATTAGTGCTGAAAAGCCCCTTTGGGGAGCAACTGATAATGTATGTATGTATGTATGTAAGCCGACAGTAACTCAAAGTAATATTTGGCATTTCACTCGATTAAACTGCGTGGAATATATACATTTTAAGACAAAACCGGGACCAATTGCGAAAAATGCAACATCAAGGCCTTCCGGCTAGAATTGAACCCGCGACCCCGTCTCATCCAAGCAAGCTAACAAACTTACAGCACCATATATATATTTAATCACATTTATTTTTATATCTATTACATAATATCTTCCACTTCTCTTTAACCCGTTGAAGGCTGCGGATTGGTAGTGAAAAGCTCGTTAGTTAACAAGTATTTTGATCAGAGAGCGTATTTCTAATTTTTATGAAATATTGTTTTTGCCACTCGAACATAAAGTTCCTATCTTTGAGCAACCGTGTAATGTTCTATTTATTATATTTGGCAATACATTAGATTCGAGGACGTGGTGTTGACATGCAAGCGGGTGGACATGGTGTTTAATCCAAAAACTCCGCTCGATCTAAAACTTTCAGTAAATACAAATAATCAGCATGTCAATAATCGCTTGCCAAATAGGTGATTTATCATGAAAATTTGAAAGAAACAAATATTGTGTATCTTACTTATTACCTATTAAACAACATGGCGGGAGAAGTGATGTTCGCAAGCGTGACATACGAAAAATTCGGCACTCGGTTCCCGGAAGTGGTGTATTATGGGTTCTACGAGGGTTTAAGTTTTTGGGAAACGGATTTCACTTTGCAAGCAGTCCATACTGTTGGTTTCCGATTGCTATAGGGAATTTAAGATGGACGAAAATGGTGTCGAAACGGTATTATCGATGAAAAAGTAGTTGGTATTGTATCGAAGGTGAAATATATGATATCGCCCACCACTAGTGTTTTTACTCACTTGATTTTTAATAGCTGTTCTTTTGATCAGATTTTAGACAATTTGGATTTGATTGAAAATGCTGGTGAAAGTGAAGTTGTTTCCTACATCCATGCTGTACTAAAGACCAGCAACAATAAATCACCGCGCATTAAAAACAAACCCTCGGTTCAAGATGAAAAATCTTCGCGAGAAATCCTTCCGCAATCGGTTTGTATTTTTTAACAACAATAGATAATGCATTCTGTGTCCATTGATAAATGTGCCAGCTTGGTAAACTTCCCTCTGCCATGATAGTCCGTGTATCGCAAAGTGCCTATGAAATGAAAATTATGTTTTTCTTATTTAAATGCACTCCGAAAATGAATAGGGTAATTTAGCGTCCTTTCGTATCTCGCGTAGTTCTGTAGATGTTTCTACATTTTTAGAAAATCAAGTTTATGATTGGGATTATTCAACGAAATCACTTGAGACTTTGCACAGTACGACACTTCGTGACACCTAGTGTAACATCATTACATCGGAATAGCGATTCCAAATTAATTTACTATTTTTAATTTCTTAATTTTTAATTTCTTAAAAAAAATGTAGAAACATCTTGACGTCTTAGGTTACTTCATTTGCATATCACACAAGTCTAAATATCTCAAGAACGATGTGAGATATGAAAGCGAATTAAATTACCATTCTTCGTCATTTAAGGAGTTCATTTAAATAAAACAAAGTTAATTTTCATTTTATATAGGCACTTTAAAGTGTATATGAATATCAAACAAATCATTATATCTCAAGAGTGAAGTGAGATATGAAAAAGTTGTAAATGGTTAGTCTTTATAGTTTCAAGAGTTCTTTCAAACAAAAGAGTTATTTCACAACTGAATTTTTCATTGCATAGGCACTTTAAGTTACGTCAGGTACTAGCGAACCCTTTGAAATTTGCGGAAATTGTTAGCCGTGAATTAAAAATAGCGCTTTTTGGCTATGTTTAAAGAGAGATATATTGGAAACGAATGGACCAAATCAAAAACTGTAAAATGACTTGTCAACTATTTTGGCGTCTTTTATACAGAAAGCTAAAAACTGTGGAGGGTTTAAAGTGAGGACTTTAATGTATATGAAATGAAAATTAAGTTTGTCTTATTTGAAAGAACTCTTGAAATGATAAAGGAACTCCATCTATCGTTTTTTCATATCGCTTTTCGTTCTTGAGATATTGCGATTTGTTTTATATGTAAATAACACACTATACGTCACATTAAATAATGAGTTGTTGTAAAAGTAGAAATATCGTTGAAGTTATCAAACAAAGTCACACTGCGCATGTGGGGGGTATTTGTCTTATGTCACCTAATGAAAGTTTATATTGATTTAACAGAATAATTTCAATAATATACATGGTTTCTCAACAACTCATTATACAATGTGACGTACATGTATGCAGTGTGTTATTTACATATCAAACAAATCGCAATATCTCAAGAACGAAGAGCGATATGGAAAAACTATAGATGGAGTTCCTTTATCATTTCCAGAGTTCTTTCAAACAAGACAAACTTAATTTTCATTTCATATACATTAAAGGGCATATGAACCGTAAATTGAGATGACTTTTTATTGATTTATTTGAAAGAACGCATAAAATGATAAAGAATGGCTTTTTACAGTTCTTTCATATCTTATATCGTTCTCGAGTTATTCGAGGTTGTATAATATGACCTATGACGTCACAAGGTGTACCCACCGTTATGACCAATCTGAAAATGAAGCATATCTTCAAAACTATTGAATAAAATTGCTTGAAACTTTCCATAAGTATACAGTTCACTAAATTGAATATCCCCATGTCTACTTTATCGTTGCCATAGTAACAGATTAGTTATCAGGCTCCGTTCATCCTTTAAAAAACTTCTTTATTTTCTGTCATTTATAAAACAATTTTTGACTGTGGACTAGTGAAGCATATTTTCAATAGCATTGCCAAGAAAACAGAAAAACTTCAAATCATAATCTTTGCAGCGCATGCTAGAAAATATAATTTTTTGGTTCAGAAAGAAAGGAATCTGGGAACTAATCTGTCACTGTGGCAATGATATAGTTGACATGGGGATATTCAATTTAGTGAACTGTATACTTATGCAAAGTTTCAAGCAATTTCATTCAATAGTTTTGAAGATATGCTTCATTTTCAAATTAGTCATAATGGTGGGTACAACTTGTGACGTCATAGGTCATATTATACAACCTCGAATAACTCGAGAACGAGATACGATATGCAAGAACTGTAAAAAGCCATTCTTTATCATTTTATGCGTTCTTTCAAATAAATCAATAAAAAAGTCATCTCAATTTACGGTTCATATGCCCTTTAAAGTCCTCACTTTAAAACCCTCCACAGTTTTTAGGTTTCTGTATACAAGACGCCAAAATAGTTGATAAGTCATTTTACAGTTTTTGATTTGGTCCATTCGTTTCCAATATATCTCTCTTTAAACATAGCCTAAAAGCGCTATTTTTAATTCACGGCTAAAAATTTCCGCAAATTTCAAAGCGTTCGCTATGAAAAATTCAGTTGTGAAATAACTATTTTGTTTGAAAGAACTCTTGAAACTATAAAGACTAACCATTTACAACTTTTTCATATCTCACTTCACTCTTGAGATATTAAGATTTGTTTGATATGTAAATGATCATATTTATGACATCACAATGCATAATGACTTATTGAAAACGCTTATATATCCTGAGATTATGTAATGAAATCACTGAAATGCAGGTGCATGTGCGCGTGGATGTATCCAATGACATCAAATCATCAAACGATTCCAATGATAATGGTAACAATATGAAGAATTTTTCAATAAGTCATGCATTGTGATGTCATAAGTATGATCATTTACATATTAAACAAATCTTAATATCTCAAGAGTTAAGTGAGATATGAAAATGTTCTAAATGGTTAGTCTTTATAGTTTCAAGAGTTCTTTCAAACAAAAGAGTTATTTCAAACAAAAGAGTTATTTCAAACAAAAGAGTTATTTTACAACTGAATTTTTCATTGCATAGGCACTTTAAAGTGCCTATAACGTCTGTGGGGATTTAACATATTTGTAATCTATGGATTCTCCTGAGATAAATTGTAATATATCTTGTCAGCTGAAAATTTCATCTTCATAGACTTTTTTGCTGTTAAAGTTGACGGAAATGACGTCAAATCGGGAATCTGTCCATATGAAAACCTCTTTCCAGATGCCCGATTTGACGTCATTTCCGTCAACTTTAACAGCAAAAAAGTCTATGAAAATGAAGTTTTCAGCTGACAAGATATATTACAATTTATCTCAAGAGAATCCATAGATTACAAATATGTTAAATCCCCACAGACGTTATAGGCACTTTAAGGACGGAAGTCGCTCATCAGAGTTATTTGCTCGTGTATTCTAGTTATCGAAGCGAGCAACATGCCAGATAGATGTGTTGTGTTTGGGTTTTCAAATGAATCGGACTTAGAAAATGGAATTTCACTTTCTACGTCACAGGTCGTTCGCCCCTATGCGTTTTTTCGGCTTTTGTTCTCGTCTCTCGATTTTTTCTTACAAATAACAAAAAATGAACCCCCTTCTCTGCTCCCCCCTACCCCCCTCAATGAGAGGAATTTCAGTCATAATAATAATAATAATAAAAGACGTATTAGGAGCATTATACAATAGTCTCAATGCTCTTACAACAATATATTGTTAATTTTACTTATAAAACTAATTACAGTTTCATTATCAGGTAAAGCCTACTACATATATTACCAATATGAACAAAAAACTATTAATTTTAAAAAAGAAAAGTCTTAAGTGCTGACTTAAAACTACTTAACATAGCAAAGCTTATAGCTATATAGGAATGACTCAAAAGAACCTAACCTTAAACCTAATCCCAACCTACACAACAGACATGTGTCTTTACAAATTGTTTAGCTCGAACGACATGCTGCCACCATACGTCCCATGTCTGACCATGGAGCACAGCTAAGATCTAAGTGTTGATTTTACTGAGGGAGGAAAACCAGGGATCCGGAAGGAAAACCCTCAAAGCACGGGAGTAATCAACTAATAACTCTACTAACCCTAACCTAACTAAAAATAAAGTCCAAACAAAAACTAAAATATATCTCTACAGATAGTTTTGTTCCTGTGCAAACGGGTATCTGAGAATACGCATGCTGCTCAAGTCTTCGGGGAATCGTAGCCGCGTAATTAACCTTATGATTGACGGCGAGACGCTGCAGGAACCATTGCGCTTCACGGACTCAGATGGTCTCACCGGTAATCAGAATGTTTCGGGTTCGATTTCCGTCAGGGATATCGTAATTGAGGGCTTTGACGTGCTTGTGCATTCATAAACATGTCACCAATCTACCAATTCTCACGTAAGATATTTTTTTTCATGTCAGCCAAAACGGAAAACTGGAAAGCTTACTCAAGAACTGCACGACACATTGGGGGAAATTTTTCGAAAAATTGGCTCGAAAGAAAACACAAAACAGGTAATCTTCTTAATATTACTAGCTTCTTAAGAAGGAACTGTAGTCAAAAAATAGATTACTTTTAAATAAAAGGCATTTTAGTATAATGTTTAGAAATGTTAATAGTTGTACGTTTACATTCTGGTATTATAGGCTTCTGGACACCGCCATTTTTTAATTCCAAATCTGTTTTCAGAATTGAAGTCGGTTAAATATTGATCGAGATAACGTTCAAAATCTACGACGAAACGACCTTGTGATCTACAAATATACGGTGTGTGAGGTGTGGGGACCATGGATGGGTTAAAATTCTGGGCGACTATAAACATTTTTTGCCTTAATAAAAAAAACTTTTCTTCCTGCCGATATTCGCTATATATACCAAAATCGTGATTTTTGTTCAATATTTTATAGTTGTTTATCATTGTCTAAATGTGTTAATCATAGTTTTAAGTAAATTAATACATACATGCCTTTTTTCGATCGTTTCTTCTCCGCTCAAATGACTGGTGTACTCGTAGTTGTGCAGCCTTGACGCCGCTCACAAGTCAAGTGCCTGGGAACGAGAATGCTGTATATGCGCGTCTGTTAATGATGTTGTAAACATGACGACGAGCATCGCTGGTTGTTTTCATTGTCTCAAAATGCGATCATATGCCCGAAACTATGGAATATAATAGCGTAACTGATGACAGCAAAATAAAAATTTTTTTGTGACATAACAATCGAGATTGTGTTTGCACGCCTGTTTCTGTGGCTTCCCATGGACAGACATCGATGTCAATACGCGACCTTAAAGTGCCCCTAACCTCAACATTTTGTATTGTCTTATTTGGAAGAATTTTTAAAATGATAAAGTAACTCCTTCTGAAGATTTTCGTTTCTTCGCTTTCTTTTTGAGATATATCAGTTTGTCTCGTGCCCATAATAGCTAGGCTATATGGAAAAAGTAAATCTGTCGGAAAGACTTGATTTATCAGTGTTTCATTTTAAACGTGTTTTATTTTTTTACTTTACAAGTCAATTGTTTCAATCCATATATATGCATCTGCATGAATATCTGTATCAATCGGCTAGAGTACACTTAACTTTTACTAAGGATGAACCTACCACCCTTCAAGCATAGAATGAAATATATTTTAAAAATGAAATATATTTTTTCACCTACCTACCCATATAAAATGCGTATTGAACCTGAAAATAACTATTATTTTTTGTTTGGCCTGTGTACATATGTTACATAATGATAGTTTTTATTTTATATTTATATCTGATACTATGGAAGCTTTATACCTTAAAAATCTCAGCTTGAATTTTGCAATGAGTTTTGCTGAATACTGCAATGAGTTTTCTATTAAAATGCCTATCCGGGGTTTGGGGGTTAATACATATTTGTAATCTATAGGTTCTACTCAAGAAGAAATATAATATATCTTGTCGTTCGAAAATTTCATCTTCATGCCTTTTTCCCTGCTAAATTGTATTTACTATTCACAGGAAGGGACACGCGAAGTCATTGCCACACTAATTCAACAGTGAATTACAAAGAAAGTTTGGCTCTGAACTTTAAACACACCTGTTTAGACAAAATTCGCTCAATTCCCAAACTTTCATTGCATTTCACTGCTGAATCAATGTGCAATGTTTTTGCGTGTCCTTGCTTTGACGTCATTTCCTGTGAATAGTAAATCACTGAGGCAGGGGTAAAAGGTATGAAGATGAAATTTTCGCACGACAAGATATTTTACAATTCTTCTCAAGAGATTCCAAAGATCACAAATATGTAAAATCCCCAGGCACTTTAAAAACTGTACTTATATTTTGTTAGTTAAGTTAGGTAGCTGCAACTCGAAGTTAGTAATGTTGTAAAGGTCTTGCTGTGCAAACTGTATTAAGTTGTCAATACTCAGAGAAACGTGGAGAAAACTCTGGGTTTAAAGGGATATGGCAATATGAATTAATTTTGTCTCATTTGAAAGAACTCCTGAAATGGTATAACAAGACCTTTTACAATTTTCCCTTATCTTTTTTGGTTTTCGAAATAATTTGACGAAAGACAGCGTGCTGTCCGCCATCTTGGAATTATTTTCGATATGCATGTGACGTCATAAGTAGGGTAAAGTGAAATTTTTATCTTGCCAACCTTACGACATTATGAGCCAGAAACTCGATCATGTTGCACTATTTCCATTTTCAATTGGCCCACAACATTTTAAAAAGGCATCTTCCGCGGAAATTCGGTCACCTATGGAGTAGTTTCATCAGGTTTACCCTGCTTGTGACGTCACCAATTTCCTAGTTAATTAGGTCAAATATTACAACAAGATGGCGGATTGTAGTCTTTTGTCATAATTATCTGAAATATTTCAAAAACCAAGAAAGATACAGAAAAATTGTAAAAGGTCTTCTTATACCATTTTACGAGTTCTTTCAAATGAGACAAAGTTAATTTATATTGCCATATCTCTTTAAATACCGTAATTAACCTTTCTCTGCAATGTGAGTTCTATAGTGGCTCAATGGTTAGAGTGTCTGGCTAGCATTTAGAAAGTTGCGGGTTCGAGTTCTGCCGGGAGCTCAGAGTTTTTCTGAGTATTGACAACTTAAAACAGCTTGCACAGTAAAAGCAGATGGAAAGTCGATTAGAGCTTGAAAGTTGATGAAAAATGCTCGTTTGATCCGCAATTAAGAAAGAACAATTATGTTTTATTTCATTGTATATAGGGTCTAAATGATCTGTACGAGTTTCAACAACAACACAAGCAGGTGGATATCGATCCTTTCTTGAAACAAACGTCAGATTTCTTTCAAAAATATATTGCTCGAGGTCTTAAGACGATACAAGAAGAGAGAAAAGCCGCCAATTCAGGTAATAATAATAATAATAATAATGTAAACTTCATTTTATTGATAATTAATTTACAATGATAAACCTCACTTTTACAGGTTGTTTACCAATGTCTACTTGAACTGATTTTATATTATAATAACAGATTAGATGTTCATTAGTTCTGGGTTATTCCATTCTTTGTCGCGTTTACAGAAAACATAGTACGTGCTCCTTATACATATGTTCATTATTTTCTTTAAAATATACTTCCTACAGCGTGCGTCATATTCAAGCTCTTTTAACATTTCAATAAAATCTAGTGATGCCGACTGTCCGAAAACTCCAAGTGTACTGATTGATAAATTGACAAACTTAACTTTTTCATAATAATAATAATAATAATAATAATAATAATAATAATAATGATATGGCGGATTATTAATGGCGGACAAAGTTTACTTGAGTTTAGAACTTGAATTACTTGTGATAAAATGTTCATTGATAACTTCTTTTGCAAATGACAACACTTATTAACCTAAGATGATATTCTGTAATACAAAACAACAAAAAGATGTCCCTCATATTTCGTCTTAGGGTCACTTTAAGCATTTGAACATCGAAGATGATATCAACCCAAATGAACTTGATATTTCGCATTAACCAAATTAAAGAAGTGATATTCAGATGTTCATATTTTTGTTCCTTTTAGACAAGCATTGGCTTCTCGTTTATTTTTTAAAATTCTTTTATTTTTGTGTTATGTGGTAGGAAATATAGATTTACACTCCGCGCAAGAAATCAAGGATATTTCATCAAGACCAGCATTGGCTCCATCGAAAACTACCGGTAAATAATTTCGTGTCTAGTTTTGTTGCCGCTACTACCATAATACGAACTATCAGTATAATAACAGAATGTTCATTGTGTATCTTATGTTTCTTTACTTCATTTACGTAACATCAGATAGTGGCTGACAAACTTCACCACACTTTGTTGTGAAATGATGATAAATTTTTATGAAGATGGATTTTTGGTGATGTATTTTGTGTTAATGAATTTTTTTGTTGAAGAATTTGTATTGTTGATGAATTTGTATTGTTGATGGATTTGTTTTGATGAATTTCTTACAATGATAAATTTTTATAATGATGGTTTTTGGTAATGTATTTTTTTGTTGATGAATTTTTCTTGTTGAATTTTTTGTTCTTGATGAAATATGTATTGTTGATGAATTTGTTTTGATGATAAATTTCTTGTGATGATGAATTTTTATGATGGTTTTGGGTGATGTATTTTTTGTTGATGAATTTTTCTTGTTGAATTTGTTGTTGTTGATGAATATGTATCGTTGGTGAATTTGTTTTGATGATAAATTTCTTGTGATGATGAATTTCTTATGATGAAAAATTTGGTTTTTGTCGATGTATTTTTTTGTTGATGAATTTTTTGATGATTTTTTTGTTGATAATTTGTATTGCTGATGAATTTTTTGTTGATGAACTTGTATTGTTGATGAATTTGTTTTGATGATAAATTTCTTGTGATGATGAATTTTATATGATGATTGATAAATTTTTATGATGGTTTTTGGTGATGTATTTTTTTGTTGATGAATTTTTTGTCGTTGGTTTTTATGTATTTTTTTGTTAATGAATTTTTTGTTGATAATTTTTTTGTTGTTGATGAATTTCTTGTAATGATGAATTTCTTATGATGAATTTGTTTTGATGATGAGTTTGTCCCCTCGGTGCGTAAGGTATAACCAACTGACATGTTCCGGTAAGTTCAAACATGTCCTATTAATTTCGAAGTAAATAAATAGGTTTTTACCAAGGGTATACACCTTTGCGTAATATAATTCGCACTTTTTAACCGGTGCCCAGTGGTCGACAATAAAATATAAGAGTAGTAGACAGTGTTTTGGATATATAGCAAAGTGAAAAGGTGGTAAACTGCCACGATTTTTAGTGACGAAATACTGACGTTTCGAGCGGAGACCTTCATCAGAGTAAAAAAAAACCCAAATGAAGGGCTCCGCTAGAAACGTCAGTATATCGTCACTAAAAATCTTGGCAGTTTACCCCCTTTTCACTTTGCAATAAAATATAAGTAGCCTTATATTTATATACAGTTTTGCAGTGGATTTTCATTTTGCCTAGATTTGTCAACAAATATAATTTTCCATATTAATAGCCTCCCTGCAGGTTCTCATAGAAATCATAGTTTGTTTATTTCTGATGGCCAATGAGATTAATTTTTCATGCACTATGATCCCGCATCAGTATTAATGCGATGAAATAATGCTAATTTCGTGTCTGTGCGACGTATTCATAACCCAACTAATTTGTGATGATGTAGTAAAATTATCAGTGTTTAAAGTGTTGTTATGTTCTTGATAATTCACCTGGTAGTTTTCTGTATTTTGAGTGTCGCCTTTGTGAAGTTGTTAGTGTGTGAAGTTGAATTCTACATGGCGTGTCGCGCGAAAAGAGGAGCCGGCGTGTTTTCATTTCGCTCGTAGATCAGCAACTTTAGCTTACCTATGGTTATTACCGTGAGACCTCCGTATATAACATATATCATTGGACCCGAGGCTTTGTGTACGTTGTTCAGGGTTTTTAGTTTTTCAAGAATTTGACCATTATTTGTGAAATATATTCTGGATATCATTATATGCCTACACTTTGTGTTTTCTTCTTCTTTGCTTTAACGTTCATCATTCGACTTTCTTTCTTGGTTTTGTTGTAGGCGAGGCTTTGAGTTGCCGCGATCGACTTCTTCTGATACAGAAAAAGTATGATAAAAACAAGGTATGGCGGTTGATATTCCGTTTCGAGAACAACAATTTTTCCTTTGAGTTTTAATCAGCATTGTTTTCCCGTACGTACAAAACATGTTGCACTTGCTCGTGAAGTAGTTCACTCATGAGTGTGTCTTTAGTTAATTTCTAAATAACGTATTATATATGTTATACAAATCAATACTCTAAAAGGTTGGTCTAGTGCGGAAATAGTGCGTAAGAGGTCTTACGTTTCAAACGAAGGCCTTTCGTCAAAGAGTGAAACGTAAAGTGAAATGAAAACTGAGTGAAACTTTTATATACAAATTATCATATGACAAAAGAAAGCCAAAAAACAATAACAAATAATTAATGAGATGTAAAAATAGGAAAGTTATTTGTTATTTTTAACGTCAATCAGTAAACAATGCAAAGGAATGCTAACAAGTTTGAAGTGAAATGAAAAAAATCCATGCCAGTGTTATTTTCCGCCCTTGCATGACAACAATGATGACTTCAGAGGGATTAATTAAAAGAAAAGCGTTCGTCAAGCCCATGGGGATAAATAGTTCCAAGTTTGAGAATGTGAGACGCTTTTTTGTTATTTGCGGGTATCATCCCAACCTGAAATGGCACAAACTTTCACGTCCGAAAACGAATGGTTGCCACAATTAAAATGTCGTGCGACGGGTTTGTCAACATCGTTCCTTACGGAACGAAGATGTTCGGCTAATTTTTCAGACAGACGCCGGCCAGTTTCACCGATGTAGAGTATACAACATTTCCTGTGGGAAATGCAGTAAATGATGTTGGAGGAGGTGCATGTAAAACTTAGCCTGTGTACAGCCGGCCATTCCGGCGGGGTTTTTTCTCTGGAAAAGGGGGCGAGAAAATGCCATGTCTATATTTAAAATACTAGAATACGTTTGCGCGGGTCTCTATAACGTTATCGAAACCAGAGTGACGTACGAGCCGCCGAGGCGAGTGCTTTCCCAACTTCTCGAGTGTTTTTATTACTTCACGAGGGTTTCGATCACGTTATAGAAACCTAGGCAAACGTATTCTATTATTTTTATAAAATAATAGAATACGTTTGCTTATACTTATACTTGATATATATATAACGCTTTTGATTTTGATACGTCATTCCGGTCTCCGTAGTCTGATCGAGACCGGCAAGCTGACCAATCACAGCGTGCCTAGAGTAAAATTATTTTATAAACTCTTATCTAAACACGGTATACGTACCATATTATTTGCTCCCGTCGTACATGAGCTGGTATACGACTCGAGCTCATGGTATCTGACCGCCCCTTCCAACATAAACATAGCTCGTTTGTTAGTCGGTAATTTGAAGTCTGCCAACTTGTATATGGCCATACTCGATTAACTATTTACTCGTCGCGGTTTTTTTAATGTTTAATTACTCATACCTCGAGGTGGTGTACTGGTGCTAAAAATGACTTTCGATACAATGAATAGGAGGTATAACGTTTCGAACCAATGCCATGCATCATAGAGTGAAATGTTTCACTCTCAAGGGCCTCACTGTGGTTCTTGCTCTCCATCTGGTTGTAAATTATTTTCAGTTTTTCGTTTTTTAACTTTTTCCCCCAGGTTGGTCTTCCAAGTCACCAGAAGACTTCAGACAAACCGATAGTCATTGCACCTCTGTCATCTGGTGTTTCTGAGGAAAATCTTATTTTGCCAGAAGTAGTAAGTTGTACATCACACTTTACGTTGTATTAGAGCGTACTTTGCACGAGCTCAACACTATTTTAAAATGACTTAAGGTTGTTCGGACGTATTCCGTTGCTAGACAACCGGTTGCTAAGGACAGGTCATTTAGCGCCCAATATACTTCGTGAGTGGACAATAAATTCAAGATGGAAGCAAGATATTTTATGTATCATATCATAGTTAACAGAGGGGAATGGTTAGGAAAGCCGGCGAACTTCAAAGCGTCTATAATGAGCTGTGATTTTAGGTTGAAATGGTCCTGACCGTGCACAAACCTTTTGTTGTTTGCTTATTAGTATTTAAATAACATGGTTGAGCGATTCAACCCAGATGTTGCTGTTGGATGATTGCTTCATTATACAGAAAATACAATGTGTTCAGCAAGTGTGAAAGTGCCCATACATTTGCATAAACGTGAACAATAACCTAGAACAAAGACTTAGACCGAGTTTCCAAACCATCTCTTCTATATTAACTATGATCATATGTAGGCAAACGTCTTTCGTCTGCTGCTGTAACTTGATGACGTCACATGATGTCATCGACAAACACAAAAATAGGCACGCAATGCGCACATGCGTCTACGTTTTAGAACTGTTCGCACAATCTAATGACATCCAATTTTTATCATGATACAATCATAAACAGTGACAATAATTAATATTGACAAGTAATAAAGTTTACTTATCAATGGTAATATTCAATTGATTAGCAATAAATCTTTGTAAAGAAAGCTTAAAGTGCCCATAACCTCAAAATATTTTATTCTCTTGTTTGGAAGAACTTTTAAAATGATAAAGTAACTTCTTTTGAAGATTTTCGTTTCTTTGCTTTCTTTTTGAGATATATCAGTTTGTTTGATATGCAAATGTCTGGAATTTCGTCAACATGCATAATGACTTATTGGAGAAATGTGTGTATCTCTTTCATTCTTGAACGAAATCCTTTAAAATCAAGACGTTTGGTGTTCTGGGAGAAACGCACACACGTATTATTCACATTTTAGTGTTTTTATTTCATGAACGCAAAGATATATAACATTCTCTGATAACTCATTATGCATGTGTGACGAAATTCCAGATATTTGCATATCAAACAAACTGATATATCTCAAAAAGAAAGCGAGTGAAAATTTTCAAAAGAAGTTACTTTATCATTTTAAAAGTTCTTCCAAATAAGACAATAAAAATGTTTGCGGTTATGGGCACTTTAATGAAAACCATGTTTTATACTGTACATACTACATATATTATCGTTAGATCCATGTACAAAAATGCCATCATGTTATTGAGTTGTTAAAAAATTTCTTAATTACTCAATTTTGTATTGGATAGACTAGAATTAGGTAGTTAAAGTTGATTTGATATTACTTGGCCAAGAAGTGCTGCAAAGTTCATTTGGAACTGCTTGTCAAGGAGGTTGTCCATTATCTTATGAAAATGAATTTTGATTTTATTGGATAATTGACAACCATGGTTGTAAATTACAACAGTGCCCACTTCCGAACAAAGTTTGCAACTTGCCAAATTCCAGCTTTTCGTGGATGACAAATATTTTTAGGTTCATTCTGATTCTCACATGGAATATTATTTTGAATATCTTTATTTCTTAATTTTACTCTCATAATGTCAAAGGGGTACTGCAGTATTTCGCGGGAGAGTATTTTCAATATAATGTGACAGGTTATCTAAACCTTCAACATCAAGTAATACACATGTCCTACACGGGTGTGGCATGCCGTATAAATCTGTTGAGTGTAAATAAAAAAGTAAGATTATCTTCAGAAATCTTGAAGATTGCAACCGTGTTGCAGTCAACAAACAATGTTGAAAATTTAATTGAGAGTAGGAGAAGGGCATTTAAGGGCAATTGTTAGTGAATGAAATGGTTCATTGTTTGTTATCGTAAATAAATCACCAGAAAATGAGTCACTATATTGTAAATAATAAACTGAACAACTGAAATCATTTCTGGCAATTTAGTTAACAGCAAAAAACTTTTTTAACAGAATTACTTAAGAAAGTATAAAGTTTATTTCCAGAAGATAATATATTATCTAAGAATGATGTATCCCATATGGTAATATATTTAACTTGAACAGATTGGAACTGGAACTGGAACAGATTGTTTGACTTGGGTCAATTATATCATAAACAGTGGGTCCAGAATGTTCCTCAACATCATTTGCAATTCTCAGTAATAAATTATGCAACATACACAATATATAGCAAAGTGAAAAGGTGGTGAACTGCCGAGAATTTTAGTAATGATAGCATATTACAAGCCCGTAAGACGTCGGCCATTTTCACCGATAACCCTTTGATATCTTTTCGCCTTAATACAAATATCCGTGATTCCTTAGTACATAGTGTAATGTAGATTATATATTAATTTGATTGACACGTGATAGTTGATAAGTTTACACGTGCGTTTCATGCGTGTCATGTGACAGATCGAAGTTCATCGAACGCTTGCGAATAAGAGACGTTTTACAAACACGATCGAGAATTAAGCGATATTCAGTTCTTATTGTTTGTTATGTTTTAAATATATTTCATTAATAACTGTCTCACATCTATTATTATGCCCGAGCATAACACATAGTGCCTTTGAACAAAAAACCTTGGGACCAGCGGAACATATATTCTTGTGGCCATGCCCGTTGCTACACATGCCCTTTCCTCAATTCTTCCACAGTCATTATACTTCCCCCTAAATCCGACCACACTATCTGTCATGCTTTTTCATGCACGTGCACGTCCATTGCATTTCTTGCGATAAATGACCTAAAATCTACATCGGTGAAACTGGACGACGGTTTTCAGACAGGTTTGATGAACATCTTCGATCCGTGAGGAACAATGATGTTGACAAACCTGTATCCCGCCATTTCAATAGCTCTAACCATTTGGTTTTAGACATGAAAGCCTGTGCCATTCTTCCCATCTCAGGTATAACGATAACCGCAGACGGACGAACGATTTTCGTTTATTTAATTTCCTACACGATTTTTTGTTTTTTTTAGTTTGCAATGAACTTGATTATTAGCTCATGCACTTTCATTCCTTTCCAAGTTTTTGTTTCCTACCGCGATAGTCACTTGAGTACTCTTTATTATTTTCTTTTTGCTGATCGACTGTAAAAATAGAAAATGATTTAACATGTTCGCATCTCATTAATTGTCAGTTTGTTTATCTCCCGTACATTTGATTGGCTGTTTTCAACTTACGTCACCCTTTTGGCATTTATATAAACCCATTCTATTTCATTTCATCACGTTTTACTCTGATGAGGGGCTCCGCTCGAAACGTCAGTATTTCGTTGCTAAAACTGTCGGCAGTTCACCACCTTTTCACTTTGAGTGTCTCTTAAAGGGATATGGCAATATCAATTAACTTTGTCTCATTTGAAAGAACTCGTGAAATGGTATAACAAGACCTTTTACAATTTTCCCTTATCTTTTTTGGTTTTCGAAATAATTTGACGAAAGACAGCGTGCTGTCCGCCATCTTGGAATTATTTTCGATATGCATGTGACGTCATAAGTAGAGTAAAGTGAAATTTTTATCTTGCCAACCTTACGACATTATGAGCCAGAAACTCGATTATGTTGCACTATTTCCATTTTCAATTGGCCCACAACATTTTAAAAAGCCTTCCGCGGAAATTCGGTCACCTGGAGTAGTTTCATCAGGTTTACCCTGCTTGTGACGTCACCAATTTCCTAGTTAATTAGGTCAAATATTACAACAAGATGGCGGATTGTAGGCTGTTGTCATAATTATCTGAAATATTTCAAAAACCAAGAAAGATACAGAAAAATTGTAAAAGGTCTTCTTATACCATTTTACGAGTTCTTTCAAATGAGACAAAGTTAATTTATATTGCCATATCCCTTTAAGTAAAAACCCGGGTAAAACACTGCTGCTCTTTATTAAAAGGGAACTGAAGTACTTTTAAGGGAACTGAAGTAGTTTTAAAAGGGAACTGAAGTAGTTTTTTTGAAAACTTACTTTTAAATAAAAGTCTTTATAGTCAAACCAGATGTTCTCTTGTATGCGACATTGCAATTTTGATGTAGAACATTGCAATTTTGATTGACGGATTCAATCAGCAACCTGCAAATGCTTTATCACGATTCCTCGACCCGCCAATCCCTAACTTTGGATAATGCTAAATTCTACATAAAGTTAGAGCCATTACCTTCAAGTATTACATCACATGTATGTCTTTTAAGCAACCCGTTGAATCGTGATAAAGCGTTTGCAAGTTGCTGATTGAATCCACCAGTGGAAATTGCAATGTTGTTCTTGAATATTGCAATGTTGTGCGCAAGGGAACATCCGGTTTGACTATAAGTATTATGTTTAGAAATGTTTGTAGCTTTACGATATCTCATGCTCTTGTACTCGAAAAATAATGTTTCCATTCTCGTATTTTATGTTTCTGGATGCCGCCATTTTGTATCATTCTGGAGTTTGTTCGACGGAATAAAAGACGCACTCAATGTCGTCAAAATGGAAACGAGGACCACCGCTGTACATCAACTTTGAGCCGTTAACAAAACTCTAAAATGGCGGCGTCCAGAAGCATAAAATACGAGACTGAAAACGTTATTTCCCGAGTACAAGAGCAGATACCGTATAAAAACTATTCACATGTTTAAACGTTATACTTAACGGCCTTTTATCTAAAAGTAAGTTATATTTTGCCGTACAGTTTCCTTTAAAGGACATTGGCAATAAAAAATAAGTACCTTTTAGATCAAAGTATGCAACTTAAATAGCAGGAATATAGTAGTTTGAGGTTGTAAAAATGCTCATAAAATTAAGTGTATCAATTGCACTGTCAAAGCACAGTTAATAGAGTAAGATGGTTTGGCTTTTATTTTGTGTACATCTAATTTTATAAAAACTATTAACTGTGGTCAAAGTTGCTAACCTGAATCATTGTCCACCATCTTGGATGTATTTTCGATATACGTGTGACGTCACAACCAGGGTAAAGCAAACTTTTTATCTAGCCATCCTTGTGTCTTTATAAGTTTGAAACTCGATTTTTGTGAATGTCTTCCTTTTTTAATTGAACCACACCATTTTAAAAAGCATTTCGCGGAAACTCGGCTACCCACAGAGTAGTTTCGTCAGGTTTACCCGAGGTGTGACGTCACCAACTTCCCAGTTAATTAGTGAAAGTATGACAACAACATGGCGGACGACAGGATTGTCTTTGGTCAAAATTAGTGCTGTTGTTTTGTTTAAGAGTAGTTTTGTTTACTTGGATTACCTTCGTAAGCCTGTCTGTTAATCATAAAGTTAAAAATTTGAAATTGTGATTTATGTTGCCAATGTCCAAACGTATTTTATTATATTGTTCATTTAGCCAAAGGCCAATGAGGATGCCTCCAGCGGCGTTGAACGTGCAACAGAAAGTACGAATGACCTATTGGAATTACGTAAGCGTTTGGAAAGAATAAAGAAAAGTGCGAGTTGAAGGAGATCAGATGAAATCGTTAATATTGACGTGATGTTATTATTACCGATTATACATTGTTCAAATGTTGGTACGTAATCTAGATACTGTACGTTGCACCTTACGTTGTATCACGGTTGTATTACGTGGAAAAAAACAGTGGATAATATTCCAGCTTCAAGAACAATATAAACGTTGAACCTAACTTAATGTTAAAGTGCTTTTACTTTAAATATTAAAAGCCATAGAGTTGTGGAAATACGAGTGCGAATTTAGAATAACAGAAACCATGAACACGTGATCCCTAATGGTGTATAGTTTGCCGGGTTTTACTGCATCCCGGGCTTTCTTTGTCAGCGCCCGCAAGCAATCATCTTCTGGACGATACTTACCACCTAGATATTGTAGTATCTCCTTCCAGAGACATTATTTCTGCCAAGAGACATTATTTCTGCCAAGAGACATTATTTCTGCCAATGACAAAAAAACTCTGGAATAAGATTATAAAGGACACTAACCATGATCTACTTCCTAACCTGAGAACCCCCCGCAGCCTACGCAAACGTGGGCATGATTACATTCTTCCTTTTGTAATAGATGTTTATTTAACTTTGTTTAACTTCTTCCTTTGTGTACATAATAGTCATAATAGTAAGTAAAGTATACATTTTTTGTAAACTTGCACGTCTGTTTGTAAGTATGTTTTTCAATAAAGACTAATAATAATAATTAGTATTAAGGTTAGTATTAGAAAACCATTAGGCAGGGGTTAGGGTTGGGATCTAAGTTGTTTTGGGGTTAGCCGTTCTATGATGTATTTCATCATACAGGCATGTCCGATCGTATGATAGCAGTACAATCTCTCATTTCGTCCCACCTCTCGCGAATAATCCAGATCCAAAGGATCGTGCAGAAGACGATTGCTTGCGGGCGCTGACAAAGAACGCCCGGGATGTAGTAAAACCCGTATAGTTTCTAATTAGCTTTGGAAGTTTTAAGAAATTTCGAGTTTTTCAGATTTCCACAAGTGTTTGTAACTCTATCGGAAAACGCGAAAATGTGTTCTATTTCTTTTTACGGTCTAGATTTGATGATAGAGGCTTTAATCAAACTCAAATCAAACATAATACAATGACATACAATTACAATAAAATGAATTTGATAAGCGACCAGCGAACGGACACGAAGTCCCAACTAGGCATAGTCAATCGAGATATGGTCTGGAAACTCAGCTAAAGTCTTTGTTCTATCTTTTTGTTCGTCTTTATGCAATTTTGTGCACGGTCGCTGAAGCTATTGTATTTTAGTATAATGAAGCAATCATCCAATAGAATCGTTTGGGTTTAATCGCTCAACCACGTTGTTTAAATATTAATAAACCTAAAACAAAGGATGTGCACGGTGTAAGGTACGGTTCAACATCAAAACGTATAGCTCATTATAGTCGCTTTGAAGTTTGCCGAGTTTCCAGACCATATCTCGATTGACTATGAATTAGGCAAACCCCGTACATATACAATTATTATAGAACTACAATATAAAAGACATATACAGAAAAAACTACTATAAACATTAACTATCAGGATCTCAACAACAACAAGTTCTGCTAATAGACCTACAATAAGGGCATACAGTTTTCATGTTCTTACTCTGTCCTTGTCTAGATTTAATCTAAGAACGTTTCTGATTTGCCACGCATGCTCAATTTATCAATGGACCGCGGGAATTTTGTATGAATTCCTCCACAACGGTTTATTTTAAGATTTAGGAGCTAACGAACTTTTTTCAGCAAAAAACGGTTTTCTTGCAACAGAGATCTGAGAAACAGAAAATTAAAAAAATCACTTCAAAACAGTCAAAAGTTCCTCGTAGGTCTTCGCTGAGGATGAATCATCTGAACACATGTCAGATAGAACGTCGCTTGTCCGTGCTCCGATCACTGAGATAAAAATGCCTTGCGTTTATTCGACTCTTGCGGGACGTCGTTTGCTTCGAAGATAGCGAGTGATGTTAGTTGGACTTAGATTGAACTTATCAATTTTCCCAAACTTGTCATGTATTACCCTCATCCCCAATATATGTTGTTTTCATACAAGAGTTTATAGTGTTTATGACTGCAGGCTCAACTGATGAACATCACAGGTTCAAATAATGTATTTTGTGATACTATAACAATCATTTCGGCGACAATATTGCATTGCTTTGCAAAACGCATTTACCATGGTGAATGGCAATGTTGGTTATAGTTCTTACAAGAATTGTTCGAAATATAGCAGAGTCAGGGTTAGGCGAAAAACGTATTATGTTTCTGGTCAGCGCGCGCGTCATCTTTGACTGTGCGCGCGTCAACGTTTTTTTTTAACAAAACCGCTGATCAATTGCGTGTTTGTGGGCAGGTAAACCCTCGCAGACAACAATGGCGACCACTGATGCGTGTTGAAACGTTTGTTCTGTTAAAAGCATAAAAATCAATGTTTGTACTTTATATAGAAACTAGGAAAGTACTCGCCATTTCCGCAAAAAGCGTTTCTTTGAAAAAAAATCGACTAAAATATGTAAACTAAAAAAGAAACATGATGCATTTCAGTAAACAACTTATCAAGTGTTACGTCTGCTGGTAAATTGAAAAACAGAGCGAGTATAAACGAAATTAACCATTAACTCTTTCCCGACCGGCGCAGTTAAAACGGGTCGTTGAAGACCCGCAAAGTCGTCAATCGAAAAACACGGCACACGGTAACGCAAGATTAAAAATTGAAATTCGACAAGCGCCAGGAACATGAAATCCACGCACACGCCAAGTTTGATTTGATTTCATGAACAACTCTGCGATTGGTGGCATTTTGAGTTTTCAAGATGCTACGCGGGCGTGCAAGATGGCCTTTTCTAGAAAAATGTAAATTTTTCAACCTGATTTATGATAATTAATGCTAATTTTTATTAACATAATGTGTTTTGTTCGGGAAATTTAAAAGCACAAGTAAAAGCCGGTTTATTGGGCTTCCAGAAAATGTATAGCTTTCGCAACAGTTATGGTTATTTCAAGAGATATCAATAGAACAACGTGGTGGTTCAATTTTTGATGTTTTTCAACCTGTCGGGAAAGAGTTAATTAACCATTGATTTTTATATAGCGCTTTATCACATTGTCTAAAAGCGCTTTACATGTATTTTACGAAACGGACATGAACAGACCGAGGTAGACCTTGAGCTTATAAATGGCGCGTCAGCAGCCGCTATTAGTCCATACCCCTTTTTTAATGATCTGCACATCCCACCTATAGGTGTGTTGATTTTATAGAGGGAGGAAAACCGGAGAACCCGGAGAAAAACCCTCGAAGCACGGGAGAGATCAACTAAACTCTATTCACATGAGTCCCAAGTTTGAGAATCAATGCAGGGCTGTATCCAGATGGTCACCCATCCAGCCAAAGACCCCGCCCGACCTCGCTTAACTTGAAATCGTAGTGTCGACTGCGCGTATGACACGTTCCGGGTCGGGCCTAAAACTTGTTTCATACATAACATGGCTTATTGTACAAAATATAGCTTATTT
Organism: Chrysogorgia sp. JL179-B06; assembly: GCA_035772405.1. Lineage (NCBI taxonomy): Eukaryota > Metazoa > Cnidaria > Anthozoa > Scleralcyonacea > Chrysogorgiidae > Chrysogorgia > Chrysogorgia sp. JL179-B06. The sequence goes on along the minus strand of JAYKKM010000351.1, from coordinate 532,637 downwards.
ACATGATTTAAATAGTTTACTAGGGGTGATTAAACCTCCGTGCAAACGCGAAAGACAACAAAGCAAAATAATCAATATCAGAGTTGATCGTTAAAACTTGTTAATTTTGACCTGTCGTTAATGAGTCATTATTAAATTGTTTTTAATGATTGTGAAGGAGTTGCTTTTGAATTTTAACAGCAATTTGCATATCTCTTTTTCTTAGGGATTTAATTATCATAACATTTGTTTTAGATTGGTTTATTGATAATTTATTGATATTACACCATTTCTTGACTTTTCCAAGACTTTTTAGAGATAGCTCTTACAATGCATTGGAAAGAAAAGACCGTATAAAATATTTAGGTGTCATGATTGATGACACTATCATGGAAATATCACATTTCATATATGCTCACAAATTTCTCATGGTATGGGTATTATATCTAAGTTAAGGCATAGTCAATCGAGATATGGTCTGGAAACTTAGCTGTTCTATCTTTTTGTTCGTCTTTATGCAATTTTGTGCACGCGCATGAAGCAATCATCCAATAGAATCGTTTGGGTTTAATCGCTCAACCGTGGTGTGTAAATAAGTTTTATATATTTCAACAAGTATTATTAATATTTCTGCCAATAACTAGTATATATTTCAACAAGTATTATATTTCTGCCAATAAGTATTATTGTCCCGTTTGGCGCGCCATGTTTGACACTTGGTTAATTGTAATAATAATATATATTTTCGTCGCCACAATTCATAAAGGCCTATTGTCCATAGGCATCGATGATCGAAGACCAAGGGCTTTCCACTTGACAAGATTCCCACAGTGTTGGCTATGGCGCAGATACATGTACGCATAGCAGACCTTTTGTTTATATTTAAATTGCAGTAAACATGAATGGACACGAACAAGTTAAGAGTAAGCTGGTAAACGGCAACATGTTAAGAAAACGGCGTTAAAAATAGATACCTGTAAGAAAATGAAACTAAAGCCGTATAATAAATTCCTTAGAACTAGTTTGAACGTTTTAGCATTCTGTGCACAATTACTTCTTTGCAATGATTCGGTAGCTCTTCACTTGAAAAGAAATTGTCCCGTCATCGTTCACAAACTCTTTGGCGAACGGCTCCTTTTTGTGGCTCTCTATTTTGCTTCCGTCAATATATTCAGTCACACAGATCCACGCGAGAAATGTCTCCAGACTCGCAAACACAACTTCCTCATCTTTAGTGTACTCATTCAAAAGAACCCCAAGAAACCCAGTCGTTTCCACCATCGATCCGGCGACTGACTTACAAACGTAGTGCGTTGGAGGTCTATTATTTTCAACCTCCCTATCTGGAAGAAGTTCAAGAACTTTGGACATCACCTCAGGACTCTCGTCCACGCTCAGAATCGCCATTTTCCCACCTGGCTTCAAACAGCTGAACGCGATCTTAAGGAACTCGTTTTTCTCTCGAGTGGTCAGCCAATGGAAAACGAAATTGCTGAAGTGCACGTCGTAGTATTCTTCGTTGTAGTGAGGGAAGTGACTGGAGCTATCTCCGACCATGAATTTAAGGTTATTCTGAGGTCCTGGCAAATGCTTTTCAATGGCAACTATGATTCTTTCTTGGTCAGGATCTATGCCAAGGACTTGACCTTCTTCACCAACTAGGTCTGCAATGAATGATGTTATTTCTCCTGTTCCACAACCCATGTCCAACACCTTATCACCACGTTTCACACCCACCAGTTTGATAAAATTCTTGCCGGCTTCTACTTGCATTCTATTCAACTCCGAGTATTTCTCAGCAATGTATTTGTAATCGCGTTGTTTGCTCAATGCAGAAGCCATGTCGAGACGTAATAGTAATGTTCTAAAATGTGATGGTCTTCGCTCAAAACGTCAGATTCTTGCTGTTGAAATGTTTTGAAGATTCACTGCCAGATTCGGCGCAGTATAAGAATCTGATGACCTGAGATTATATAACGAAACAAACCGAAAAGAATTATGAAATAACGTTTAAATATATCTTTCAATTCTGTTTGCTGTGAAGTAATGGGCAAATATTATGTGTTGAAAGTTTGAAAACTGTGGTTTAATTGAATTGATAAGATGTCAAATTATTTTTTTGAAAGCTGTGTCGACAACCAGATATTTGGCAGATAATTTAAGTCTTATCCTGACCTTTTAAAAAAATCGTCTGGACAAAAAATACAGTATACATGCAGAAATAGCCATATTCCAAACAAACCAATTATTATAATTTTATTTTGCTGGTTAAAACTAATAACAGTACTTCCTTAGAGATTAGAGTGTTTTTATTTTGTTGAAAGTTTAAAATTGAAGGCTGTGTTCAACAAATGAATATTTGGCGGATAATTTAAGTCTTATCTTGGTCTTCTAGCACAACAAAACCTTTTCTATATATTAATTTCCGATAAATAATTGTCTGGATAAAAAATACAGTAATCAAATACAAATACACTGTGGGATAAGGATAATGTAAATAAATCATATGTATAAAAGAAACATAATTTTGAAATTAACCTAAGTGGTATATGGGTCTCGTATTTTTCTAAGATATTACTGATGCCCGTTATAGATGGCCAATCAGTGCTTAAGTTTAGGCCTGATTAGGAGAGACTGGATTGGGTGCATGGTCCATGAGTATGAATCCACATTGGTCTCCATTAAAATCACTATTTAAGCATTTACATGAGACCAATTAGACCTATACTGATCCATTCTGGTTGCTGAACTGAACCATAATGAATCAAGCTGATCTGAAGTCAGGTTGGCAATATCTTGATAATATCATGAATAAACACAAAAATAGGATAGTTAGGTAGCTGGTAAGGAATCTTTTTATTCTGAATTCTTATGATATAATATAATTCTTACAACAATCGGAGCTCTCGATAACACGTCCTCCACCATGACAACCACACTATATGACACATTATCACACACTATATGTCATACTGGCAAAAACATATACCGTAAACATATAAACATCACATATAAACATCACATATACAGTAAACATCACATATAAACATGTCATACTGGTAACTACTGTTTTACCCAATGATAGTCACATGTAACCACTGGACATCAATTGTGGAGCCCTTGACACATGCCTATAGTGTCCTCCACTTAATCTAGGTATCTAAATATAGTACTATTTATCAGCACAATTAATAATTTGCCACAAATTATTTGCACTGAATCAATCATGCGGTAACATTATCCTCCAAGAATCTTAATCAATCAATTTAACTTCAGTGTGGGAGAAAAGCCAATATAGTATGTGGCTTTGGAATTCAGTAGAATAATTTCTTTTGCCTACAGTTGAAAGCCACAACTTAATATTGATCCATCTATGATCTCTAAGGAAGTACTGTTATTAGTTTTAACCAGCAAAATAAAATTATAATAATTGGTTTGTTTGGAATATAGCTATTTCTGCATGTATACTGTATTTTTTGTCCAGACGATTTTTTTTAAAAGAAGTGTCGGAGACTGGATCATTTATGTCAACATGTGAGTTACGAGTGTTATAGATAGGAAATAATTAAGGGTTAAATTTAGGTTAAGTTAGGTTTGGGTATTAGATTAACTAGTGACGACAGATGTTGAACATTTGTAATCCATTTAGGTTAGGGCAGTAGCCAATCAGGTCAATGTCATGTGAAATAAGAGCGTCGGTATGAAAAGTGTGCGTGTGTGTGTAAATCTTGTCTGTCTGTCTCTGAGAGCTTGCGAGTCGAGAGAGAGAAGGGAAATAAAGATAAACTTGTGATTTGTGAAGTGTTGGGCGACCAGGGAGGCAATCCCCGAAATAGTGGCACCTCCGACGGGATCATCTGTGATTTAGAGCTCTACCAAGAGCAAGAACCTGCGTGGAGACCTGTGAAACGATATGGAATTGGAAACTAAACTAGCCGAGTTGACTGGGAAAATCAAGGCGTTAAATTTTACCCTTGGAAAGTGCGACGACGCTATTACCGCGCGTAACAGAGAAGCGTTAACGAGACACGAGGCCTCTATAACGAAGAGGGTGGTAAGAGTGCATACCTTGAAAGAGGAGATCGAAGAATTGAAATTCGTCAAAGATGAGACAGAGGACGCAGTGCGACAATGGGCCGAGGATGTCGAAGCTAAAATGACCGAAGCAGACGCTAAAGCTGTGGCCATACGACATCTGTTAACTAAAATGGAGGAAGAGGCGAAAGCAGTTCAGCGCGCAGAGGTTGAACAAGCGAAGGATACGGCGGAAAACATGGAAAAGGAGAAACAGTTGGCCCTTGAGAAAGCCAAATATGAGCTGGAACAAGCGCACAAAGAAGAAGAGCGCAAACGAGAACTGAAACACCAAAACGAACTACTAAATCAGAAGCTACAATACGAGAAATCCGTGGGAGCTGTGCAAGAAACCAAACAGAAAAAGGTAACGAACACTAATTTGCCTAAATTAACAATAACAAAGTTTAGTGGTGATTATTCTGACTGGTTACCGTTTTGGAATGCATTCGAAGCAGAGATAGAGTCCTCCGATCTAGCCCCTGTAACGAAATTCGGGTATCTTAAAGATTGGTTAGAGCCGAAAGTGAGAGCCGAAGTCGATGGGTTACCATTCACGACGGAAGGGTACCAAAGAGCCAAGAGTATACTCCGGAGCGAGTACGGAAAAACGAGCGAGATAATTATGCGCATATTCAAAGCATAATGGCATTACCGGTCATAAATGGCTCACATCCTGCCAAAGTGCACGACTTTTACAAGACTCTATTGTTCAACGTGCAATCACTGGAGACTCTCGGTAAGCTCGAGCAAGTAAACGGAACGGCCAGAAGTGTGCTAGAGAAGCTAAAGGGCATCAAAGCAGACCTAGTTCGCGGCGAAGACGGTTGGCAAAACTGGGACTTTTCGCGTCTTATCGTCGCATTAAAAAAGTGGAAAGATATCAACCCAGTAGAGGACGGTGAATCCCCGAGAAAACCCTTCGTCAAAGAGCTTCGGGAAAACCAAGCCGTTTTATCACACCAAGGAAAGTGAACGTCATAAACGAGCATGCGTTTACTGCGAAGAAGCTGACCACATTTCTAAAGATTGCTCTCGTGTGACTATCTTGGACGAACGCAAGAAACTCCTGGCGCAGAAAAGGCTCTGTTTCAACTGTACTGGTAGCAAACATCGCGCATCATAGTGCAAAAGCAACACCAACTGCCAGAAATGTAACCTCAAGCATCACACTTCTATTTGCAATAAGGAAGGGCATAATTTCCTCGGTACCGCAGCAGGGACGGGTGAAGGACCGCTAGTGTATCCAGTAGTGGTGGTGGTCGTTGAAGGGTTAAAGTGTCGAGCGCTCTTGGACACTGGAGCAGGGAGCTCATATGCGTCAGCCGCGTTGCTTAACCGTCTTCCAAAGCGCAACCATCGAAATGAAGTACGACGCGTAGAGATGATGCTTGGTAGTGTGACCAAGGAAATGGAGATGTCAACGGTGAAGGTCGAAGCTCTCGATGGAAAATTCCAAATAAATGTGAATGTGACGAAGGTTGACAAGGGAGAACTGCTCATGCTTAACAATCCGAACTACCAGCAGCTGATAAACAATTACCAGCACCTCAAGGGAATCCAGATGGAGGACAACGACCATAAGCGAAAGCTTCCAGTCCATCTCATATTGGGAGCAAGCGACTACATGCGGATCAAAATAGGAGAGCGACCTCGCGTCGGTAAGACCGGAGAGCCTGTGGCCGAAAAGACGAAGTTCGGGTGGACCATCATAGCCCAGGGAAAGGAGATTGACTACACCGCTTTGTTAATGGCGCAAACAAGTCAAACTGACTATGAGGAACTTTGTCGACTTGACATTCTGGGCCTTGCAGACTCACCTGAACATGATCAACGTGAAGTATACACCGAGTTCCGTGAGCAGCTCGTGCGAAGTGAGCATGGTTGGTACGAGACTGGTCTTCCGTGGAAGGGAAACCACCCTCCTCTTCCGACAAATCGAAATAGGAGTTTGCGAAGACTCGGCAACCTGCAACGCAAGCTACAAAAAACCGGGCTGATCGAAAGCTATGCACAAATCATAGAGAAGCAAAAGGCAGAGGGCATCGTGGAGATCGCTGACCAACAACCGCGTGGGGTGGAGTTCTACATACCACACAAGCCCGTTGTTAGAGAAGCTGCAGAATCGACGAAGGTGAGGATCGTCTACGACGCATCTGCCCGGTCGCATCCAGACGCTCCAAGTCTTAACCAATGCCTGAACACGGGTCCACCTCTTCAGAACCGACTCTGGAATGTTCTCGTGAGAATGCGATTCCATCCAGTGTTAGTGGCGGGAGATTTGAAACAAGCATTTTTGCAAGTGCGAATTAAAGAGGCTGAGCGAGATGCACGCAGGTTTCATTGGAGGATCAATGAACACTCAGAACTTGAGACTTTGAGATTCACTCGAGCGCTGTTTGGTCTCGCACCTTCACCTTTCCTGCTTGGGGGTGTGATCGAGCATCATTTGGAGTCGTGGGAAAGCCGCATGCCAGACGTAGTGGGAGAGCTTCGCAAGAGCCTGTATGTGGATGATCTCATCAGTGGTAAGACGACGGTGAAGGAGGCACTGCAATTAAAGCAAGGGGCAACCACGATCTTCAATGACGCCACGTTCACACTTCATAAGTGGCATTCCAATGCAGTTGATTTGGAAGAAGCGACAACGAATATGACCGCTGACCAAACATTTGCCAAGCAACAACTTGGAACGCCGAGTGGGGGAGATTGCAGCATTCTTGGTCTCTCTTGGACGAAAGGTGCCGACAAGATCAGCGTTGTAATTCCAACAGAGAAAGCGACGACGACCAAAAGAGGCATTTTGCGAAAACTGGCTAAAATCTACGACCCCCTTGGACTTGCATCTCCACTAGCATTGCAAGGGAAATTCGTGTATCGAGAGGCGTGTGAGACGAAGTTGGCGTGGGATGCTCCATTGGCAAGCGAGTTGGTAAACAGGTGGTTTAAATGGGAACAGAGGCTACCCAACAAAGTGACTGCACCACGGACTTTGGCCAAGTTCCAAGAAAACATCGAGTCCATAGAACTCCACGCCTTTGGCGACGCCAGTGCTAAGGGTGTTTCGAGTGCTGTTTATGCAATCGTCAGACAACCCTCCGGGGTGACTCAAGGTCTTGTGGCAGCAAAGGCAAGATTGGCGAAACAAGGATTGACAATCCCTCGTCTCGAGCTCGTGTCGGCGCACATGGCGGCTAACCTCGTTTCTAACGTGCAAAAGGCCTTGGAAGGATTCCCGGTAACGAGTTTGTATGGTTGGTTGGATAGTACCGTCGCCCTCCATTGGATCAGAGGCGGAGGTGAACACAAACAGTTTGTCGAGAATCGGGTTCGAAAAATACAATCCAATCCAAATGTCCAGTGGCGCCACGTGCCTACGCAAGAGAATCCTGCCGACCTTGGTAGCAGAGGGGGTGAAGTCAAAGACAACAAGCTTTGGTGGGACGGACCAGAATGGCTAGCTGAGCAAGAGAACTGGCCACCAGTTCTAGCAACGAAAGCTTCCAAAGAGAGTGATGCAGAAGCCAAAATTATTCAGGAGCTCTTTGCCTCAACCGTCGAAATTCCAGACAGTTTCGACAACATCCTGGCGAAGTTTGGGCTGAGCAAAGCCTTGAGAGTTTGTGCATGGGTCATGAGATATGGGTTCAACTCTCGCTACCCAAATCAACGTGTGAAAGGGCCGCTGACAACAGAAGAGATCGAGAAACAACGCCTCTTCTGGATAAAACGAGCGCAAGAAAACTGTGACATAGAAGAAGACCGGTTGCGACTGAACCTGCAAGTGAACCAACAGGACGTCTTGGAGTGCCGAGGGCGTATTCAAGGCCAGTACCCGGTATACCTACCCGACACCCACCCATACACAGCGAAACTGGTGGAAGATGCTCATCGACGAACCCTCCATGGGGGAGTAGGGATGACGATGGCACGCGTGAGGGAGATCTATTGGGTCCCAAGGCTGCGACAGCTAACCCGTAAAGTCGTCAAGCGTTGTTTTGGATGCCGTCGTTTCCAAGCGAAAGCTGTGGCACAACCACCACCAGGCCTACTTCCCTTAGACCGCACCGAGCGTAGTCGTCCCTTCCAAGTGGTGGGCGTGGACTTTGCTGGGCCCATAAAGTACCTGAAGAAACCCAAGCAAGAAGCAAAATCGTACATAGTGTTGTATGCATGTAGTCTGACAAGAGCTGTCTACCTGGAGCTGCTGCATTCTTTAAACACTCAAGAATTCCTGCAGAGCTTCAAGCGGCTCATCGCCAGAAGAGGACGACCGAACAAAGTCTACTCAGATAACGGGAAAACGTTTGTGGCTGCCGCGAAGTGGGTAAAAACAGCACAAAGCGACGAGAAATTCAACGAATTCCTAGCAGCAAACAGCATTCGTTGGCAGTTCAATCTGAGCCGCGCCCCATGGTGGGGCGGACAGTTCGAGCGCCTCATTGGCCTGGTTAAGAGAGCTTTGTACAAAACCATTGGAAATGGTTACCTCAAGTGGAGCGAGCTAGAGGAGATTATCCTTGATATTGAGATGGCTTTGAATTGCAGGCCCCTTAGCTATCTTGAGAACGATGTCCAAATGCCAACTTTAACACCCAACTCAATGCTATTTGTTGGGTCGACATACGCGCCAGAGCTACAAGCACATCATCACGAAGAAGTGGATGTACGAAAGCGTGCGAGACACCTTCAAAAGTGTAAAGATGCCATGTGGCGCAGATGGTCGAACGAGTACGTAAGTGGCCTACGAGAACGTCACAACCTGAAACACGAGAAGAAGTCATTTACGGTTGCGAAGGGTGACGTCGTGATCATCCGATCAGACGAGCGTAATAGAGGCAAGTGGCCTCTAGGTGTTATCGAAGAGCTATACCCAGGGCGAGATGGCGTGGTTAGAGCTGTGAAAGTGCGTGCCGGAAAAACCTTCCTGGAACGAGCAGTGAATCATCTCTACCCACTGGAGTTGTCCTGCGACAAGGCAGAGTCGAAGCCAGAGTCTGAGCAGTTAAACCCAGATGCGACATCTTTCAGACCCGCTCGAGATGCCGCAATTGCAGCACGTCATCGCATTCAAGATGTCGCTGAACTAGAACTCTGAACATGAACATCAAGGGAACTATATATTGTTTATTAATTGGTTTGTTACTATACATTGTGTGAATTTTGATAATATTAATTCTTTAGTCGGTTCAGTCTCCTAAGGAAAAACATATACCTCGTGGAACATGGTATATGGGGGGAGAGTGTCGAGACTGGATCATTTATGTCAACATATGTGAGTTACGAGTGTTATAGATAGGAAATAATTAAGGGTTAAATTTAGGTTAAGTTAGGTTTGGGTATTAGATTAACTAGTGACGACAGATGTTGAACATTTGTAATCCATTTAGGTTAGGGCAGTAGCCAATCAGGTCAATGTCATGTGAAATAAGAGCGTCGGTATGAAAAGTGTGCGTGTGTGTGTAAATCTTGTCTGTCTGTCTCTGAGAGCTTGCGAGTCGAGAGAGAGAAGGGAAATAAAGATAAACTTGTGAATTGTGAATTTGTGAAGTGTTGGGCGCCCAGGGAGGCAATCCCCGACAGAAGGTCAGGATAAGACTTAAATTATCTGCCAAATATCTGGTTGTCGACACAGCTTTCAATCTTAAACTTTCAAAAAAATAATTTGGCATCTTATTAACTCAATTAAACCACAGTTTTCAAACTTTCAACACATAATATTTGCCCAATACTTCACAGCAAACAGAAATAAGAATTGAAAGATATATTTAAACGTTATTTCATAATTCTTATAGTCTGTTTTGAAGAAAACTTGAACTATGTTGTGAAACGTCAATTAGTTAGATAACTCTGTAATTAGAACGGGAAATATAGCAACTAAGGAAACCATAAAATTAGGATTAGGAGTTGCGAGAATGACGCAACTCAATATATGAACAAAAACAGGAAAGGGAACTCATGACTAATGGAAACAAATATAATTCCATAGGAACTACGTTAAGGAAATACGTTATAGCTAGAGAATGTCTTCCCGTGTTCTACCGTATTAAAACAAGCTGTAAACATAAAGTGAGCAGAGTGTTATTGCCATCGCTATTGGCATAGTGATCAAGTGAGTGAGAATGTTGTAGATCGTAGATGTTGAAGGAATAAACGCATTGAAAGTATACAGTCCCAAGTTGTCTTGAATCAACGGGCCGGCACGAGCGTAATCTGCGAACGCAAACAGGTTGCGCGACACATGGTCCTTCGAGCCGGATCAAGGATTCAAGAAAGTGAAGAAACCGAAAAGAAAGTATGTCCGAAGCAACGAAATGCCGAAGAACGAGAAGCGGACATCGAGCGTACGTAACGAAGAAGCTCGCGAAAGTAAAAGAATTGACCGAGAACTTTTCACCAGAGGTCACGATCGCCCTAGGGCCTAGCCCAATTGAAGCTGACGCTTGGCGAAAAGATTGAGACAATAGCTCGCTTGGATGAAAAGATACTCGAGTTTCTCGAAAAGGACGAAGACATTGAACGAGAGATCGAGGAGTCGTCCGAGGTGAAAGATTAAATTTACGGTGGCATCGCGGCCATCGACGAATTGTTGTCTCGACCCAAAGAGCAACCGCAACAAGAAAACGAGTCGAGTTCGGCATCAAAACCAAGCTATTCAACGCGCGTGAGACTGCCGAAGCTCGAAGTAAGAAAGTTCGATGGAAAAATAAACGAATGGACCGAGTTTTGGGATTCGTTCAACAGCGCAATCCATGAGAATGAACGCTTGACCGACGTCGATAAGTTCACCTATTTGCGTGGTCTTGTTGAAGAACCTGCAAAATCAGCGATTGCTGGGTTTTCGCTCACCAACGCGAACTACAGCGCGGCTGTTGAACTGCTTCACAGAAGATTTGGCAACGAGACGGTTGTACAGCGTGCGCATATTAACGAACTAATGAATGTGAAGCCAGTGTTTAACCCGAAAGACACCAAACGCCTGCGTCGTTTTTTCGATGTGATCGAGAGCAACTACCGAGGATTGCAAGCTCTGAAAGTTGACGAGCGGACCTATGCCGCGATCGTTGTGCCGTCGATCCTGAACAAACTACCCGAGATAGTTCGACTGACGATTACGGGAGGCCACAAATACCTGGAATGGTCGATGAAAGAGCTTGTTGAAGCAATTCTGGCAGAAGTGGAATTAAGAGAAAGCCACGTTCTGACATCTGGAGCTAGATGACGAAGAGACCCGCAGTGAGAAGCATCGACGTAATCCACCGACTGCGAATGCCCTGTTTGCCGGCAACAAACCGAACAAAGCCGAACAAGATGGTTGTGCGTATTGCCTGGGTAATCACAATCACGAAGATTGTAAGAAGGTGACGACTCGGAAGGAACGATTGACACTACTACGCAAGTATGGTAGATGTTTTAAATGTGCCCGTAAAGGACATTTAGTTAGAGATTGTAAATCTAAAATTAAGTGTAGAGAATGTGGGGGGTCGCATCACATATCAATTTGTGAGAAAACAACAGTAGAGAGAGAGAACGAGGGAAATAGAGAGGTAAAAAACGCTAACCCTAGTAACTTGCATGTTGGGATAGCGAGTAAAGTTGCCTTACAGACAGCGCAAGGAGTGGTGAAAGGAACGAAGAATAAGAGAGTGCGAGTTCTATTTGATTCCGGGAGTCAAAAATCGTTTGTGACCACCCGAGTGATGAACGAGGCTGGGTTGGATATGATTAGAAAGGAATGGTTGCAAATCAAAACGTTTGGGGGAAAGGCGAAGGACGGTGCGTTGAGGCATGTTGTTGGTGTTGAGATTGAGCCTATTAAAGGTGGGAGCAGTGTACGTTTAGAGGCATATGTTGTGCCGGAGATATCAGAAATTAGCAATGAACGGCCTGATATCGTTAAACGTGAGTACGCTCACTTGAAGGGCTTGTGGTTGTCAGATGTGTGTAGGGAAAATGGTTTGTTGGAGATTGATGTATTAATCGGTGCTGACAATCTGTGGGCTTTTCAGAGTGGGAAGGTCGTGAGAGGTAAGGCTGACGAGCCAGTGGCTGTTGAGACTTGTTTGGGTTGGGTCTTGGGTGCAAGTATGGTGCAAGGTATTCGGTCAAGTTACCTTGGAAACAAGGTCACGAAAGGATACCAACGAATTACGCCAACAGTTTGTCGCGGCTGAAAAGTCAGATAAAAAGGCTTGGCAAAGAACCGAAAGTTTTAAAGGAATATGATAAGATCATAAGAGAGCAGTTAGATAGAAAGGAAGGAAGGTGTTCATTATCTACCTCACCAAGCTGTTATTCGTAGAGATGCCAAAACTACAAAGCTTAGGGTAGTCTATGACGCATCGTCTAAAGAAGGGAAAAAAGGTACGTCCTTGAATAACTGTCTTCATGTAGGTCCATCTCTAAACCCAATGTTGTATGATATCTTGTTGAGATTTAGGGAGAATCGTATTGTGTTAGTTGGAGATATAGAAAAGGCTTTTTTGAATATCGAGGTTGATAAGGAAGACAGAGATTACTTGAGATTTTTGTGGGTAAAGGACGCTTTAGGCAGTGATTTAGAAGTGGTTGTTTATAGATTCTGTAGGGTGGTATTTGGTTTGAATGCTTCCCCATTTTTGTTGAACGCGACGTTGAGACACCATATAGAGAGGTTTAACGATAGTGACCCGATGTTTGTCAGAAAGATGTTAGACAGCTTTTACGTTGATGATCTTGTGTCAGGAGGCAGACTAGCGGAAGATGTAATTGATCTGTATGAGAAGACTAGATCTAGAATGGCTATGGGTGGATTTACGTTGAGGAAGTGGTTGACCAATGACGCAGATCTTAGGAAGCGTATGCAGGATATTGATAGTGGAAAAGAAACCGCAGCAAAGATCACTAGATTAGACGATATTGAGACTTATGCTAAATCCAGTTTAGGAGTTAGAGAAGAGGGTCATTTTGAGAAGGTTTTGGGACTAAACTGGGATTGCGATAAAGATAGTATCAGATTTAATTTGTCAAAACTGGCGGAAAGAGCTGAAGGGATGCCCCTTACGAAGCGAAATTTGTTAGGTATTTTAGCTGGGTTATTTGATCCCTTGGGTATAATAAGCCCTATAGTTGTTCCCATGAAGGTATTGTTTCAAGAGCTGTGTGTGCAGAATGTTGGATGGGATGATGAATTAGTTGATCAGAAATCAAAGAGATGTATGGAGTGGGTTAACGACTTGAAAGAAGTGAGGTCTATTACTTTAGACAGGTGTGTTTATGATGATCCAAAGGAGAAAGTATTGTCTTGTGAGTTGCATGGGTTTGGCGACGCTAGCGAAAAGGCTTATTGCGCGGTTGTTTACTTCGTTTATCGAACGCCAACGGGGGTCCATGTCCGATTGTTGACAGCAAAGACTCGAATAGCGCCATTGAAATGTCTTACCATACCACGTTTAGAACTTATGTCAGCAGTGATGTTAGCAAGGTTGATGAATTCAGTTAAGAATGCTCTTAAAGCACAGGTAGAGTGTGTAGAAACTAGGTACTGGCTAGATAGCAAGACAGCTCTTTGTTGGATTCAGAATCAGGGAGAGTGGAAACAGTTTGTACGCCATAGAGTAAACGAAGTGTTAAAGTTGACCAATAAAAAGGATTGGGGCCATTGCCCAGGAATAGAGAATCCTGCGGATTTGGGGTCCAGGGGGGTTCTTGCCTCGAAATTAAAAGGCAATTTGCTTTGGTGGTCGGGTCCAGGGTGGTTGTGTAGTTTAGAGAAGGTTTGGCCGAATCACGAAGTTACTGTTACTTCAGAAAGTAAGGAAGAGGAAAAGAAGACAGCTGTGATGGTAGCTAGCGTGAAAGAAAGCGTAGGAGTTAGTAAGATAGTGAGTATCGATAAATATAGTTCATTTGATAGAGTGCTGAGAGTAACAGCATGGGTTAGTCGTTTTGTTCGTAATTCGAGATGTAAGACAGGAGATGATAGAAGAATTAGTTCAAGTGGTTTAGAAAGACAGGAATTGTTAGAAGCTGAAAGGTTATGGATAAAGGTCGTACAGTTAGAATTAAGAGAGCAGAATAATTTTCAGCAGTTAGAACGTCAGTTGCAGCTTTTTGAAGAAGGAGGAGTTTTGAAGTGCAGAGGAAGGTTATCGGAGTCAGACTTAGTTGAAGACGCAAAGTATCCGATTATTTTACCTAAAGAGAATAGATTAACGGAGTTAATGATTAGGAAGTGTCATGATAGAATACACCATGGGGGTTTGAGGGCAACTTTGGCTGAAGTAAGGTCAAGGTATTGGATACCGAAGGGTAGACAGAAGATAAAGGCTGTGATAAGTAAGTGTACGGTGTGTAAAAAGTTAGAGGGAAGGCCTTATGAGGCGCCAAAGGAGGCGGATCTACCAAGCTTTCGAGTGAGAGAGACGGTAGCATTTGCTAAGACGGGTGTAGATTTTGCAGGTCCACTCTTCGTGAAGGACGGAGTAGGCGGCACTGTAAAAGTCTACATCGCTTTGTTTACATGTTGTGTGAGTCGGGCCTTGCATTTAGATTTAGTAAGAGATCTATCGGCCCTAGGATTCTTGCGTTGTCTGAGAAGATTCTCAGCTCGACGGGGTACTCCATCGCTAATGATATCGGATAACGCTAAAACATTCAAGGCTACCGCAAAGGCTTTGAAGAAGCTTTATAGCAGCAACGAGTTGCAAGGGTACCTTGAAGGGAACCGAATAGACTGGAGGTTTAACTTGGAAAGAGCACCATGGTGGGGTGGCTTCTTTGAGAGAATGGTTCGATGTGTTAAGCGATGCTTGAGAAAGGTCCTCGGAAACGCGAGACTAACCTTTGACGAGCTGTTGACAACGATAGTGGAGATTGAGGGAACATTAAACTCAAGACCACTGTCGTACGAGTATGATGAGGTCGGGTGCGAGGTATTGACGCCGTCCCATTTAATTTTTGGTAGAAGGCTGAAATCAATGCCAGATGACGCACTCGGAGAGGACAGTGAGAACGAGACTCATTGTAGCAGACGGTTTCTGTATTTGACTAAGAAAAAACAACACTTTTGGAACAGGTGGCGGAAGGAGTACTTGGTTGGTCTACGAGAGTTTCACAGAGGAAAGGCTCGGAATAAGAGGAGTGGTGTTCAGAAGGGTGATGTGGTCATTGTTTATGAAGACAATGTAAAGAGAGGGAATTGGAAAATGGCTGAAGTGACGGAGTTAATTTTAGGAAGAGACGGTCTAGTACGAGGTGCTAAGGTCAGGATGATTCGTAATGGAAAGGTGGTGCATTTGAGTCGTCCAGTTCAAAAATTATATCCTACTGAGATTAAACGAGAGGAAAGATTGAATGAAAATAACGTTGGAGAAACGAGTGAAAACAAAACAAAAATGGTAAGACCAAAAAGAGCGGCAGCATTAGATTCAGGATGGAAAACAAAGAGTATGATTATGAGTTGACTAGCGGTACTAGTCAAGGTGGGGAGTGTGTTGTGAAACGTCAATTAGTTAGATAACTCTGTAATTAGAACGGGAAATATAGCAACTAAGGAAACCATAAAATTAGGATTAGGAGTTACGAGAATGACGCAACTCAATATATGAACAAAAACAGGAAAGGGAACTCATGACTAATGGAAACAAATATAATTCCATAGGAACTACGTTAAGGAAATACGTTATAGCTAGAGAATGTCTTCCCGTGTTCTACCGTATTAAAACAAGCTGTAAACATAAAGTGAGCAGAGTGTTATTGCCATCGCTATTGGCATAGTGATCAAGTGAGTGAGAATGTTGTAGATCGTAGATGTTGAAGGAATAAACGCATTGAAAGTATACAGTCCCAAGTTGTCTTGAATCAACGGGCCGGCACGAGCGTAATCTGCGAACGCAAACAGGTTGCGCGACAAACTAGGATAGCCATGACAGTAGTGTGTCGACCATTGGAAAAGAACATGAACCTTCTGTCTAAGACGCTTGCCTTGTACTATTCCCAAATATGGTTCAAATGATTGTCAGTGATTTCATTCATATTATTAGAATGGTTTTATGTTGAAAGCGATGAGAGTGGTACATGGTCATACACGAAGTATATCCATATCTGAAATCTTCAACGATGCAGTCAACATTGATTTTCTCCGAAAGTTTATTGAATTGACGTCGGAAAATTGGTGGGCAGGAAGTTGAACTGAGTTGTTAGATACCCTATCCATTTTTTGGTGGCAAACCGCGTGGGGCCGAATACGAAAACTGCTAAAAGTTCTATTTTGAGAAGACGAAAGGTGATAGTTTTGGCAGATTTTTTTTGCTTTTACTGAGAGAAAAGTTTAGATTTCAACTTGTTTATTTAGCTGACACGTTGAAACATCGTATATTTTTGGGCATGTTCGATTATCCGCGCTTTTAAAGCGAACTAAGTTAGCTACCGGGATATAAAGCTGTACGTATGTTGTAAATAGATCATTTAACTTTCCTTTGATATATTCTATAGATTTGGGGGTGGTTTATTTCTCAAGAAAACGTTTGCCAAATGGTTAGGACCTTTGTTGTTTTGGGGTTGGTTATAATCCAATTAGCTATGAGGCTGGTAATTTTCGCAATACGGATACCATCTTGTAAACAAAAACACGAACTTTCGGCTGTCTTCGACGAACGTTTTCTTGAGAAATAATCAACTCCCAAAGCTACAATATATATTAAAACAAAGATAAATTATCTGTTTACAATATGCGTACAGCTTATCCGGCTAGCGAACGTAGTTTTCTTAAAAAGAGCGGATAATCGAACATATCGTAACGTGTTAACAATCCCACATCCCGTGGGCTGGCACGAGTGCTATGTATTTGCTCGTCAATGTCTTCTATTTGCTCGTCGGCCACTCTTATATGGAATACGTACTAGAAGTACATATGCAAAAATGGCGGATTAAGGCCCAATCTCGTTCCCAGAGCCTTCGCCACGCAAACGGAGGCTCTGGGATAATCCCCATCGTCAGAGGGCCGGAAAACAAGGCGTCGATTGAAAAGAGCATGCGCCAGTAATAGACCGAGCGTAGTTTCTGGGACGTGGGAACTATCTGTGCTAATAAAGAATCTTCCCTAGACACGTTAATAACTCTCGAGGATCTCTTAAGAGGTGAAAAAAAATTGTTGTCTGGTGTTTAAATTAGCAACCAATAGGGATTTGGGACAGAAAAGAATATGATTTTAGAATTTATGTAACTCGCGGCAACGAAATCAAAAAGGTCGATAAACACTATTAGGCACTAGAACCACCAACCTCGTCCCCAGGGCCTTCGCGGGCAAGATGGCGGCGATTAACTTTATGTTACGGAAAGTGTCCCCAACAAAATGGCGGAAATATGGGTCTTTTTCATGGGGACGACCACTGACCGGAATTTAAAAACTGAACTGTTCACCCGATTTATACGGCTGCACAAGGCACAAGGCTTGTACAGAATAAGTATATTCACCGACACTGAGGTGCATAATTGTTTAAGCATATATCAACAAGTTGATGAAAATTAGGAGGAAATTTGGTTTAGTTTGAGAAAAATTTAGCCAGTCGTCCGCAAGTCAAAGGTTAATTCTCCCAAGGTGAATTCCATATTTGTTTACCAGTTTTGAAGGCTAGAACCAGGAGTCTTTTGATATAGGTCAGTGCTATATATAACTGGACTGCTGGTCTCGGCAAAAAGTGGCTGAAAAATGATGGCGTCAGCAGAGTTATTTTTTTATAGTAGCCACCACTGACCTGTATTTACAACAATCTGTTGGCGTTTTTTTATTTTATTTTATTAGCTTCACCATTGTGCAAAAAAAACACACAAAAAACAATGGCAGGGTGACCGCAACAGCATAGCCAATTACTGCGGACCCAGAATTTAAAAGTATGTTTACAAATAATAATAATAAATAATTACTGTTAATCCCCTCGCCCGGCGCGAAGCGCCGGCCGAAGGCCTGAGGGCGAGGGTGCTAATATCGACCGGCGTTTAGTCCCTTATCACGCGAAATGCAAGCCGATCCTGATCTCAGGTTTATTTGTTTATATATATATATATATATATATATATATATGATCAACCGTCCTCATGCGCGGCATCGGAAAATTTGGTCCTGGTAACTAGATATAGACAGAAGCTGATTGGTAGACGTAGGTAGACCTCTGCATTTGAATTAATATTTAAATTGCAACCGTCACATGATTGCGAATGCAAAAATTGAAACGGTATTGAAACGCTTTTTTGGTGCGTTAAATTTGGCGTAATTTAAATTTAAATTGACGCCAGCGCGACAAACCGCTTTCCGGAAGAAGCCGGTATTCGCCGACGGCGAAATTTATATTGCCATAAAAACCAGCCATTTCCTCACAAAATCAGCGGATGCAGTAATGAACAAACATTACTAGACATCAGAAACTGTAGCCGAAACTGTAGTGTTGGTAACAGACACAAGTAAAAGGTAAAAGGACTATTATAATTATGTACATTGTGATTGTCACCGACTCACCGGTCTGTGTTGGTCTGTGTTGAGCAATTAATTTGCCTTTTCTGCATAGTTTTTTTTGGTTAGGTTTAGTATTTTGGTGATATTTACCAGCATTTCGTTGAATTCTAAGAGACTATAGCGTCGTACGGCTGCTTCACTTTATCGTTTAACTTTTTGACTTGAATCGCTAATTTTAATGTAACAAGACGCCCGCTAGGCGTTAACTCGGCTTCTAATATCTGTTCGATTGAAGGTCTTCATGTGTCAAAATTTATATAAAAATCAACGGCAAGGTATACGAAACATATCTGTTACGAAATTACATCGGTTTAATGGACATAAAAGCATTAAATCATCGGGTAAACGACGAATAGATCTTGAAGCCATGTCCTTTGATTTTAAAGACGAGTCTCGCTTTAATCGCTTACGCATTTTCTCATAATATCTGATCTTCTCATTTTAAGTCGAAACCTACATCGTTCGATTCGCCAGATTCAAGTGATGATTTCGATATAGAATTGATTTAAATCGGACAAAAACACAACGTTTCATAATGAATTAATATTACGGAGTTTCACGGGATAAATGTCAACATAATATAATATTTCCCTGTCCTTCGGCTGTCCATTCCGTCTTCATGATTGATCTCTCATCTGTGTTTCTCTCATCTTGGAGAGAATCTTTGCATCAGTTTGCGGGTTTACAGGTCTCGTAAATGAGGCAAGGGTGAAGACACTGGGTCGAGTTATTGCGCAATTTTGCAAATTTGTGGAACCCCAGGAAAAATAACAAAAATAACGAAGCCTGTTTTAAGACTTGGTGCTACCACAGTAGCCCAAGTAATTAAAATAATTGTACACTGTATTGTGTATTTGCTCCAAGCTCCGAAATCTAATAGACACATTTTGAAATACTTAACAGAGAGATTTGGAAAAAATTGAAGGTGTGTGATGTTTTGAATGTTTAGAATTCTCAATTTTCAAAACATATATGTATAATATTTTGACTGTTGGAATTAAATCCATGCAGTTTAAAATATATACCATTATATTTGTTCTTTATAATACTGCAGAATAGTAAAGTGGTAGTACAAATTTTGGAATTGCATGTACAGTATGATTATTATTTTATTGAAATGATAAATACTATGCTTGATAATTAGCCTATATATACAGTAGTTTAGGGTGAAAAAACATGCATACTATTGCTGTGTTTATATGACCTAGGCCTGTCCTACAATTTTGTAGCAATAAACAAGCATTGCTGTATACATGTCAGTGTTAATATATACACTGCTGTAGTGAATAAGGGAGCGCTCGGGGGGAAACAGACGATACAGTACATGGATGATTGTCAAGCAAGCTCATATCCTCAGAAAAATTATTCTGTGTCCTGGACAGGGATAACTTCCTGATTTCCAGTGAGATGCTCTAACCATTGAGCTACCAAGACTCAGATGGCGAGTGACGGTTACATTGATGTACTGATTCTATTGATATATGTCTGCCTAATTAATGCAGCTTGCATTTGCATACAGCAGTGTTTTTATTAACACACCCAATCATTACAGATATATATAGTAACTGCTGCATAGGCAGTACATATATAATTAGAACAGTACATCATTGTAACCTCTCCATCTGAATCTCGATGGCTCAATGGTTAGAGGCCGTCACTGGCAATAAGGTTATACTTTTTTATGTTTCTGACGATATGATCTTGACGTCCATGTTTTGTATACTGGCATGTATTCCTTATATAATCTGTGTTTACAGTACTCCATCCATTATGGAACATGTTAGACCTACAGTTACTTAGCTGGCGTAGTGGGTCACAATTTATTATGTCGCGATCTGTCAATGTAAAATACAGCTTATTATTATTATGTTCACATTGGGTATGTTGACACTACTAAGTACTGTGTTAGCTAGATAATTGTCGACAAGCAGACTAGGCATGGCATCCTGAATATAGTTTATAATATATATGTGCATGGTGATATTACGTACACAATGCCACATAAATATGCTTTGTTACATGGCAAATATGATACAGTGGATCTGCAATCTGCATTAGGCATTATTATTATTAGTAGTATTATTGTTAATGCATTATTATTATTAGTATTAATAATAATAATATTATTATTATTATTAATAATAATAATGATAATAATAATAATAATAATAATAATACAATAATATTTATACAGGATAGCCCCTTCAATGCTAACACTGGTATCATTTATTTCTAACAAATTACAGTTACAAGTTTCAACACATATTCATAAATGTACAGTACAATGTTACAAAAACTAATTTTAACTCAAAAGTTGTATATCCTTCACATATTGTCAATTAAGGCAATAGATAATGGTGCTATAACATGTATGAACAGATTAATTGAAACATGGAAAACAGCTCTTTACCGGTAGATATGATGTTAAAATGCCATGGAATTTCCTAACTGGCATTACACAATGTAACTTGCTTCTAATACAAGAGGTACAAAACTTAGGATTTCTATTAACCAATCAGTTTCAAGTCCCGACTTAGGAAAGATCAGTTTCTCTGACATGCATAGAGACCTCTGATTATGACCATCGATATTTAGTTATCCATATTCCTGCCAGCTCCACGTCACAGTAGTCCAATGTGGGTAGAATTATCAACTTACTGATATAATCTATCCACACTAACAATTGGAGTAGAATCCCTAATATGTCTTAGTAAATCTAATTTGAATGGACCCCTATACATTTGAACTATATGCATCCGTAGACATTTGAATGAATTTGATTTGACACTCATTGTATGATAGAGATGCACTTTCTTCCTTCAACAACCTTTGGTGTCTATACTAAATACTGCATTGATTATTTCGTGAGTCATCAATATTGTGATAAAAGTAATTTCTTTCTTAGTGATTGATGGTAGAAACATTAGTAGACCCCCCACTATTAATGTTGCTGCACTGAAAAATTAAAAAGTTTGGGCTGCATGTATTTAGTTTGATGTCCTATGAAACAATTAAATTCAGACAATACAAAGCTCTGAGAGATATTGTCCAATGAAAATTTATTTAGTTTGGCAAATGAAATGGCTATTATCTAATTCAAGTAATTTAGAACTAAAAGAAGTACTGTACTGTAAGTTTCAAACGGCAATTGGGCGAGGGATTGTTGCGTATACGTATTTCTAGTTTAATAATAATACACAACTAGGTCAGGAGGGCTGCAATACTCCATTTCTACACCACGCCAAGATTATTTATGATCAATATTTCATCATCAGATGGTAAGGTCGAGATAACCAAAGCCAAGCGCAGAAACATACCATTGCCGCCCCCGGATCCACAGTCGTTCTGTATTTGATTAGTCTAATATTAAGAACAACAAGTGATGGTACGGGTAATGCTACGAGACGAATTACACTTCAAGCAGATAGTTTTAAAGGATCTAGGATTATCACAGTTATAAGTGTTTACCAGGGATTTAAAGTAGTATCTGAGCATGGTTGACCTGAATAAGTTAAGGATTTGCATACATAGATTTAGTTCGTCGGCTAAAGTTTTCCATATTCTGGTTGCTCTTATCAAGTACGATCTTTGGTAGGTTAGTTGTTTTACATTTGCTTATTATGTACTTTGCTTATTATGTGCTTACCACCTGTGTCAGGTGGTTGCAAGTGGTAGACTGGTCCATGGGGTCTTAGTGTATGACCTTGTAAGTGGTGTAAATGGTGTAGGTGGTATAGTGGTGCGCAGTGAAATTATAGTCCTGGAACGAATCTAGTATTGTTCAACATGGCGTCCTTAAGTGATAGCATGAAATATATTTTAGATGGTTTTGTGTTTATCAGTTGTTGGGCGCTGCGTATTTTAATGTTATTTCGTTTTATAAATTTATTTGTAAATTTATATTCGGAAAGCGAATTGAAGAAAAAGACGTGCAACCACATGTACTCGGACCATACATGGAAAGCAAGAACTTCGAGTACATGTATGGCAATCAGTTGCCGTCGTTTGAGGAATTCAACAGCCCTTGTTTAAACTCAGATTTCCCGATCTTTGCCATTTTGGTAAGCTGGTATATACCATGCCGTTCGTGGGACTTACGTCGGTTGTCGTTTGACAAAGTTTGACATTTTGGAAATGCAAAGTGTATGAGCATTATGGGTTTTACAGTGAAGGAAGTGCGCGGATGTATGATGAAACGTTTTCTAAGAAGGAGTTTCTTCTTAGTACTGAAGACACTGCGATAGACATAAATATCCTAAACTAGGAGTTCTTATCAGAAGTGAAATGCTGCCTCTGGACTGACAGGAGCAGTTCATGGTACGAGGTTGGAAGCAGAATGATGCCAGAAATTTCTATAGAATATAGAGGATAAAATAGACTGTAGAATCTACACCACATATCAAGGCGGTCATATAGCCTTGTAATATTAAAATAACATACGGTAATCATATATGGCGCGTTTATGTCAAAATTCAATGTTTGAACGCCATACATCTAATTCGAACAACATTTACTCGAAAGAGCAAGCCATAAATTTTCCATGATCAAGCGACCCTTCTGCCAAATCGAACTTCACGTTTGTAATATTTGCTGGCGGTCGTGCGGTCATATTTCAAATCAAACAAACGAACGGGAATAGGCGTTAACTCGGACTACAGGCTACTTGGGCTTGTGTATGACTATGCCGTAAAAGTACGCAGCCGGTAGCACAACGTATGAATATACCGGCTATGAGCTATGTTTATATTGAAGTAAAAGCTAATATATTGTAAGCAATGATAGTATTAAATTTGGACAATTGGATATCTAAATGTAAACAATGTCGAACTGCGAACTATGTTGAACCGTGTAGCTTTGTTTTTTCAATAGAAACTAATGTCACATCCACGTTAAGGTAGCAAGATCCGTCTGAATACATTTTTAATACCATACAATATAACAATTAACCCTTACAACCATTTGATTAGAACATATGACAAATAATATTTCCACACAAAAAGTTTGCATAAATTATGCTAATTAGCTGACGAAATGGCCGCCGATTGGTCAAAATCGGGATATACTTCAAACAAGATTTCTCAGGCAGTTTTAGAGATAAGGTCCTGAAAGTTTCTGAGTTTATAGCTTATATACTAAGGCATATTCTGGTGGTAGCATTTTCAATATAAACTTTCAGCTATTTTCTGACATGCTTTTTTCTTTTTTTTTAATTTCCACCACCTAAATTATATTAATTATGTCAGATAATTCAAAATTCCTACCGCAATTCCCTAGATATTCCTGTTAGGAGGCTGTGGTGAAAATTTTATTGAAATATATGGGAAAATGAGGGAGAAATAGTGTTTGGAAAATGGCAAATTTGTTGAAAAATGCATTCTGGTAAATAGCTGAAAACAATAGGCAAAAGTTTGACATTTTTTGTCAGTGATGTATGATTCAAACTCACCAACATCATCCTAGCTACGCTAGTGAGCACAGGGACGTAGCGAAGGCAATGCATTTGGGGGGGTGCATGACCCAGTTTTGCCGACAAATTGGGCGTGGCATGGGCGTGGTCATGATGATTTCAATATGAATTTATTAAATTTGAAATTATGATCTTATATGTTGTGAGAGGTAGGGGGATCATCTCGAGCGCTGTAAGCGCTAGGCTTTCTAGGGGGTCGGGGGCATGCCCTCCGGAAAATTTTAAAATATAGAATCCCGCAAATGGCATTTCCTGCATTCTGAGTGGTGATTTTCAGTCAGTTCAGAAGTTTATAAAATTTCGTATTTTGGACTGTTTTTTTTATGTTGACAACATACGTACAGCATTTGGGGGGAAGATTGTAAACACCCCATTCCGGCTAAATTTACGCCACTGATCAACACGTACCCAATAATTTCAAAACATCTCCATGGTACTTTTTGTTGTGTTGTTGCCGATAATCATTATCAAATGTTTGCTTGCAAGCAAGACATGTCAGCTTAATTTTCTTCCGCTTGCGTTTCAGGTGGTTGTTGTACATAACTTTCCAATCCAATATATTTGTTTAAATGTTTCAGCTAATTGTTCTTATCTAAAATATTTCTATCAGCGAGTCATCTTAAATCTTATGTGCGCTACCGCTACAATGCCCGAAACGTTATTACTGATTGCGCATTTGCCCACGAAATATTGAGTGGCTGTAGTGAACTTGCACGATCGTGATTTCCGACGCAAATTCTAGTGGTGCTATACAGCCATATCTTGTGCTTTTGGAGAGACGATTGGCATTTCCGGATGGATTAAAAAGTGCGGCTCTACGTAAAACGCTAAATCTTCCCAGCATTTTTGTCGGAGTTTGGCCAGGGGTCGGTAATTATTCGGCATTTGTCGCCCCTTTTAACCAAGGATTTTTCAGGGTTTTTTGTCGATTTTTGCTGACTTTTGTCGGCACATTTTGCCGTTTCCGTTAAAAAATTCGCCCAAACATAAAGTTTATTCTCATTAGATCGCAGGTCCAAATTTGCCGAGATAAATCCGATTTGTGCCGACAAGAGCAACATTGGGGGGGTGCGACACGCACCCCCCCCCCCCCCCCCCCCCTTCGCTACCCCCCTGAGTGAGCACCACTCTCATACACATTCCCCTCCTTTTGTTCATTTTGATCTTGGAAGCCCTTTTTCAGTGCCTGCAGATGCTTCCGATTAAAAATGTATTCAGAGGGATCTTGCTACCTTAATTTGTGCAGCAGCTACAGGCATGTAAAAGTACTTTTAAAATTTAAATGGAGCGCTCTGTGGAAATCCCGCGCTTGACGAATGACAGACATATCACGAATATCAAGGCTGTTCGATATTACGCTTTTTTAAAAACAACTAAGTAAGCTAGCACAATAACGTTTACGTATATTGTAGGCAGATAAGTTATCTTTGTTTTAAGGTATAAGAGAGCTTGTAGAGTTGATTATTTGTCAAGAAAACGTTCGACGTATTTGGGTTAAATTACGATGCTGTTTTTGAAGATGGCGGCCAAATTATATTTTAATTTCGTCGTCAATATGAAAGTACTGAAGCCGTCGATTAAGGACGATACAAATAAGAAACATACAGCGATTGCGTTTGTTATCGAAATATCGGGTAATCGGGATTCTTGTCCACAGGCTCTCAAATACTCTCGAATTCGGCAGTTCATAAGCAAGCGAAAACCTGACAAAACAGCGGAGTCGATTTTAGTGTCAACTATTCGATAACTTAGTTTGGGAAGACAGCGGAAGACAGCGCGGTGCAAATAGAACATGCGCAGTTTTCCCTAGTTTCCCTGGTAAGTGCCCCCCGGAAAGTGCGTCCACACCTAAAACTCGAACAAATCGAAATAATGAGACCCTGGGTACGAGGTTGATCGGAATATTCAGGTTGCCTCTCACCTGAGATTCACGATTATCCTTAATTTTGAAATCGCTCAGAATTAAGGATAATCGTGAATTCAATGTTAGAACCCAACCCCAACACAACAAAGATCCTAACCCTAACCCGCCGCCTAATATTTTTTCTAACCCTAACCCCCCGCCAAAATTTACACCTCTATTACAAATGAATTACCCGTTCAGATTCTGAACGGAAAATACTGATTGGTCAGAATTTGTCTTCAAAGCATTCCCGCTTCCGGCGTGTTGATGTCAACACCTTGAAAGAGGAACAAAAAGAAGCAGATACGAGTCTTCTAGAAGAGATGTTCTTATGGAGTCCCATCCCCGCCAAAATTCAACTTTTTATTTTCAACACAAGTTTTTGTTTCCAACACAACTTTTTTTATTCAACTTTGTATTTTCAACACAACTATGTATTTTCAACACAACTTTGTGTTTTCAACACAACATTTTTTATTCAAATATTTATATTCAACACAACTTTTTTTATTCAAATATTTATTTTCAACACAACTTTTTGTTTTCAACACAACTTTTTTTATTCAATTTTTTTTATCCAACCACAATCCACTCCGATCATGGATCGCGGGCTCGTGTTCTGATCTTCCCACGCTTTTTCCATGCTTTTGTTCTGCAATGGGGATCATTCAGACTTGAACGAAGTTACTTAGGGCTACTCTTTTAAAGGTACATAGCTGAGAAAATTTCTCAGTCAATAAACTCAAATTCCTCGTCACAAGGTAAATATAATGTTTAAGCTAGCTGTATTTGTATCATTAAAACTGTGTGTTAGATTTATTTCGTTTTAAAATGTATTGATAATATTAACATATTATACATGCTATTACATGAATTATACATGCTAATTAATATTAATATTATTATACAATAATCAAATAGATCTTTAGTATCTTTTATATTACATTAATTTGGCTATCATTGACATAGATTTAAATACATTTAACTGAGTCGAGGGTTTTTCAAAAGCGATTTTATATCATTATTTTGGCAAGACTGTTTGCCATGTCATTTTATGCACTTGTCACTGGGAATCCGCACCCGTCCAAATTTGTAGTCTTAAGTCTTTTAACCATGAAATATTCTATCATTTTTTCAGCCATGTGATTATTGTATAATAATATTAATTTGCATGTATTTATTTATTTAATAAGCTTCGCCAAATAAAGAAAAATACAGTATACAACTAACAAGGATACAAACGACGAATTACTGGCAGGGAAACCACAACAGTAGATACCAATTACAGTGGCCCCTAGAAAAAAACAACATATAAAATGTACTAATAAAATGTATCTCATGTACTAACAATGTTATGCGCAGCACGTAAGCGAGCCCGATAGGGTCCTCGCTGTATTGCACTTCGAACAAATTGTCTTCCAAGTTCTCACATCATCTGCGCTGAAATTAGTAATCACGGATTTAAAATAATATTTTTGAAGCATGTTCTTAAAACGGCTCAGTGTCATGTGTCTCTGCCTTATTTCCCCAGGAAGAGTGTTCCAGACTCTGGTTACCCTATTAAAGTAGGAGCGCTGGAAAGTTACAGATTTACATTTCCTTGGACGAAACAGGAGGGTATTACTATTGCTAGTAGATCTAGTTACCCTTGATGGTATAAGCGGTTGAGGTGGCACATCGCTCGAGACGTAGACGAGGCCAGTTACAGCCTTAAAGAAGAACGTAAGATCTAGGTACTCGTGCCAATAAGAAAGAGGCAGGAGATCTGCTCTGATTAAACGCTCTTGGTAACTCTCCTCGCACATGAAAGGTAACCCGAGGATGAACTTAGTTGCTCGTCGCTGCGCTCTTTCGACCCTCTTCATCAACTCGATGTACTGTGGCGCCCATATCTGCGTTGCGTATCCCAATAAAGGTCGCACAACTGCCAGGTACAGCGTACGACGAGTCCGATAACTTTTTATTTCCGCAGCACTTCTTCGAAGAAACCCAAGCAGTTGGTTTGCTTTGGAAGAACGATCGCCAACATGCTTAGTCCAGGTGAGGTCATTTGCCACAAAGGAAGAAAAGGATCTCGGGATCGGTCACTTGCAGCTGCTTTCCCTTGATGGTGTACGGGAAGTTCAATGGATTTATTTTCCTTGTTATCCTTTAAGCCCTGCTGCCGTGGACCACTTATCCAAATTGTCGATGTCTTGTATACATGTCGATACATGTATAATTCATGTTATAGCATGTATATGTTAATATTATCAATACATTTTAAAACGAAATAAATCTAACACACAGTTTTAATGATACAAATACAGCTAGCTTAAATATTATATTTACCTTGTGACGAGGAATTTGAGTTTATTGACTGAGAAATTTTCTCAGCTACCTTTAAAAGAGTAGCCCTAACTTCGTTCAAGTCTGAATGATCCGCCATTGCAGAACAAAAGCATGGAAAAAGCGCGGGAAGATCAGAACACGAGCCCACGATCCATGATCGGAGTGGATTGCGGTTGGATAAAAAAAATTGAATAAAAAAAGTTGTGTTGAAAACAAAAAGTTGTGTTGAAAATAAATATTTGAATAAAAAAAGTTGTGTTGAATAAAAAAAGTTATGTTGAAAACAAAAAGTTGTGTTGAAAATAAATATTTGAATACAAAATGTTGTGTTGAAAACACAAAGTTGTGTTGAAAATACATAGTTGTGTTGAAAATACAAAGTTCAATAAAAAAAGTTGTGTTGGAAACAAAAACTTATGGGACTCCATATGTTCTTGCTATCCTGCCGACAGGCTTCGGTAAAAGCCTGAGTTTTCCAACTATTCGCCATTATATTATAAGTCCACCAGCTCGGGCACTGTTCTTTTCATTCGCCCTTTTGAAAGTATAAAGGATCAGCTAACGGAGGCTGAGTCATGTGAACTTAAAGCCGTTTCCCTTAACAGTCCCGATATGTTTGAACGGACGAATGATGCAGTAAGCCTGAAGCCATTTAGCGAATCGCTCAAGAGGACATGAAATATATATGCTATAGTTATAGTTATAGACGAATCACACACCGTGGAAACTTGGACAGGAAGGAGGTAAAAATATTTTCTTTAGTAATTTACATAAAGAGCTTCAATCTTCGACTATAATCATACACACGGTGCAACAAAGACAGTGCAGAACTCGTGAAATTTTTCACATTTCTAATGTTCTAGCATCTCTAATTCTATATGGCTACACAGCCTACGCTGTCAAACTCGTTTATTATTTATTCTTCAAAATAATGAAAACTTTTCATTCGTTTAATAAGTGACTACTCCGAAATTTGAAATTCGTATGCAACGCAACCGTAATCCGATAGCATTCGAAGTTATTGTCACGCAATAAGCGCAGACGACGCAGTGCACAGTGCTCAACGTGGCCGAAATACGCATTTGTCGTGCGAAAGCGAAAAGAAACAAAAATAATGTCGGAGACAAACATAATACACAATGGCTAAAACGCTCTCGCAAGAACGTCCTTCGGCTAGTGCTAGACAACCAGTAAGTGCTGCTACATCTCGTCTCCGGGCGTTCGAGCACGCAGGTAGTGCCTTCAATGTTCTTCCGTCGAATGGGTCTCGCGAACGTCCACCGTTGAAGCACGCCAGCTGACGAAGGAGTCATGGCCGAGCCGAGCAGAGACAAGATACGTCCTTACCGCATGTATACGCTCCTCATTTCGTTCCTGTGACCGAAGGCAATACTGCCCTCGCGCAACCACGGGTCAAAAACCCGGTCCTGGGGATTAATACCAGGGTGCAAATAGCGG
Source organism: Chrysogorgia sp. JL179-B06 (assembly GCA_035772405.1). Classification (NCBI taxonomy): domain Eukaryota; kingdom Metazoa; phylum Cnidaria; class Anthozoa; order Scleralcyonacea; family Chrysogorgiidae; genus Chrysogorgia; species Chrysogorgia sp. JL179-B06. Next base: position 502,934 of record JAYKKM010000351.1, on the reverse strand, counting down.
GTGTATGTGCCCATTCTCATTAGGCCTTGCAGGGCACACCGCACACACCTAAGTGGTACGATCAATATTTATTCTTTTACTACCAGAACGTTTATGCATGTGACTAATAGCGCGATGACGAATTCTACTTCACAAATGATGAACGAACATATAGCTGCTCACGAAGTAGGGCAAAATACTCAGCGGCTCGGCATTGAGACACCCCCTTTTATTAGGGACACATCGCCGCATTGCGTGCCCTCGAGGGCACGATAGCCATCGACAAAGTCACCGGCCTAGATCACCACGTCGAAGAAGCCGCAGCACATTTAAGCGATAGAAAAGTAGCACGCCTCGCCAGAAAGCACAAACTTATAACTTTGTTCCTGTTTCTCCACACGTATCTCCATTAGTGTTGAACAATATGCACTGGAACTCGCACTACACCCTGATCGTAAGAAAGTCCTGTTTACTATGGATGGCGTACGGAATTGTTTTTCCTTAATTTTTAACCGTGGATGAAATTTGAAGTCAGCGAACGTCAACTGCATTTATGCTTTGACTCACCCGAAAATTATAGATTTTAAAGATTTTGAAGAGCTTCACATTAGCCATTTTGGCGAGGGCTACAGTGTGAATGATGCGATTGATCTAAATTTGCGTCACACGCAGTACTGCAAGGTCGACAACGCGATAATATTAATTATGGAGATATTAAAAGCGCCTATTGCATCAGTCCAGTATACCCACGCGATCGGTATCTACTTGAAATGGCGCGGGAAGTTCTATGTAGACTTAGCCCGCCCGTTTGGCCATCGCTCTGCACCATTCATTAATAGTGTTGCGGATATGTTGCAATGGATATTACTAATAATTATGCAAGCGATGACGGGTATAATATGTAGAAGCCCAGCTACGCCATTGATAATGGCGCAGAGCACCGAGTTATGCAACCGAAGAGCGCAATTATGCTTTCGATAATGACAAAAATCGATAATGGGTGTAAAGATTACTAAAGAATCCAAGCACGCAATCTGCAATAATAATAAAATAAAAATGTTATGTCTGGCCAGCTGTTGTTTGTTCGTACGCTAACGGATATAACAATTAGTTTTGTGCACAATTTGCGGCTCTAAAACGATCCCACGTCGCAAATTATACGCAAACAACACGACATTGCGTGTGAAACGGGCCCTTGCACGTCGCAACGCTCATGGTTGAACACGCAAATTACGCCATCGTGTGTAGCACACGTCGCAACGCTCGTGGTTGAGCATGCAAAACGAGCCCACGTCAAAACGCTCATGGTTGAACACGCAAATTACGCGACCATCGAATATACAGTGAGCCCACGTCGCAACGCTCATGGTTGAACACTCAAAACGAACCCACGTCAAAACGCTCATCGCACCTTCTGGTTTTCCAGCTCCTGCCTCCGAACGGATACTTATGCTATTCGCTGCTTATCTTGCGAACTCAATGATAGCAAACTCGATCAAAGTTTACATGGCGGGTGTTTGATCGCTTCATGTGGAGCAGGGATTTTCAAACCCCTTAGACAATCGCCTGCGCCTCGAACGTGTCAGATGCATCAAACGTATGCAAGCCAGCGAAAAACGCGACCGACGCCCCGTAACTATCTTCGTGCTACGAAAACTGGAACAGCAATTATTGTTAACAGTTGCCTTGGCTTTTTCGGTTTCCTACGATCCGGCGAATTTACAATCTCATCAAGCACATCGTATAACCATGACCTGCACCTCAGCGTAGACGACATACAGGTTGATCGGGTGAATATCAAGGCTTCAAAACCGATCAATTTCGGAAAGGATTCACCCTTTGCCTATAGCTACTTCTGGATCAACAATTTGTGGGGTGCGCGCGGTGTTGGCCTATCTTCCTCGTCGGGGAAACAGGCCATGTCCCCTCTATATCGATCAAGACCGTCGTGGCTTAACGCGTCTCACCTTATCAAAATGGCTGCAAGCAACCACTATCCGTGCAGGATTGGCGGGTAACTTCTCGGGTCATAGTTTCCGGATCGGAGCGGCGACAACGGCGGCACAGAATGGAATACCAGATCACCTGATTAAGACACTCGGACGCTGGGAGAGTAATGCCTATCAACTTTACATCAAAACTCCATCGAATATTTTAGATAACGACGTAGCGTCGGTGCTAACGCGTTAATCTACTAATCGGTTGCGTCCTGGGCAACCGACTGCGCTGGAATTTATCTACCGCACGGGATTAATGTCATCTCCCTTTTTCCACAGTATGAATGTAATAATAATAAAATAAAATGTTATCTCTGGGCAGCTGTTGTTTGTTCGTTTGCACGCGCGCGCGCGCGCTCACGCACACGGATATAACAATTAGCCTGGGGCAAAGTTTACGGGTGTAAAACGAGCCCACGTCGCAAATTATACGCAAATTATACGCAAACCATACGACATTGCAGGTGAAACGGGCTCATGCACGTCGTAACGCTCATGGTTGAACACGCAACTGCGTACGCGACCATCATATAATATAAAACGAACCCTCGTTGCAACGCTCATGGTTTAACACGCAAATTACGCGAGCATAGTGTGTAAAACGAGCCCATGTCAAAACGCTCATGTTTGAACACGCAAATTACGCGACCATCGTGCGTAAAACGAACCCATATTGCAACGCTCTTGGCTGAACACGCAAATTACGCGACCATCGTGTGTAAAACGAGCTCACGTCGCAACGCTCATGGTTGAACACGCAAATACGCAATTCTCGCGTGTATTACGCAATTGGTGGTGCATAACGCTCGTAGCTGAACACGCAGATGATAATCGGAACCACGGAGCTAAAGCGGAAACCGGTTGGGTAACATTGCCTATAAGTAGTCCAGAGATTTACGGACTTAGTATTCAGAGATGCTTGGAAGCTGAGATCTCAAACCGGTGATCTCTCAGTTTGGTAAGCGGATCAGGATCAATAGGACCAATCAATCTGATCCTATTCCAAGCACCACGGAACCAATAAAACAGGAGCCAATCGGACCGCCTGTTACCCAACCAATCAAACAAGGTAAGTTAAAAGGATGAATATATTTGGTAACACTCCGACAAACTGATTTAGTCGAGGTATGGTTTAAATGAGGTTAGTCATAACCAAGGTTAAAACCAAAGGAGACGTGCTACGATGCGTACGCCCCAGGATATCGATGACGCACAAGAACGCAACCGTAATCCGATAGCATTCGAAGTTATTGTCACGCAATAAGCGTAGACGACGCAGTGCACAGTGCTCAACGTGGACGAAATACGCACCCACCATCCCACCTCTTTAACAAGACTGAATTACTCCATCAGTTCCGCAACTGATGTTTGAAGGGTACAGGTAAGCTCCGATTGGTAAGCGGATCAGGATCAATAGGACCAATCAATCTGAATCGATCCTATTCCAAGCACCACGGAACCAATCAAACAGGAGCCAATCGGACCGCCTGTTACCCAACCAACCAAACAAGGTAAGTTAAAAGGATATGAATATATTTGGTAACACTCCGACAAACTGATTTAGTTGAGGTATGGTTTAAAAGACAGTGTTGACAACAGTAACCTGTCATTGAGTTACATGAGTGTGTCTAATAATTTAAATAAAGATATGTTATAATACTAGAAGTTACTATCGCAAGGGGAAGTGCTGCCTCAAAAGTCATGGGAAGCCTAATTTTTGATAAAATTTGCAAAATGAACTCACTGTAGTATGTACAAATTTCTATCAATTATTTTAATTATATTTAAATACAGCAGACTTAAATTACAAATGACTATCACTTATCTGAATATAATTGGCAAGGCTTTTGACTGTATAGACAGTATACATTATGACTACAGTATGTAGTTGGTGATTGGTAAACAATTTTCTGATAAATCAGTGCCACTATAAATCATGCTTCTTACTGTGGTAAAGCTGTCAGTGGAATCGCAAGTGTCTGATATGTTATGGCAAAGCAAGTGCTAAACAAATAGGCACTGACTAAATAAATACCAGAAATAGTACTGTATGTAACAGATGTTTATGATATTGTTGCACCATTATTTATATCATCTAATTTTTATTGTTGAGAATGCAATACTTTCAAGGAGATCTTTGTGATGTATTAGTTCATTGCACATGTCCACGACTCCACATATTATACTGTAATTGTCGACGTCGTTCGGGAATACACCCACGGTCCACTGCAACCACTGTATTTTATTTTCCCAAAGAACTTGTAATATTGTATTTACTGCATACCAAATATGGTTATCCATGGCACACAAATAATTTCCATTGTCCACTGAATTTTCACAAACAAAGTTGAGGTAAATAATTTCTTGAAGACAGTTCCACATACAGCTTTGTGCACGAACCATCAAATCCAAGTCATATGTTAGTGGTATGTGATCGGTTGAGGAGATGGTGTATCCATATGCTTTAATTCACAGTAAACTGAGTAAACAAAGAACATGTCTTTTTTAGTTTCCTCGTTGAAGGAAGTGATAATCCATTTCTGTTGATATGCGTTAAGTAGACTATCCTCCATCAGAATTATAAAAATCTATAAAGACAAAAAAATGGAATTGTTAGCATGCATGGTTAAACAAAACAGACAGCGAATTAAAACAAATGAGTACGAGTGGTGGGACGGGACTGAATTTTAGTATAGACTATTACTAATAATGTATGAATCATTGATGTAGTATACGGTTGGTCCGGGGTTTTCTTCAACATCATTTGCCATCCTCAACAACAGTGGGACATACACATTGTAGTATAACAATTGAGTGAACAACAAACAAAATAACATCAATCTTTTGAGATGAAATAACATCAACATTATATTGCAAAAGTTACCTTCAAGATGAGGCATAATTTCTCTTCTTTTAACAAAACTATTGTGCCCACCAATTCTGGCTCTGTATTGTTCAATTGCAACACCCATAATTGACAATATACGAGAGTAAGCGAGTTTATAGAATTTTGCCTCAACGGGCGAGTTGCCTCAACGGGCGAGTTTATTTGCCTCAACGGGCGAACGTGCACAATGGCTACGTTTGATTTGGGTTGCCTGATATTATTCACAGGCAGATAGCGTCTGATCGGATTGGTGATCAGCGCGAACACAATGGCTCCTGTGAGAATCGAACTCACAAATGTACAGCAGCTAAAAATAGAAGAAGAAAAGCCGTCAAATCTTCTGAAAATCATCTGATATTTATAAACGTCGACAAAGTACGAAGATGGCAAAATCGCAAATGATATCTCACCACCTTCCTGTGTCAAATTTCCGTTCACTATGTCTTTCACACAAAAAATAAGCTCATACTACAATCTTAGTCATCTTACCTTAAAAAGAAAATCTTCGCTCGCTTCGAAAAGACAGCAATGGCAAACATGGACGCTCAAAGTACGTATTATGCCTTCGTCAGAAAATGCCATCGCTTGCCATAACATTGGTCGCATTCGCAAGATGCGAACAATGCTATTCGGGTGGCTTCCGTAAATACGTAAATACCCGAAAGCCTGTGGAGTATGTATATTATTTTTGGAACGTCATAAAACCTACGTCATAAAACGTCATCTGAAAAACATCCGAGAAACATATATGAATCTCAAATCTGTTGACTTTACATAGTTCGGCCAAGAGGTCTGAGTACGAGGAACGTCAAGAATAGTGCTTATAAAATAAATATTGACATATTTTTGTCTAAAGATAAGAGGGACTTCGCAAGTTCCTTAATAATGCACTGTCACTGTATTCAGCAACATGTAGTCTGTGATGGTAACACCGAGGCACGCACGAAGTCATGACTATATTTAATGCATGGTGTTTTTATAGCGACGCAATCAATGAAATATTGCCACAATTAAAACGCGATACCTACAAATGTCGCAGAGAAGAAACCTGTTTGGAAGCAAGCGTTGTTGTTGAAGATGGATTATGAATAGGCGGAAATGAAGAGCTTATACGCAGTACGCTAGATTTCGCCATTTTTGAAAGACACTGTTGACAACACTATGAGACCTATGACAACATTATTGATTCATGAGTTACTTGAGCCGGATATAAGATAAACATTGTTGTTGTTATTATTTTAGAAGTAAACCAATTTAAATGAATTTGTAATAAAAAAATAAAAGTAAGAATATTTGTGTGTAATGTTAATGGTAATTTCGCAAGTTCCTTAATGCACTGCGACTGCGTGGCCTCTAGTCTTAGTAACTAATTACTTGGGCTACCCCCTGTTTCTGTATTATTTTTATTTTTATTTTTATTTTTCTGGTCAACAAAATGCAACTAATTCCCATCTATCAAACTGACGTGATCTTATTTCGTTTTCTTTATTCTCATGACGTCATGACTGTTTCAGTGTTTATTCTCATGACGTCATGACTGTTTCAGTGATGAAAACGAGCGCTGACCTTATATTCATCCACGCTTCTTTGGTCGCCATTGCCATTGATCAACTTCAAGACTCTAGCAAATTTGTGATAAGATTGATAAGGAATGTGGCTGGCAAGTATATTAATAATAAACATGCTCACACTACTTACAATCGCAGACACCGATAGCGGTAGACCTACACTAAAAGTAAAAGATGAGCGATTTCGAAACAGGTTGTTCCGACTCGATCAAATCTATGTTTACATGTTTTATTGAATCGATCAAACTGTTTAAATGTGCTACTAAATTGTACTGAAATATGTTGCTCAATTGCTGTAAATGGAAGAATGAAGAACATTGATGAAGTGATAAATGAAGTGACAGGCGCTATAAAACATGCTGATGCTGTTGTGATATATTATGCCCGACGCGGCAATGTTATTTTTTCTAATATCTGTTCGATTGAAGGTCTTCGTGTGTCAAAATTTATATAAAAAACAACGGCAAGGTATACGAAACATATCTGTTACGAAATTACATCGGTTTAATGGACATAAAAGCATTAAATCATCGGGTAAACGACGAATAGATCTTGAAGCCATGTCCTTTGATTTTAGAGACGAGTCTCGCTTTAATCGCTAATACGCATTTTCTCATATAACATCTGATCTTCACATTTTAAGTAGACGAAACCTACAGCGTTCGATTCGCCAGATTCAAGTGATCATTTCGATATAGAATTGATTTAAATCGGACAAAAACACAATATTTCATGATTAATATTACAGAGTTTCACGGGATAAATGTCAACACAGTATAATTAACAAGACGCCCGCTAGGCGTTAACTCGGGCTACTTGAGGTTGTGGCTTGTTGAAAGACATTGTAGGCAAATTCAGTGATTTGAATTCAATATACACAAATCTATAGTTGTAGGTACAATGGTACATGTAATGATACAGCTGTCAGTGCAGGGGTGGTTAAATTTTCCATCATTACAAACCCATAACATAGTGTTGGCCAATGGCTTTGATTATATGAAGGTGAGTTGGCTCAGTATCCAAGCTGGCTTACTGAGAAGTCTGCCCCACCAAATGAGCCACCCTGTTTGCTGACCTAATCCAGTTCTAGTCAACAGGGTCAGCCTGGCAAGCGAGCCGGCCTGTGCTCATGTAATAAGAATTCATATGGTCAGTCCGGCAAACAGGTTCAGTTTGAGCAAGCATTAAATCAGTTAATCTTTTTCTCAGTGTATAAGGCATGGCAGTAAATCAAACCATGCATTTAGCTGGCAGTAGCAAGGTCAAACAACAACAAACTCTTTACTCCTTGATCTTGATAGTTGGTATGGGTGTCAGAGATTTATATACTGTGTGTTCATTTGTAAGCATTTGTGTATAATAATACATGTATGAACAATCGATACAAACTTACTGATAACCCAGAACATTTTGGAGCCCCATTTAAGCTTACAGGTAAAATATCGAGTGAAACAGGGTTACTCAAGTCAATGGCAACAATGAGTGTCAGAGATTTATATACTGTACGTTCATTTGTAAGCATTCGCATATAATATGAACAATCGATACAAACTTACTGATAACCCAGAACATTTTGGAGCCCCATTTAAGCTTACTGGTACAATATCAAGTGAAACAGGGTAATTAATTCGATATATAGCAACATTGCATACTTTAATAATAGTACTTCTACTTGGTATAATATGAAACAATAAACTGTAGCATCGACTTTATTTTGTATAATTACATAACAATAAACAATACAGGCAACAAAGCTTATAAAAATATTACAGTTACCTAACATTTAGTAGACAAAAAGCGTAATGGAAACATATAATTTGATCGAGTACAGGTTCTCGAAATCGTAGACCAACCCGTTTCAAAAGCGATCTGGATTGTGAGCGTATATAAGATCAAGATACTTGCCAGCCACATCAAAGATTTTCAGTGAAGAGCACTCGAAGAAAGGTGTCAGATCAGATGAGTAAATAAATCAGAAATATACGCAGTGTTTTCAGTTTCGCAAAGGTGGAAAGCCTGGGTAAGAGGTTGATCGGGATGATGAAAAACGACTGCGGGGGGCAAAATTGTTTTGGGGATAACTTCACTGCGCATGTGTAGTAATCCCACATTCATAGTCTCGCTCACTAATTGCTCACTAGTCTACTAATTTAGTCAACAATGATGCAATAATTGCCATTTCGCGACATTGCCAAAATAAAAAAAATAAACAGAGCCCTTTCTAAGACTCGTGCTCTCCCCCCAAGGGGGGGAGGCCCGAGTAATAATATGTTTGTCCTTGGCTGTTCTTTCCGTCTTCATGATTGATCTGAAGATCTCTCATCTGTGTTTCTCTCATCTTGGAGAGAATCTTTGCAATGGTTTGCAGGTTTACAGGTCTCGGTAAACTTTTCCAACAGCGATTCATTGGCAATAAAACGAAAGTCCGAACTCGCTTCATATTCGCTTGCATGCCTTGCCCCCAAATCAGTAGCCCAAGTGAACGCCTGAGCAGGCGTCTTGTTAAATATGAAATGAAGAAAAAAATAGGAAAATCTTTGTCCAAGGTGGACAAAATCGACAAAATCTTTGTTCTGCCTATTGTTCTATTGAAATACTAATGAGGCGGCATCCCTTTATATGCTGGATGGGGGGTTGGTTACCTACTTCAATTGAAACAAACAAGTTAAGAAGAAAGGTAAACGATAACATTTCAAGAAAACAACAACTTTAAAATACATAAGAATATGAAGTAAAAGCCGTATAATAAATTCCTTTACTTAAAAATTCTAAGAACAAGGTTAGAAAGTAATTCTAGCATTCTCGGTTCACAATATTACTTCTTTGCAATGATTCGGTAGCTCTTCGAGTCAAAAGAAATTGTTCCGTCCTTGTTTACAAACTTTTTGGCAAACGGCACCTTCTTGTGGCTCTCAATTTTGCTTTCGTCAATGTAAACAGTAACACAGATCCACGTGAGAAATGTCTCCAGGCTCGAGAACACAACTTCTTTTTTAGCGTACTCATTGAAAAGAATCTCGCCAAACCCAGACTTTGCCACCATCGATGCGGCCTATTATTTTCAACCTCTTTATCTGGAAGAAGTTCAAGAACTTTGGACGTCACCTCAGAACACTCGTCCAAGCTCAGAATCGCCATTTTCCCACTTGGCTTCAAACAGCTGAACGCAGTGTTAAGGAACTCGTTTTTCTCTGAAGTAGTCAGCCATTGGAAAACGTAATTGCTGAAGTGCACGTCGTAGTATTCTTCACTGTAGTGAGGGAAGTGAATGGAGCTATCTCCAACCATTCCTAATTAGTTCCAGTTGATAGCTACATGTAATATACAAGACGCCCACTAGGCACCTCCATGTAATCAAACCCATTGGCAAACACTCTGTGATGTTACAGGTGTGCAGACTGTTTGGCGATGTTGAAAATTTCAGTGGAAAATTTAACCGCTGCCTGCACTGACAGAGCAGTATCATTACCTACAACTATAGAGTTTTGTATATTGCATTCAAATCACTGAATTTGCTTACAATGTCTATCAACAAGCCACTAGCCCAAGCAGCCCGAGTTGGCTGAGTAACAGAGCTGGCTTTACTGAGAAGTCTGGCTCACCAAACGAGCCATATCCTTTTTGCCAACCCAATTCAGTTCTAGCCAACCAGATCAGCCTGGCAAGCAAGCCGGCCACGTGTTCATGTAACAACAATTCATCTGGCCAGTCTGGCAAACATCTTTTTCTCAGTGTATCATAGCAGTAATACACTTGTCACTGGAAACCCCCACGCTTAAAATGGCAGATGTCCACACAGATGGGGTCGAAGGTGAGTCTTTAAATCTATATAATACTGTATACATGCCTTGTAGGTTGGTGTTTAGGATGTTTAGCCAGTGTTGTTTCCCCCTATAGGTGGGGCATTTTCTTAGATTTGTTTCTTGAGAAGTCTAATCTCCCATACTTTCCTGGAGTGGGTTTCCAGTGACAAGTGCATAAATCAAACCATTAATTTTAGCTGGCAGTAGCAAGGTATCATAAGCTAAACAGCTTAAAGAAATATAATTCAAATTAATATAATTTAAATTTAAATTCGATTAGCGCGCCAGCTTGCCTCCATGTACAGCATGAAACTAGCCAAAAATCAGTTTGAAAGATGTGTATCTGGCTGTGCAGACCAAGTAACTGTAGTAACAATGGAAAGTACATGGCAACAGGCTGTCATTGGTAAACCAGCAAACAATAACAAACGCTTTACTCTTTGATCTTGATAATTGGTATGGGTGTCAGAGATTTATATACTGTGTTCATTTGTAAGCATTCGCATATAATAATATGAACAATCGATACAGACTTACTGATAACCCAGAACATTTTGGAGCCCCATTTAAGCTTACACATCAAGTGAAACAGGTTTATTTGAGGAGCAATTATAGAATTCAAAAGTGGACACTTTTGAAACAGCATTTAAAGGCAGAAATAGAAACCAGATTGCTCTAAAATCTCTTTAAATATAATGTCGAAGGTTTATATTGTGTATGACAATAAACTGTTGATTAGCATCGACTTTATTTTGTATATAGACATAACAATAAACAATGCAGGCAACAAAGCTTATAAAAATATTACAGTTACCTCAGAACAGTTAAACATATTGATTTCCATACAGCATTCATATGTTGAGTCTCGTGATATTAAATTGTTCAACATAGGTTTAATCGAGTACACATCATCGTACAGGTACGGCATTTTCAGCGTACAGTTATCAGTCGAGATCTCAGATCGCAGACACAAAGGGCACCAACCGTGTCGAAATCGCTCGTGCTCTTTTAGTGTAGGTCTTCGGCGATCGGCGTGTGCGATTGTGTGAAGCATAGAGAGCGTATATAAGATCAAGATACTTGCCAGCCACATCAAATATATCATAGCGAAGAACACTCCAGGAAAGGTTACCAGATGAGTATTAAAATGCAAATGGCGCATAAATGATAAATATATGTAGTGGTTCAGTTTCGCAAAGCCAAGTGGGATGATGCAATAATTGCCATTTCGCGACCTTGCCAAAAAATATATATAAATAAACAGAGGCGAAACCTAGACTCGTGCAGTCGCCCGAATAAGACAAAAGAACAAAGTCGCTCGTACGACATTTTTCGCCAAATGAATCCAGCCTAAATGGACTTATTTTGGCGACTGTTGTTTCAACTTTTGAAAATATTTCAACTTCTCATGTCGCAAAACAAACCTCGTTAATATTTTGTGATTTTGTTGTGTATCGCATGTTTTGGTCGTAGCGTCAGTGTACGCAGTTAGCTCATGTAATTCGGCATGATTAATCCTCTCGCCCGGCGCGAAGCGCCGGCGGCCTGAGGGCGAGGGTGATAATATCGACCGGCATTTAGTCCCTCACGGGATGCTTGGGATCAACCGTATGCCGTCAACCGCCGTCCAATTTTTGTTGCTTTGGTAACAAAAGGATTTGTACGGCGAATGAATATTTGTGTTCAAAAAGTTCATTGAAAATGTAGTGTTCAAAAGATACAGTACCGTCGGCGGAAGATAACAAACTCGTAAATTTTAATTGGCGACAAAAGGTAAACCCGTTTTCCCTTTTTTGATGCTGTTCGTAATGAGTTACAAAGATAATTTTGTAAATATGTCCGAATATGTTATTCAGGTTTTCATTTAATGTATAGCATGATTTGCTATAGAGCCAGTAGTTCACAAGATATCGTCGTCGAAATATCTAATATATTTATCATAGTTTGTGAACAATAGCGTCCGCCCTTAGAGTCTGGAGTAGCCTATATAGCAGAAGGTAACTCCAAATTCAAACCCCCCATCTATAGGGGTTAAATATAAACCCAAGCTACGATGTTTACCGTGTTAAGAGCTGTATGACTGCTAGGTAAAAACGGTCGCGTACGGTTCCCTGCGCAAAGTGGCGACCCTGATCGGTAACAAGCCTTATCCTACGTTTCAGGCAACGTAGGACGGACTACATCCCCTGGCGCCCACTACCCTCTTATAATGAGAGAATAATGTCCACTGATGATAATTTACCGGCAGGTGTCCTATGGTACAACAGTGCAGGCCCGACCGTCACCATATTAGTACTGCAAACTTTAGATCGAAATGGTCAAATAAAGTTAATGCGTAGTAATCATGGAATGCTTCTATCTAAGTAGACCCTTTACAGAAGGAGTGCCGATCCTTGGATATCGACAAAGGATGCACAGAATTTGGCAAGAAAGAGGGATATTCTCGGTAACAGAGCAACGGTTATGTGACTAGGCCAAGACAGTTGAATTAGGAAAAATGAGTGGCTAACATCAGTCACATCAGTTGAACTAGAAGAAATACGGAAACGTGTGTTACAGGACGAAGCAGATGAGGTGGTTCAAAATTCAGAAGGTAATCTTTATCGAGATGAAAGAGATGAAATATTTTTGTTAAGATAGTTTGTAATTATTATAAGTAATTATTTAGTAAGTATAGCCCTCGATTAGTTGCTTATCAAAACCGAGGTACTTAGTTTGGTTATTCACCGAGATGAATAACCGACGTAGCTACCGATTCGAAGTTGATTCGTGTCTATTGCAACATTGTCTATTGCAAAACCCTCACAGGCCTTTTTCTTCCAATTCCATAGATAATAATTAACTTAACAGGATTGATGACTGCGGTAAATCAATTAGAATCGAATTTATTTCTTTGAAGAACACTTAAGATTTAACATACATTTTTCAATTGTTCTAATATATAATAGTCTCCTTCGCAGCCGTCAGTCGAGTTCGTTCTCACTCCCCTCAACTACCGGCTGCTTACCCGAGCAGCAAATTCCTTTCCAATTGTTGACCAATCAGAGTCAGACTTGCAATATCTGGAAACCTGACCTTCGACCTTGAGCTGACCGTTTGAAAACTAGTAGTTCAGTAAAAATTTTCGTAAATAATATTAATAGAATCATTGTATTATCTGTGAATTACAATATGAATACATGTACATGAAATAAAGTTAAAAGCGCCACTACCTGGAATATGAAACTGAATAACATCGAGGTTGCTAGCCAGACATGGCCAGACATCCCCGTATTGAATATTTATTATCCGTTCGATACATATGTCGCCAACGCTTGTAGCTTTTTTAAAGCTTTTCACACAGATTTATTTACACGACCAACAAGAACATATATTCGTAATACAATTCTTCGTAAACTTTGTAAAGCTCTGAGCTATAGTAAGCGAAATATTAGCTTTCAAGTAAACATGCAGTCGATTAAGACACTAAACACCTTTGGTTTACAATCTTATTTCTCTTAACGCTCTCTGACATTCACGCTAGCTTATTTATTTGCATAGGCCACAGCAAGTACATAGTCACAACAATATTCTTCGTAAATTTCGTGAAGTTCTAGGCTAAACTTTTCAAAATATAAGCTTTATTTAGCAACACCATGCAGGACGGCTTTATTTAGGACGGCTTTATTTAGCACGACGATGGTGTAATTTCATTGGTCCATGTACACAAAGGGAATGGAATGTAGCTCTCGGGTGAGCAGACGTTAGTACATGGTGAGTAAGCGAGCCATTAGAACGTCTACGAAGGAGGCTAAATATATAAGGGAGTTAATAGAAAAGCTTGGGCTTTAAAAGTGAAAGGAAAAATAATATTTCTAGCTCAAAAACTGAAATAAGCGACTGGTCATTATTTATGACCATTAAATGACCACTGGTCATTATTGGTCATTATTGGTCATGACCACTGGTCGTTTTATGACCACTGGTCATTATTTATTTTTGGGTGGGGCCGAAGAGAAAATGGTTGGGTAACTGAAAATTCTAAGACCTAAATGGTTGGGTAAAAAAATCATCACTTCTCTGAAGGGTTGGGTAGCAAAATTTTCATGACTATATTTACATAAAAAATTAATAGTGCACATTTAAAATTGGAATTTCATCGTTAGTCCTCCAGTTAGTCATCATTGTACATTAGCTTTTGTTATTGTATTTCTATTCTTGTTTTCCTTGGATTCTTGCTTTGTATATGGAAATAATAATCAGAATGTTAGATTAGGATCTATCTGTATATCTATTTGGGTTTGTTATTAAAACTTGTAGACGATATGCTGCGAATTGGGCTTTATCTAACTTTTTTCTTCTTGGGTTGGGTAAAAGATTTTCTTTACCCATAAATGGTTGGATCGGTTAAATTTCTGATCTTAATTTGGTTGGATAAATTTTTTTTCAGGACCAAATCTATTTCTCTTCGGCCCTCACCCCGACCATAAATAAAGATTGGTCCCTAAGTAAGGACGAATAAGTGCGACAAAGAAAGTTCTTAAAACTAGATAATGTCAGGAAGCTTGTAGGTGAAGCTGTTTTGAACACTGAGTTCAATAAATGGACAGTCCTGTTGAAGTATGAGCCCTTGAATGTACTTGTTTTACATAACGGAACTTTAAGTATATAAGACTAGGATTTAAAGTAAGTCGTGTACGATCGTGAATAATAAAACTAACATAGTTGCATATGTTCAGTCCATGTGACCATAGAGTGCCTTGTAAAAAATTACCAAGTCTTGAATTTCTCTCTCATAGCAGAGCGGTAATATTTTTGCAGTCCTATTTTTTATCTTAAAATCCATCTTGACGCGCGTCTCTAGAGACATTCGATGGAGACCAGATTTCGCTATCATAGCATAACTGAGATTTGACAAGAGTATAATGACCGCCGGATTTTAGTTTCGGTCAATACTAGAGGACAAGTTCTCCTCAGGGAGGGTAGAAAAGGTGGGCAAGTGGTTTTTCTAGTATATATTATTTAAATATGTGCCTATTCACTTGTAATAAGATGTTCATAAAGATGCAATGTAATTTAATTATTTTCCTTTTCTTCCTTTGAAATGAATATCCCATACTGGTTTATCCTTACACAACTTTGGCTTGGAAAACCACTTGCCCCTAAAAATTGTATAATTTATACCGAGCGGAAGGCGACAGGGAAATGAAATGGGAGGAACAACGTAACTACTGTTATATTTTTCTTTCTGATGGACTTTCCAATATATTTTCATTTCTTCAGGATAGCTTTTATGGATGGAAAGAGCTGTCTTGCATATCTCGTTCCTTTTTGCAGCCTTTTCTTTGGAATCAAACCTCAAGTGAAATATTCTTTTGTTGTCTCCAAACGTCTGTATAGCAGGGACGTCTTTAAGCCACATCCCCATAGCTTGGTCACCGTAAGGATGGCAGAGAAGAGTAGTGTTGATCCTGCTAAGAATCGAGTCAGTTAAATCCTTGGTAACTATTATAAATCCTTCGTCAATTACCACAGCTCCTGAAAAAAGTAAAAAGTGTGTTTATCATGACATGTTTGGCCTACATTATTACTAAAGAGTCCGAAGACTGATGAATTTTGTCATACAATCTGAATACATGCATGGTAAAATCAACAACATCAAATTCATTACACAACCTCGTAGCAAGGATATTTTTGCCTCCACGGCGGAAGGTTGGCGAAAAAGCCCTTGCAGTGCGTGGTCACATATGATAATTTTTAGTTATTTATTTGTTTATTTTGATGTCGTGTATTAATAAAAAGACGCATTCAAAGCACTGTAAACTTGTTCATGTAAATTATCTATTGGTATAAAGCAACTATCTAGCATAATATACATCCATACATCCATGATTCTCGTATAAATATAAATATAATAATAAGAATACCAACATCACCCTAAAGTGCTTTACAGAGGAGTCCTCGGATAACTAATTAAATATAGTTAAATACAACTCGATGTATATAAATCACAAAATCTGAAAATAAAGAACTAATAGCACAAACAATACATACATACATACATACATACTTTAATTTATGCTCCACGAAGGGCTTTTCAGCATACATTTACATAATATACAAAAATTAAATTTAAAATATTTAAGAATAATTTACTATATTTACAAGTGTTAAAAATACGTATGAAAATTATGCGTTCAATAAATGTTTCTTAAGTTCAACTTTAAAATGTTTAATATCATTAATTGATTTAAAGGAGTTGTCCAAATTGTTCCATAATTTGACAGCACGATAATGGAACGACCTCTGCCCAGTGGTTGTTTGAAACATTGGGATCGATAAATCGTTTCTATTTCGAGTGAAATATTCATGTATTGTGCCACATTGGTAAAATATATTACTTAGATAAGACGGGGACAAACCGTTCAAACACTTTATATAACCCGCGCAGCGAAGTTTTGAACCAATTGCAGCTTCTTTATGTTCTTTGCTGCAGTGCCTGACCACACCGAAGAGCAATAAAATAGTTTGCTTAATACCAGTGTTTGTACAATGAGAGTCAGGGTTTCCTGATCTATCCGGTATGAATTACTGTAAAGCTAGAGTCATACCAATTGATCAAGCAATAATTATAAAACAATACTTATTAACAAATAAGCTACAATCAGTGACATTATTATTGGGACACTTCACTGAAAATATTCATTACTCCCCCTTGCCCCCTATTCAATGTTGGATAAAGAATAACACATTTCTATTTCATCGTACCATTGCTGTTTGTTTCTCAACCGATTAGTACAACATTGAAAAGGGGGGAGGGGGGTTCAAGGGGTAAAGTTAAAACATTTTGGTAAAAAAATCGATTAATTTGATGTGTCCCAGGTTTTTTTGTCACTGATTGTCTGATTAAAAAACTTCATCTATTGCATACAAATTCCGTATTATTACATTACAATTGCCAATAAAAATAAAGTTTTTCTGTTTGGGACATTAACTAGATGTGCTAACATTATTTTAAAGCAGATTGTTTGTTGTTTTTTCCCCGAACTTTGTTTCTTCAATGCAATTTAGCAGAAATATGAAACCTTCATGATGACATGTTAGTTAAAGCACGTGCGCCTGCAAAATGCGACCCAAATATAAAGTTATTCGTTTCATATTAGAATGCCACATGGGCATTCGAAATGATACAATCTATTTTATATGACAAACTGCTACAAAAAGCTATTAATAATATGGAATGTGGTTGAATTTCAGTCACGTAATATTCCTCGGGTGAACGATATGCCGTTTATGTCAATCCTTTCACAAACAGCTTGCGCATGTTATACTATCCCTTGCGTTATATTTCCTGTTGAATTTTTGATATTACAATACTAGTGATAATGGACAACCAGTATGAGCATTCTTCATTGCGCACAGAATCCGTAGAACTGCGTTTGAGAGAAACGCTCAAGGTTTATATGGCCATTTAAAGTCATTGAAATCGTTTATATAGAAAGTTCTCAATTTCTAAACTAAACGCTCGCAGGCACAATAAACAGGAAATGCCCTCTGAGCGGCATATTTCTCTCGCTAGGAACGTTCATCCCCAATTAAAGGGCAGTAAAAAAGACCAAGTAGCAAAGTAAACAATGTATGATACTGATATTGTTCTTTGGAAACGATTTTACTCAAGTAACCATATCAAAAGTTCTATATTTTAGAAGTTAGCACAAGTAACCACAAGTAACCATGGCAAATTGAAATAAATTAGATTATCATTCTATATTTTTAGAATGTTCGTGGTTACTTGTGGTTACTTGTGGTTACTTGTGGTTACTTGTGCAAATTTTTATCATAAATAGCTGGTTACTTGTGTGAATTAAGTATTATTTGAATTCCAGTGATCGTAAGGTATATAATTCGCAAGGAAAAAGTAAATTGCGAATGCAATGGCCATGTAACGTGAAACTTTATGCCCTGCAGGAAGCCTTAGTAACTTTGCAAATGCTTGACAAAAGTGTTAGTTCATGAGTGTAGTGATCTTTAATTTGTGCTACTATGCGAAAGTAAGAATAGTGTTGATCAGTTTTTCGCGTACTGTAGTTACGCACGGACGCGCGCAAGCGATAACAGGCTTGTTTACTATTTCATTCCCAGAACAATACGAGAGGTTTTAAAGCCACATTTTCGCTGCCAACTTACAGTATATGTATATATCGGTAATTTTTTTAGTCAAAATTCCCAGAGTGTTTGCTCCTATAGATTTCCTAATGCCATTTTTGCCATTTGAAAACTATTTCCAAAACAAATTATAAAATGCTTAACGTGTATTTTTCAGACAATCAGTGACATTATTATTGGGACACTTCACTGAAAATATTCATTACTCCCCCTTGTCCCCTATTCAATGTTGGATAAAGAATAACACATTTCTATTTCATCGTACCATTGCTGTTTGTTTCTCAACCGATTAGTACAACATTGAAAAGGGGGGAGGGGGGTTCAAGGGGTAAAGTTAAAACATTTTGGTAAAAAAATCGATTAATTTGATGTGTCCCAGGTTTTTTTGTCACTGATTGTCTGATTAAAAAACTTCATCTATTGCATACAAATTCCGTATTATTACATTACAATTGCCAATAAAAAATAAAGTTTTTCTGTTTGGGACATTAACTAGATGTGCTAACATTATTTTAAAGCAGATTGTTTGTTGTTTTTCCCCGAACTTTGTTTCTTCAATGCAATTTAGCAGAAATATGAAACCTTCATGATGACATGTTAGTTAAAGCACGTGCGCCTGCAAAATGCGACCCAAATATAAAGTTATTCGTTTCATATTAGAATGCCACATGGGCATTCGAAATGATACAATCTATTTTATATGACAAACTGCTACAAAAAGCTATTAATAATATGGAATGTGGTTGAATTTCAGTCACGTAATATTCCTCGGGTGAACGATATGCCGTTTATGTCAATCCTTTCACAAACAGCTTGCGCATGTTATACTATCCCTTGCGTTATATTTCCTGTTGAATTTTTGATATTACAATACTAGTGATAATGGACAACCAGTATGAGCATTCTTCATTGCGCACAGAATCCGTAGAACTGCGTTTGAGAGAAACGCTCAAGGTTTATATGGCCATTTAAAGTCATTGAAATCGTTTATATAGAAAGTTCTCAATTTCTAAACTAAACGCTCGCAGGCACAATAACAGGAAATGCCCTCTGAGCGGCATATTTCTCTCGCTAGGAACGTTCATCCCCAATTAAAGGGCAGTAAAAAAGACCAAGTAGCAAAGTAAACAATGTATGATACTGATATTGTTCTTTGGAAACGATTTTTACTCAAGTAACCATATCAAAAGTTCTATATTTTAGAAGTTAGCACAAGTAACCACAAGTAACCATGGCAAATTGAAATAAATTAGATTATCATTCTATATTTTTAGAATGTTCGTGGTTACTTGTGGTTACTTGTGGTTACTTGTGGTTACTTGTGCAAATTTTATCATAAATAGCTGGTTACTTGTGTGAATTAAGTATTATTTGAATTCCAGTGATCGTAAGGTATATAATTCGCAAGGAAAAAGTAAATTGCGAATGCAATGGCCATGTAACGTGAAACTTTATGCCCTGCAGGAAGCCTTAGTAACTTTGCAAATGCTTGACAAAAGTGTTAGTTCATGAGTGTAGTGATCTTTAATTTGTGCTACTATGCGAAGTAAGAATAGTGTTGATCAGTTTTTCGCGTACTGTAGTTACGCACGGACGCGCGCAAGCGATAACAGGCTTGTTTACTATTTCATTCCCAGAACAATACGAGAGGTTTTAAAGCCACATTTTCGCTGCCAACTTACAGTATATGTATATATCGGTAATTTTTTTAGTCAAAATTCCCAGAGTGTTTGCTCCTATAGATTTCCTAATGCCATTTTTGCCATTTGAAAACTATTTCCAAAACAAATTATAAAATGCTTAACGTGTATTTTTCAGACAATCAGTGACATTATTATTGGGACACTTCACTGAAAATATTCATTACTCCCCCTTGTCCCCTATTCAATGTTGGATAAAGAATAACACATTTCTATTTCATCGTACCATTGCTGTTGTTTCTCAACCGATTAGTACAACATTGAAAAGGGGGGAGGGGGGTTCAAGGGGTAAAGTTAAAACATTTTGGTAAAAAAATCGATTAATTTGATGTGTCCCAGGTTTTTTTGTCACTGATTGTCTGATTAAAAAACTTCATCTATTGCATACAAATTCCGTATTATTACATTACAATTGCCAATAAAAAATAAAGTTTTTCTGTTTGGGACATTAACTAGATGTGCTAACATTATTTTAAAGCAGATTGTTTGTTGTTTTTCCCCGAACTTTGTTTCTTCAATGCAATTTAGCAGAAATATGAAACCTTCATGATGACATGTTAGTTAAAGCACGTGCGCCTGCAAAATGCGACCCAAATATAAAGTTATTCGTTTCATATTAGAATGCCACATGGGCATTCGAAATGATACAATCTATTTTATATGACAAACTGCTACAAAAAGCTATTAATAATATGGAATGTGGTTGAATTTCAGTCACGTAATATTCCTCGGGTGAACGATATGCCGTTTATGTCAATCCTTTCACAAACAGCTTGCGCATGTTATACTATCCCTTGCGTTATATTTCCTGTTGAATTTTTGATATTACAATACTAGTGATAATGGACAACCAGTATGAGCATTCTTCATTGCGCACAGAATCCGTAGAACTGCGTTTGAGAGAAACGCTCAAGGTTTATATGGCCATTTAAAGTCATTGAAATCGTTTATATAGAAAGTTCTCAATTTCTAAACTAAACGCTCGCAGGCACAATAACAGGAAATGCCCTCTGAGCGGCATATTTCTCTCGCTAGGAACGTTCATCCCCAATTAAAGGGCAGTAAAAAAGACCAAGTAGCAAAGTAAACAATGTATGATACTGATATTGTTCTTTGGAAACGATTTTACTCAAGTAACCATATCAAAAGTTCTATATTTTAGAAGTTAGCACAAGTAACCACAAGTAACCATGGCAAATTGAAATAAATTAGATTATCATTCTATATTTTTAGAATGTTCGTGGTTACTTGTGGTTACTTGTGGTTACTTGTGGTTACTTGTGCAAATTTTATCATAAATAGCTGGTTACTTGTGTGAATTAAGTATTATTTGAATTCCAGTGATCGTAAGGTATATAATTCGCAAGGAAAAAGTAAATTGCGAATGCAATGGCCATGTAACGTGAAACTTTATGCCCTGCAGGAAGCCTTAGTAACTTTGCAAATGCTTGACAAAAGTGTTAGTTCATGAGTGTAGTGATCTTTAATTTGTGCTACTATGCGAAGTAAGAATAGTGTTGATCAGTTTTTCGCGTACTGTAGTTACGCACGGACGCGCGCAAGCGATAAACAGGCTTGTTTACTATTTCATTCCCAGAACAATACGAGAGGTTTTAAAGCCACATTTTCGCTGCCAACTTACAGTATATGTATATATCGGTAATTTTTTTTAGTCAAAATTCCCAGAGTGTTTGCTCCTATAGATTTCCTAATGCCATTTTTGCCATTTGAAAACTATTTCCAAAACAAATTATAAAATGCTTAACGTGTATTTTTCAGACAATCAGTGACATTATTATTGGGACACTTCACTGAAAATATTCATTACTCCCCCTTGCCCCCTATTCAATGTTGGATAAAGAATAACACATTTCTATTTCATCGTACCATTGCTGTTTGTTTCTCAACCGATTAGTACAACATTGAAAAGGGGGGAGGGGGGTTCAAGGGGTAAAGTTAAAACATTTTGGTAAAAAAATCGATTAATTTGATGTGTCCCAGGTTTTTTTGTCACTGATTGTAGGTGTAAGTTGTGAAAGGAAGCTCAAGAAACAGCGTTGGGGAGACCGCGCTTAAGCAACGTATAAAGTAGTCCAATGACCCCGTCTTTTCCTACCAATAGATTTGCGAATATTGTGTTTTGATCTAGTATTGTAGCAATATGGAAGTCTTTATTAAAGTTACAGTGGAAAGAATGATTGAGTAGATTATTTAGTGACTTGTAAATTAAAATAGCCGATGCAGTAAAGCCAACAGGATAATGCTTCACTTACTGATGCGTGTGTGGGTAAATCAAGTAATCAGCAGTGCAGCTTTATTACAGTATGCATAACCTGAAGCTCAGACATTAAAGTGGCGTTCCCTATAGTCAAAACTAGGTAAAATAAAATTAACTCAGTGATAGGCAGAACTTGATATGCCTTAATAATCATAGCTTCTTATTTATCTTATAACCGATATCAATAATTATATATCATCATTGGTTCAGTTTCCTTTGTTCTCTAGTGCATGCCATTATCTCTTATGAGCCTCAAAGTTATTCATGAGGTTTATAAGTAGTTATCAACCGCATAAATACTAATCTTCACCAATGGTGATAAAAGGAGGTTATATATACCTTAGACCTCGGTGTTTATTGATATACATGTATCAATCCTCGGGCTTCGCCTTCGTGGCAGATTCTCAAAAAAGGGCAATTTCACAAAAGCAAATTTTAATTTAGTGGGAGAAGCCGTCTTACTAGCAATCTTTATTAATTTAATATATCTATTACTGAAAGATGCACACAGACTGACAGAGTCACAGTAAACGTTTGTCAATAACAATTTTTAATGCTACGTGTATATATATTTTTAATGCTACGTGTATGTATATATATATATATATATATATATACATACTAGAAATACGTATACGCAACAACCCCTCGCCCGCTTGCTGTTTGAAATTTTTATAGCGTATAGTATAGTTGCTTACAGGATATTTATTTTACTTGAATTAGATAATAGCCCATTCATTTGTCAGACTGAATAAATAATTTCCAGTGGACAATATTGCTGAAATCTTTGTATTGTCTGAATTTAATTGTTTCATAGAACAACAAACTAAATACATGAAGCCAAATCTTTTTTAATTTTTGGGTGCAGCAGCAGAATAGTGGGGAAGTCTACTGCTGTTTCTACCATCAATAACTAAGAAAGAAACTACCTTTTTCACACTGTTGATGATTCATGAAACAGACATCAAAGGCTGCTGAAACTTGAAGGAAGAATGTGCATCTTTATCATACAATATTTGTGCCCTTTAAAAAACTCAAATAGGTGGTACATAGTACAAATATATAGGGTCCATTCAAATTGGATCCACAATTTGGACTACTGTGATGTCGAGCTTGCATGGATGTGGATATAACTTAATATTTGATGCTCTTGAGAGGTCTCAATGCAGGGCAGGGAAACTGATCATTCCTAACTCAGGACTTGAAACTGATCAGTTAATAGAAATCCTAGGATTGGTACCTTTTGTAATTAGAAGAAAGATACATTGTGTAATGCTAGTTAAGAAATTATGTGAAGGCATTTTAACATCATATCTAAAGAACTATTTTCCATATCTCAATGAGTCTGTTCATCATACATGTTGTAGCACCATTATCAATTGCCTTAATTGACAATACTGTATGTGCAGAATATATAACTTTTGAGTTAAAATGAGTTTTTGTAACATATTGTACTGTACATATATGAATATATGTGTTTATATTTGTAATAACTTTAGTTTGTTAGGAAACAATTAAGACCACCATATATTGATACCAGTGTGAGCTGAAGGGGCTATCCTGTATAAATATTATTGTATTATTATTGTTAATAATAATAATAATTATAATAATAATAATAACAATAATGCCTAGCTAATGCAGATTGCAGATACCATATTTTGATGGTTATTAATACAAAAGCCATGTAACAAAGCACATGGCATTGTACTTGTAGATTAGTATCTAAATTATATATCACCATGCATGCACAGATATAACAACCTATATATATTCAAGATGACATGTCAATTTGATACTTGTTGCAATGACCTAGCTGACACAGCACTGCACTTGTTCAATCCCTTTAACAATTTCTGCTTTAGTGTCAACATACCCAATGTTAACATAATCCTATATAAGCTGTATTTTACATTACAAGCCTTAAGGACCAGCATTGTCCAAGCTTATTAACAAACACAATAAGTTGTGGCGCAGTAGGCCATCTACTATAGTCCTAACATATTCTGTAATGGATGGAATAAACAAAGATTATTTCTGGAATACATACCAGTATACAATACATGGACGTCAATTAAGCTATAAATTAACTATGATTAAGCTCATATCCTCAGAAAAACTATACCCGGGTGAAAAAATTATAACCTTCTGATTGCTAGTGACTGCCTCTAACCATTGAGGCATCAAGAGTCAGATGGAGAGAGAATGTTACAATGATGTACTTATTTGAATGATATATGAGGGCCGGATATAGATAGGTGGAGGCCCTGGGCAGCTTTCAGTAGTGGAGGCCCCCCTCAAACTTAGAATACTAAAATGATGACAAAACATATTTACAGTCACCCATAAAGTATATTTTTCAAGTACTAATAATCTGAATAAAAATGTAATGTCATGTATAAACATCATGATAAATCTACATAAGAATCTGGTTCCTATGTTTCAAGTGTAAAGAATCTGAATAAGCTAACAGTAGATCTATAAACTGTATATACTACCATTCATGTAGGCACTCACAAATATATTTTTCTTTACAATTTTTTCCCATGAAAAATGTGGAAGCCCCCTGGTTGTGGAGGACCATGGGAAACTGCCCAATCTTGCCCATAGGTGAATCCGGCCCTGATAATTATACTGCCTATGCGGCAGTCACTATATATCAGTAATGCACATAGGTATATACATATTTCAATTGAATCATTACATCATTGTAACCTTCACTCTGCATCTGAGTCTTCGGTAGCTCAATGGTTAGAGGTTCAATTGAGGTTCAATTCCTGTCTGGAACTAAGAATAATTTTTCTGAGAATATGAGCTTGCATAACAATAATCCATGTATCGTCTGTCTCATACTCCGAGCTCTTCCTTATTCACTGCAGCAGTGTATAATATATTAACACTGACAAGTATAGTACAGTACTGTAATGCTTGTTTATGCTACAAAATTGTAGGCCAGGCCAAGGTTGTATAAACCCCAGTATAGTCTGCATGTTTTTGCACCCTACTAAACTACCAGTACTGTATAGGCTAATTCAAATTTTTAAATTGTTCCATGATAGGTACAAACTTTAAACTTGCACTACAATTGTGATTTTTTGTTGGCTTTCCAATGGTATAGGTCATAAATCTCTCTGTTAAGTATTTCAAAATGTATATATTATTATGTACAACACTTAACATGACTAACATGTATATATGGTTGTTTTATTGAAGAGTACGATAAAAATGTTGTTCTGCGTACTGTGTAGGCACTAGGTAGTGTTAGAAATACATGTAAAAAATCGTGTGTAAAAGGACAATGCAATTTCGGGCGAAAGCCCTTCAAAGAGTGATTTCGTGATGTCTGATTGTTTTGTTTTTAGTCGCCATGAAGCCATGCCAAAAGTGAAATGTTCCGACCACGATATATTTTGAAGTTCTTACTCTAAGAACTCATTCTACATATCTAATGAAAGCTTGATTAACAGCCTCTGACATACCTACAAAAATATTTTTGTAACTGATAGCTAACAGCTTCAAAAAACCGACGACGCTTGGATTGGATTGACAAACTCCGAGTAAATATTTTAGATATTCAGACGACGATATCTTTTGAATTACTAACTCTAGAAAATCATGCTATACATCAAATAAAAGCCTGAATAACATACTCGGACATGTTTGCAGAACTATCTTTGTAACTGATTAACAGGTTTAAAAAACCGAAAACGGGTTTACTTTTAGTTTTGACGCCACGTATATAACTTGATTTACGAACTTGACATCTTCCGACGAGGATATATTGCATTTTCACTGCCTTTCACGATCTTTTTGAACACAAATATTCATTCACCGTATAACCCGACAAAACACGTACTTTTCTTTTACGGTTCCAATTTAAATATTAATTAAAATGCAGACATTTACCATATCTAGTTACCAGGGCCAAATTATCCGATGCCGCGCATGGGCCGTTGATCTTGAATTATATATACAAGGAAACTGAAACTGACTCTAAAAACCCCTTGGAATCCTGTGACGAGGGACTAAACGCCGGTCGATATTAGCACCCTCGCCCTCAGGCCTTCGCGCCGGGCGAGGGGATAACACGTTCGGGAATGTTTATTCTTACAAGTTTATTAACAAAAATGCCAAGTTATTCTTTTGTATAAATAATTTTAAAAAATTCCTTCCAAAAATTCCAGTACACAGTGTGTATAAAAAAAACCTGAACCCTTAGAAAACGGTCTTATACTCCTGGGAAATTAAAAACACGGTCTTCAATCTTAATACACCTGGGAAATTACGATAACTTGTAAACGTATGAAGGAGCATAACTGCAAAGAAACGTTAATATATTTGACATGTTTCTTTGCAGTTATGCTCCTTCATACGTTTACGTCAAGTTTTCTTAATTTCCCAGGTGTATTAATTAAGACCGTGTTTTTAATTTCCCAGGAGTATATAAGACCGTTTTCTAAGGGTTCAGTTTTTTTTATACACACTGTAGAGCAACATCGTGGATTTTTAGACATGTCTATAGCAGCAATGGAAATGGTCCATTTTAAATTATATCTTCACATCGGACTCATCTCGTTGACTCCTAGCTTCGAAACCAAATTACACAATCTATACGATTACCAGCGACGATTAGTTCCGGCTCCTTCCTTTTCATTACGCATCTCGGTCGCAAAATTTAAATGTTTTTGATCTGAATATGGGCAGTATAAATTTTAACATAGAGTGATAAATAAATTCAAAAGGAAGTTTTAGATATCGCATTACAATATAGCAAAAGGGCAATATGGCATTACAGTATGATCCCGTGGTTCCGGCGCCCCAACAATTGAGGCACACATTTAAACAGTGCAATTAGCATAAGTTTGGATTTCATAACATTTAACTTAAGCTGATTAGTTCGCAAACAGGTACAGACCCGATTTAGATCGGAGTTAATCCTACATTAAATTTGAGAAACAGACTTAGATTCAAGAACAACACAGTATCAGTTATAAATAGAGGATGGCCTAAAATGGACCCTGCATGTGCCATACATTACCAATGGAGACAGAATCTGGATCGGATTCAGCGTTGTTAGAGCATGTTACTTGCGACCTGTTGTTGAGAAACGAAACAAACCATTCACGGATCCACGCCAAGCGCAGAGACTTTGCGTAATATAATGGAGTGGTTGACCGTGTCAAACTCCTTGGTTAATCCAATTTAGGTTTTGCCTAAAATTCAGTCAGTCGTGACCCAGTCATTTGACCATTCCCATTGGTCTAGACGTGCCAAATTGGCCAATATGTTTGGCCTGATCTACCATTATTTAGCGATTATGATTAGTCTAGAGATTGCCTAGATTAGTAAAGATTTGGTTATTTATGAGCAATGATTTTTAAATTTTTTGCCTAACTTGTAGCTAAAGGCGGATTTCCATTCAGTGTCTTTTGTCGCGCGATCTACATTTTGCGACAATTTTTACGATCGATTTTTGGCTCTAATTTTCATTCGCCTAATGCCCCGAAGCGCGTGTAATAAATATCATTCGGAAGCAAAAAAGCATGGCAGCAATAAATCAAAGGTTACTCTTCGTTGATTGTTGAATCAAAAAAGTTTATATTACTACTTATATTGAGGTTACGTTTGAGATTAAAAAAGGCAAGGAAATACAAGAAAATGCAGTGCAGGATAAGGAATTAAATTTTTGAAGAGAGAGCGGCTGTGGCTTTACTCCGATTTTTCTCCTGTTTCCAAATGTCGAGTTTTTCTTTTCTTTTTACTGAAAAAACAACTATTATTTATTACCAAAACTATCCTATTTATGTTGACCCATTCTCGTACATAGGCCCAATTAATTAGGATGCGCCAAATTGCGTGCATTCTAGCAGTATTACCATACATCGAGCGAGCGGTTGTTGCGTACACGTATTTCTAGTAATATAATATAATAACACTAATAGTTATATTTTGATTTGGCTTCCTGTGTCAAAACAACTCCACTGCCGATAGCTGCACTCAAGACGTCATATTTTGAAAACAATATTTATATCATATTTTCACACGGCGTCAAAACCATCAAATTTTCAATTTTAACTAGCCGTATCTTCTTAAACTAAATTTACAGGAATGCTGAAACTTTGAAAATAAACTAAAGACATTGAAATTTTTCATATGGACTTCATTTGTATTTTGGCTGGGGTCAACCTCGTACCCAGGTCATTTTGCCTCCACGGCGGAAGGTCGGCAAAAATGGCCCTGGGAAAAACTCAATTAATTCAGCCGAGTATAATTTATTCATCTAAATCTGAATGCTGTCTTCAAATTTTACAGCAAATTAAAAGTGATAACTTTCGCTAAATTGGATAAATGCTTCTTCATACCTTTTGTAAGAGATAATCATTGATGTATGGTGCGAAATATTCAATGCTCTTCAGAGTTGTTGTCAGCATTCGTCGGCATAAAAGCAGCTAACAAGCTTAATAATCATTAAGCTTGTTAGCTGCTTTTATGCCGACGAATGCTGACAACAACTCTGAAGAGCATTGAATATTTCGCAATTATTCAGGTCAACAAAGTAGACAAAAGCAATGTAACAAAGACCACAAAAATTATCATATCTAAACACCCAGAAATTATCATATGTACTTCTAGTACGTATTCCATATAAGGAAGTGATCGACGAGCAAATACAAGGCATTGACGAGCAAATACTTATATCTTATTGAATGGTTTGGCATATAATACGGTCGGGTATTTTACGAGTTTCTCAAGTATTTTTCCGAGCCGGCCGCCGGCGAGGAAAAATTGAATAAATTTGTATAAAAATTTGTAAAAATTTGTAAAAATTTGTAAAAATTTGTAAAAATTGAATAAGTTTGTAAGTTTGTTACAGAAATTGAATAAGTTTGTATTTATTTCATTTCCTCGTTTGTTTGTGATACGTTGTCAGACGTTGTTTCTGTTAAACTGTCCATTGCTTTGAGATATTCATCGTCAAAGTCGTCAGAGTTTAACGAAAATAATAAGGCGTCGTTCATGTCTGTACTTACATTTTTAAAATTAAAAAGACAGTTCGCATCCGCCATTTTAGGCTTTGGTTTAAAGCCGCAAAAAAATCCGTATTTTTGTTCTGTTCAGAAGAGGAGAAATACGGATTTTACCATGCAATACGGCCTGGTATTTGTTCAGTTCTCGTGCCCTTATATGGAAGAATTACGTCATTGTCATATAATAAAAGGCATCAACGAACAAAATACATGCACTCGTACCAACCCCCTGGATGTGGGATTATTAACACGTTACGATATGTTCGATTATCCGCTCTTTTTAAGAAAACTACGTTCGCTAGCAGGATAAGCTGTACGCATATTGTAAACAGATAATTTATCTTTGTTTAATATATATTGTAGCTTTGGGAGTTGATTATTTCTCAATAAAAAGTTCGTCGAAGACAGCCGTGTTTTTGTTTACAAGATGGTATCCGTATTAGAAAAATTATATTTTGGGCATGTTCGATTATCCGCGCTTTTAAAGAGAACTAAGTTAAATAGATCATTTAACTTTCCTTTGATATATTCTATAGCTTTGGGGGTGGTTTATTTCTCAAGAAAACGTTTGCCAAAGGGTTAGGACCTTCGTTGTTTTGGGGTCGGTTACAATCCAATTAACAAGGAGGTGTGGGATAGGCTGGTCCATTCTATAATGCGATTGGCTTGTCACAGAACGCAATTAATTCAGCCGAATATAATTTATTCATCTAAATCTGAATGCTGTCTTCAAATTTTACAGCAAATTGGAAGTGATAGCTTTCGCTAAATTGGATATATGCTTCTTCATTGGATATATGGTGGATTACTAAGCTTGTTAGCTGCTTTTATGCCGACGAATGCTGACATGAACAACTCTGAAGAGCATTGAATATTTCTCAATTATTCAGGTCAACAAAGTAGACAGGTTGCCTCAAAGTAAACCTCTCACATACGTATTTAATTTATGAACATTTAACAAGTGTTACTAATGATACAAATATCTCAACAAAGTTACTATATTTATCTTATATAAAACCTTCTTCAATCGTGTTATTTAACATTATTGTCTTCAATAAACTCAGGATTTTAGTATTAATCTTAAAATGATTAAAAGTGTTGTTTGTATAATTTAATACATGTAAATTCTATATTCGACCATTTAGCAAGTTCAACTATTCGACCATTTAGCAAGTTCGAATTGCAGGCGTAATCCATGGTTTATCTGAATTGTGCACCCTAACAGACTTAGATGGGAAAAAACGATCAATAGCTGAAATTAAATATGTAGAAAAGGTGTCTGTGAGGTCATTCACAGGTGGTGACTCAGAAAAATTACCGGCAAACCAGTTATGAGTAGAAATCCAGCGCCCAAAAGCATCCAGAGCGGATCGAGGATAAGAACGTGTGTAACGTCTAGCAACAGAGCTGGTATGTTTGGGGGGTGCTACAGTAGGAGATGGTATTTATCTTATATAAAACCTTGTTCTTCAATCGTCCAACAACATTTTTGGGCCACGCCCACATTTTGAATCTAATTATCCCTAAAATTTCAATCATTAGAAACTGCGCTCATATCCACTATTAATTAAAAAATGCGCTCGTACTACTGCTATGTTATTGCTGCCGTAGCGAGCGAGCCTGAAGCGAGCGAGCAAGGCAGCAGACCTAAATAATGTAGTAGGGCTTTTTTTAAATTTTGCTTTGGCGCATTGCATTGTGGTCGGACTTTTAGATAGACCCAACATGCAATGCGCGGAACAACCAAGCACAATACAATGCGCCGAAAACATGTGCTTTCTTTTTATGCTTTTCTTTTATACTGTCGAGCGAACAGGGACGTTTGCTCAATACTCATGCATTTTGTGAGTTTCATATTTTAAATATATCACATACATACATATAATCGTCTCCAATTCATACGTGAAACAGTTTGGAGTTTGTTGTGAAATATTATTCGATTTATCGAGCCAGAATTTTGTGTTTTTAATAATTTGTTAACACGAGTCATCCATAAATTTCTGTTCCATCCTCATCGTATGTTAGAGGCTGTTTACATGAATCCGGATTCAGTTTCATTCAGTTTCCGAGTGAGTTTTCAGTCAAGTCGCATCTGTTTTATTATATCATTTGTTTTAAATCTCCCGGAAAACAATGTAGCAATAAAACTACCGGAACTAAGCCTCAAAATTAGCGTCGGTCACCGGTCATTGACCGGCAAATTATCCAGTTTGTCCGGCAAATATTGGCGCATACAGGTCATCCATGACCGATAAATTTCATTTCTCGCGAAAAAATGCGAGCGAGATCGAGTTCTTTTGTTTGAGAAAATGTTGCTTTTATAATTACTACAGAAGGGTCCGAATTAGCGCTTCACAAATTGCAAATTGCGAAGCAATTTTGAAAATTTCTGAAAACTGCAGTTCTTCAAAAACTGTTGCGAAGCTCATTTTTAGTGCAAAGTTTTTTAAACTTTGCAGTATTGTGATGAGTGGCGAAAATTCACACGATATATTTATAAGTCTGACATTCAGGATATTTCTGTCACGTTGTCATAAGTCAACCTGCAGGTAAGCGCAGCATTTTTGTCTTCCGAGTCTCTGTTTAATTAACTGTGGTTTAATATAATGCCTACGGAACACAATAGACACAGAATAACCTGCGAGATTATTTTGAGTAGAAATTAGAAAACACTTTTGTAAAGCGTATTATTTACATTCTGTAGTTTCGCTATTTACTTCGTGTTAATTTTATCAGCATTTGATTAATATTTTGAAATTTTTATTGTTTATTTTTAGGCTTAATAATAGAAATACATGTAGATATGTTTTGGGCATGAAGGTTGCGGGTTCGATTCCCGTTTGGAGCTCAGAAACATTTTCTGAGTTTCCGTTAAAAGCTTGAGTAGCAAACAATTTACCATATTAAAGCACTGTTACAGTGTAGATCGATTTATTCCTGTTGTTGAAACACAATGTAAAATTTCCTCTACTGTATATGCCCAATAAAGACATGCCTTGTTCCTTGGCCATTTATTGGCTGTATAATTATAGCCTCGAAGAAATTTGGTGCTATTCCCATAATATGAATTGTCAAATAAAGAGCATTTGAAACTGCCTGATCAATAATTATATTACAGTACAGGTATATTAGCCCACATTCCTACACTAGAGATATTTTGTGATGTACCTATCAATGTTAACTCAGCTAGGGTTGTGGGGACACTGACAGGTTATTGACTGATTGACTTTTCTGAAATAGGGGAATTTGATTTTTTTAAAACATTGAGGGATTGGATTTTTGACACATCAAATAATTTTAATACTAACTTCTTATTAACCGATCGAGAGCGCGGTCATTACAGGAAAATATCAGACCGAGGTCTTGACAGTACGGACCGAGCCCATAGGGCGAGGTTCGTACATAAAAGACCGAGGTCTGATATTTATCCCGTAATGACCAAGCGGTCGAGGTTAATAAGAGGTTTATTATATGGCATGGCTTTTTTAAACAACAATCAACATACTTTACATACGTTTTGAATGACAGAATCGTCATTTTCAATCTTGTTCTTGTTCGTTTATTGCTTTCATGATAGTAAGACTCTCTTTTAGATTGTTCATCGTCCGACTCGCACATAATTTAGTGCTTAATTTACTAAATTCGTTCAATTTTTGCTGCTTTTCAAAATTTCCTATCGTTGTTCGGCTTGCTCCTTTGTAAAGAAAATGGTTGACAAAATCCGGACCGGTCCATTACCGCGAAATAACGGACCGGCATGTGACGTGTCTCAGCCAATCAGAGCACGCAATTTAACTGGAATTAGCTTGTGCCATATAATAATAACTACTTAATGACCAAGAGTGAGGTCTTTATGGTAAAATATCTAACCAACATCTTGCTGTAGTGCCCGAGCACTAGCAACAAAGGTTTGGTATTTTATTGTAAAGACCGAACAGTCGAGGTTATTAAGTAGTCCATTATATGGCACTTTTTATTATTATATGAAATCAATGTTGTATTTCTTGGTCTTCAGACTTTAACGTTGTCAAAACACTGGACTAGCATTATTTTCTATTGTTTCTTTCTTGTCTGGATACTAAAATTTACTTTTATAATGTTTATTGTTCATCATCGTTTATTTAATTTATTTTCATCGTTTTGAGCCAATAACTCTCTCATTAGGATTTTGTGAAATGTTATCCATAAACATAGTTGCCATAATGTTCTGTCCAACTTATCACCTTTATCAACCTTGTGATTACAATAATAAAGATCAAGAATTGTTTTTCTAACAAACAGTCATATATTTAACTATTAATATAATACTGCAGCTTTATAAGCAAGCAATCTAAAATCCTGCGCAGCATTTTGTGTCATGCATTATGCTACTGTTTTATTTAATATGATACATATATAATTCTAGAAAACTTTGCACTGTCCTTGCGACCTAGTATTGATAAATGTAACGTGATGTCTCACAATATAGCGTAACATCTCAGAAGCACGTAGCATATAATATAAAGTCTCGGAACGTTGCATAATGTCTCGGAACCTAGTGTGACATCTCAGAACGTAACATAAGTATACATAACATGTCAGAATGTAACGTAACATCTCAGAATGTAGCGTAACATCTCAGAATGTAGTGTAACAGCTCAGAATGTAGCGTAACATCTCAGAATGTAGCGTAACATCTCAGAATGTAGCGTAACATCTCAGAATGTAGTGTAACAGCTCAGAATGTAGCGTAACATCTCAGAATGTAGCGTAACATCTCAGAATGTAGCGTAACATCTCAGAATGTAGTGTAACATCTCAGAATGTAGCGTAACATCTCAGAATGTAGCGTAACATCTCAGAATGTAGTGTAACAGCTCAGAATGTAGCGTAACATCTCAGAATGTAGCGTAAAATCTCAGAATGTAGCCGTATCTCAGTGTTAAGTAACATCTTAGAACGTAGCGTAACATCTCAGAATGTAGCATAACATCTCGAATGTAGCGTAACATCTCAGTGCCAAGTAACATCTCAGATTATTATACATTATACCCTCACACAGAATCCACCAACTGTCTCTATTAGCATCACGTGGCAGCCCAATATTTTACGATGTAGGACAGCTATATATTGGGCGGTATAACCTTCGGACTGTTTACACGTCAGGCTGTTCACGTGGAAAGCAACGTCATTCGCGTGCCTTTTATCTAAATTTCATTGGTTGAAGTACTTTCTCGTGGAACGTGATGTGTTTATCGAGCTTTTTATAATAAGCCAGTTCGTAATGTCGACTGCGCATCAAAATGACGTGTTCTGCGTCATGTTATGAATTGAAATAAGTTTTATCCCGACGCAGAACGCGTCATTTTGATGCGCAGTCGACATTACGAACTGGCTTATTCTTTTTGACGACAACCAACCTTTTGACTGTTTACGTACGAAGAAACATCTTTGTCTTAAGATATTTTGTTCGATATAATAAAACACCTATTGCAGGGATCATCTTCGCCCAATATTACAAAATATTTAAGTCCCGATTTGCAATATTAGGCTCGACCTTCGGTCTCGCCCAATATTGAATTCTCGACTTAAATATTTTGTAATATTCGGCTCAGAGGTGTAGCGTAACATCTGGAATGTAGCTAGACATCTCAGAATGTAGCGTGAGTGTAAAGTAACATCTCACATTGCACTTAAGTGTTAACAGAATAAATATGTATTTACGTAGATTATCAAGAAATATTTCGAGGCTTGACCGGAACTCATACATTGTTAACGTTTTCGGATAAATTGAGAAAGATTATCTTACGTAATATTCCATGTGCTTGTGAAAAAACTCAGCCACGCTAGAAGATCCAGTAGGCAGCATTCACTACCTTGCAGTACCCTCGCTCTGCTTCATTCGGTCGCGAAGCGAGGGGTATTATACATGTAGCCACAAACCTATTTCGATTAACCTATTTTCCTGAGTTCGTCATTCGTTTTCTTTCTGATCTTCGCGGTGTTAAATCGTAACAAAAAAACGCAAAGGAAGATTTAGGCAAAGTTTCTCAAAGGGAAACAGTTCGCGAAGGTTTTGTCTTTTGTGGTGAAATATGACACCGCAAGAAAAAGGTCTGAACGAACAAAAGCGATGCCTGTTTATCTTATTATTGAGCGACGCAGGCACAATTTACAAACTTTTACAGTGATTAAAGAAACCAAAACGCCTAAAACTATGTCGACAAAGAACGAAACACGTCTTTGCGAAGTTTTGAAGTAGCTTCTAAATGCAGAACCGATTGAGTATAAGAACATTATAAGAAGAACATATTACAATACAACTAGAAATTACTATCGCAAGTGAAGTGCTGCCTCATTTCAAAGAAATTCCAATATTTTACAAGACAGATTGGCGACGTAAAGAGGCGCGGGTAGAACCGTAGGGGAAACTGCTTTGTTATCACATTTATGGTCACAAATTTTTTTCAATCATCAATAATTAATTACCAAAGCTTGATAAACCAAAAAACAAAATCGAGAAATACCAGGTTATTTATTACCTTCGACGGTTATTAGCACACATCCCTTCAGATGTTCCCTTCAGATGTCTTAAAAATTGCAACAGTGTTGCAATCAACAGTTAGCAAGCAATGTTGATAGTTTAACCGAGACTCCAAAAATAGAATATTGAGTGCATTTTCAAAAAAATAAGGTGGATTGTTAGTTGCCATAAACCAATCACCGGCAAATGGGTCACTATATTGCAAAGAATACATTTTATCAGAGCAAAAAGGTTTTATTAACATAATTTCTTATACAAGTATAAAGGTTATTTCCAACACACAATGTGACATTTAGGAATGATGAATCCCATGCATTAATGTTTGTTATTTGATAATGTATTATTGCACATTTTGTTTAAATTGTTGTGTATTGCCTTGTCTAAAATCAGCACAAATCGTTTTACTTGGGTCAACAACATCCAACCTCGTAACCATAAGCAAAATAATGGAACGAATCTTATACAATCAACTTTACAACTATTTAACTGAATTTGGATTACTAAGTAGCAAGGTCTGCGAAAATGGCCCTAGGATCGGCTGGTCACATGACACCCAGAATTTCTGGGTGTTTAGATAATTATGATAATTTTTGTGGTCTTTGTTCCATTGCCTTTGTCTACTTTATTGACCTGAACAATTGAAAAATAATCAGAGTTGTTCATGTCAGCATTTGTCGGCATAAAAGCAGCTAACAAGATTAATAATTTACCATACATCCATGGTTATCTCTTACAAAAGGTATGAAGAAGCATATATCCAATTTAGTGAAAGTTATCACTTCTAATTTGCTGTACAATTTAAAGACAGCATTCAGATTTAGATGAATAAATTATACTCGGCTAAATTAATTGGAGTTTTATGACAAGCCAATCGCATTATAGAATGGACCAGCCGATCCCAGGGACATTTTCGCCGACCTTCCACGGTGGAGGCAAAATGCCCTGGGTACGAGGTTGAACAACATCGTATATTGTGAGACCACGATTTTCTTCGACATCATTTGCCATTCTCAACAACAGAGCAACAATAACATACACATTGTAACATGATATTCACTCACTTGCTGTTGGAAAATATAAATATACACTGAAGTAAAATATTTGCATCAATATTAGTAATACCATAGTTGTTACCAGTAGCGAAACTGGCCGTAGCAACTGGTCATGTTATGACTGAATATGTAAATCGTTTAAAAATTTGCATACTGGTTGTTACAACCAACTGAATTAACATCAATGTTGTTCCAGAAAAAATTATATCTATTCTTCGAGTGGTCTTGAATCCTGTTTCTATTCTTCGAGTGGTCTTGAATCCGGTTTGATTCTTACGTTGTTGTGTCCACCAATTCGGGCACGATATTGATCGATTGTCACTCCCATTTCAGGTAAAGTAATGACAAGGTTTTTCTCTGCACAGATGTAAGTTTGTTGAGCAACAGGCACAAACCTTCGTTTGTAAATATTGAGTATTGTCTTTGGCGAGAACTGTCAAATGTCACCGGCTTCGCTAGGTTTGATTTTAACGAGCAGTCGAGCACAATGACTTCGTTTGATTTGAGTTGCGTGTACACACGAGACAAACAAGAAAAACTAAGTACACAGAACTATCTTAGTCGTCTTACCTTGAAAACAGAATATCTCCTCACTGAAATCGTTCGAGAACTCATGGCGTTGCCGTTCCGTGATCAGAAAATACCATGTTCGTGGTGGCGTTGACAAGTTCCGAACATTAATTCCGTACAACTTCCGTGAAAACGAATAACCCTCTGGAGTATGTGAACAATCTCGTTCCAGAGCAAACTAAACTACGTCACAAAACGTCATAAAACTGAACATCCACCTAGGAAATTTTCACATATATCGAGATCTCGTTGACTATACATAGGTGCGGAAAGAGGTCTGGGCACGAGACATAGACAACCCATGTCAAGATTAGTGTGCTGCCTACGGCAGCAATAACTAGGGCCAACGGAATTGAGGTTTCAGTTTACCGTCCGATGATTTTCAAAATGTGATGCGGCTTTTGTTCATTATTCATTATTTGAATTATATTCATTATCTGGTCCAAAAACGTAACGAAATCGATCTGTGGACCTATCATCCTTGTCAGTGGCGGCCATTTGTAGCGACATATCAATTTTTCGGCGATACGCACACCGCTACGTCGTTTCGGGAAATTGCGAATGATGTCGAACAAATACAAATGGCGACCGATTTTTCGGTGCAACGTATGGCTTCGCTATTAAAAGTGTGTACACGTTGTGCAAATGATGTAAATAGTATATTTTAAATCCTGATGTGGAAAATATACCAATAATGAAAAATTCATGCGGTAGTTTCAAGCCCAGGTGGACGGTGAACTCAAACCTCCATTCCATTGGCATAAGTTTAATGCATTTACAGTTACTTGGTTCTTAAATGCAAGGTGATGCAGTTATTTTGTTGTCGGTCTAAAGGATAAACTAAGCCATGCCTTATTGGGCATTGAACATGCTATTACAACGTAAAATTTGTGAATTACAAAATTGTGAGAAAGTTTATAACGTACCTTTAACTGCGCAGTGCAGCCAGCCCCAGACTAAATTTCGTTTTGGGCGATGAAATTCCAATTCCAACAAGAGTTTTTCGAAGCAAATGAAATAATCATCGTCTACCCGGAGAAGATATTGAAAATCATAGCGTTCACTTGCCCACTGAGCCATCCAAAGATATCTTCGAGCAAAGTTAGCACCACTGGGTGATTGGGCTAAGAGAATATCACCATAGAAAGTACTTTCGTTTTCAAGTTTTTCTTTTACTGGATGTTCTAACGGTCTTCCTTTTCTGTCTTGTCCATCCGATATGAACCAACAAACGACTTTTTCGCTACTTTTACATTTTCTCATCCAAGTTTCACGAACAGCGTTTCTTCGGTCGATGTGACGAGGCGCGCTATACACAGCAACGAACAACAAAATACGGCTGTGAGTTGTTGTCTCTGTACTGATAGAGAGCTGATAGAGGTTTGGAGTTGTCGCAGAAATTATTCCTGTGTACGTTGAATATGATGTTTTTAAACGACGTAGGAAATGAATACCAGATAGTACTAAAACTAACAGAAACATTTTCTTCCACTTTTGATATCGACAAGTCATTTTATGAATGTAAACCCCGCGCGTGGTAAGGATCGTGAGCGGTTTAGAAGTAATCTCATACGCAGAGCCTGCGTTCCTTTTGGCCTGCCTGTGGGGACGAAAGCTCTGGGAATCCGTATAGTTTATTTGCCGAACTTGCGCAAGGAGAATTTCTTCCTTAACTTCAAAATTAGAAGAATTTAAGAATATTTGGTTGGAGTCAGATGAAAAAGAGAATATTGAATTGCAATCCGCACTGGTAAAGGAAAAAAGGATGTATCATTAATCGAAAATTTCCAGTATTGGCACAGGCCCGAAAGAAGCTTCCAACAAATTTTACCAAAGGCCAGTGCGTCAGTATCAGCTTCAACTCAACCAAAACGAGAATTCTGCCGAACACCTTTCAGAAATGCAAACCGCCAAAAAGAGCAGAAGGGCTGGATCTTATGTTCAACATAGCGTATTTTATATATAAGCTCTATTTTTAATTTCTATGTCGTAATTAAAAATAACAATACGTTCTACCGCAGATTAAAAGTTTATTTCGGTAATCTCAGATTGACATTACGTTGAGAATAATCTTTAATGAGGATACCAACTTCACCAGAGAGTGATTTACAGAAGGGTCCTACCATAAGACTAACTAACAGATCATAAACTAATAAAATAGAAAAAACAAAATTAGATAATATACATAGATAGTAATGTACCTAGATAATAATGAACAAAGTAGATATTATGCATAAATAAAATACATAGATAATAATGTAATAAATGTCACTAAGTTAAGTTAAGCTTCTCAATTGTTTTTTAAATCCTGCTAATGTAGGTGCATCACGAATGTAAATACATATCTTATTCCAAACAATTGCAGCAAAATTTAATGTAGTTCAATGACCCAACCTAGTGTGAGCACTTGACTTACGAACATTATTCTTATGCCTAGTGTTATATTGATGAAAATCCTTATTTAAACTATATTCAAAATTGTGTTCTATGAGATTATTATGACACTTATATAAGAAAATAGCACATGTGCCGCCCTTCTTTGGTCTAATTTCTTCCATGAGAGTTGTGTAAGAGCCTCAGTTGCAGAGGCAATAGGGGGCAAATCCAGCATAATTCGATCCGCGTTAATATGACTGTAGTACCTGGAGATCTGCCATTAAACTTAAATTCCCTTATCCCCCCCCCCCCCCCCCCAGATGATATTTCCACAATCAGATATAAGTGTCACAAAATGTAATCCTAGCACTCAGTAGCGAAGTTGGCCATAGCAACTGGTCATGCTATGCAAATTTTGAAACGATTTACATACTCAGATCTTTAGAAATATATTGTTTTCAAAATATGTAGATGTTTATAAATTAGCATAGCATGACCAGTTTAATTCGCCTTAAAAAGGCCCAATTTCCTATTAATCTTAGATTTAAGATAATCAAGGTGGTCATTCCACGTTATAAGATTTTTATTAATTACTATTCCTAAATAATGGAATGATTGACTTGCTGTGTCTAAGGGATAACCATTAAAATAAATGCTTAAAGAATCTACTTTACTTAGTCGAGTACTACTCCCTATCAACATAAACTTTTAGATTTAGGGAAAGCTGATTATCACTTAACTGGTTCCCGACCTTTATTAGTTCAGAATTTAATTTAGTCTCAATGTCCGAGATTGACTTAGAAGCATAATAAAGAACAGTGTCATCTGCATACATAGATATATTGCAGTGCTCAAGTTTGTTCTGTATATCGTACATATAAATAATAAATAATAATGGTCCCAAAATTGAGCCTTGAGGAATTACTTGAGAACTTGAGAACGTTACTTGAGAACGGTTATGGAGAAATGATTTAAACCAGTCACAAGCAATGGCATCCACACCTACAGCAGACAACTTTTGTAATAGGATAGAGTGGTTCACTGTATCGAACGCTTTAGTTAGATCGAGAAAGATAACGCCAGTGAGTAGACCGCCAGTGAGTAAAGGACCTCGTCGGTGAACTTTTATCCAAAATCTGTATCGAATAAGACTAGAATAATAATATTGGTTACCTGGTTAAAGATAAGATCCGATCAAGTTTAGTTACCTATTCAAATAGGGTCACCTTAGAAAACGTGAATATCTCTAGTTATCAGTTATTCCATCAACGTAAATGTAAAACAACTACTTTCAATCGCTCATTTTTTATTAGAACAACAAGGACTTGGAACTCTCTCCCTGAATACTTAAGGCTAGATCATTTAAACTTTAAAAAATTTAAGAAATCACTATTAGGCAATTATAATTATGCTCTATTATCCTGTTATAATGTTGACGATCCTCGAACTTCCTCGATCCTCTGCCTAAAGTGCAACACATCGCGAAGCCTCACTGAACCCATAACTTGCTGTTATTAGTTATTATTTTATTTTTGTAAGGGGTCTGTAAATTGGTGTTTAACTGTTGTGGTGACCCTGCTTCTTCTATGTATTTTTTTAGTGGCGAAGCTAAATAAATAAATAAATAAATTGGTTGGGCCGCGTAATTTTTCCGGTAACTTTAGTTTTAACTGATCTACTATTTTCTGGAGGCCTGTAAGTTTTACCTTGTCTAGTTCAACTAGTTATAGCAATAATAGATTTCTTAGACTGAAATGCTACAGGCCCCTATTTGAATACCCCCAATACTGCCACAATGCGCAGGCTATCCTGGATCCAGGATAATTAACTCACCTATCCATCCCGATCTCCACGGTACTGATTAGGGTTAAAGTGAAGATTAAGGTTTAGTTCAGGATTAGTATCAATAAAATCAACAAATGATAACGTAATGTGAAATAACCTCTTCTGTTTCGTATAATTCCTTCATTGGTAAACGATCTTTTATAACAGCTTTATGCTCAAATAACTATAGAATCTCAACGTTCTCACGAATGTTTACAAGTGATTGTTCACGTCTCAATAGAGACACGCCCATGAGCATTCAATTACAACAATAAATCGTCTCGTGACATCTTTCCTTTTCTGAAAACAATATGAACTAATTTATGACTACATTATAAATTTTATATATGACTGTCTTAATTGCTTTTTGTTGAATAATCTTTTAAGTATCCTGGCTTCTTGATAACACGTCCATATCGGGTCGTCTTCGCCATTGGTGCATGGTCTGTGGTGCTTGTGGTAATTGGTCACTGGTTTGTTTTGATTCGGTCTGTACTGGCTCGCTGTTGGTCACTGCTGCTTATGCTGTTGCTGAGGAGTGTCTACTGCACGTGGACGATTCAATGAATATTTTTGCGGTAATTGCACGGTCGGTTCAGCGGTTCCTTTCAGATGTCGCCGGTTGCACCTGAGAGTTGCTCCATCCTCTGTTTGAACTTCGTACGATCTTATATTTACTTGCTCTATCACCGTAGCTCTCTGCCATGGTTTCATCTTGTCATTGAAGGGCTGGATACGTACGGTGTCGCCTTTCTTAAG
Source organism: Chrysogorgia sp. JL179-B06 (assembly GCA_035772405.1). NCBI lineage: Eukaryota > Metazoa > Cnidaria > Anthozoa > Scleralcyonacea > Chrysogorgiidae > Chrysogorgia > Chrysogorgia sp. JL179-B06. The sequence goes on along the minus strand of JAYKKM010000351.1, from coordinate 460,445 downwards.
GGATGGTAGATCACGCACATTTCGGTTGTAATAATGCGTTTGTTTGGCATTGTTCTTCTGTTTCTGTTGTTGAACACCCACATTGTTCTCCACTTTAGGTTTGAGCAATGTGTCACAGATTTGGAGCAAAGTCATTGTTCTTCTGCTCATCAATCGTTGTGCTGGGCTACTATGCCTTCTGTTGGAGTATTTCTGTGATCTAAGATCGAGAGCCATGGGTCGGTCTTTCTTGATTGGATTCTTCACCGTCTTCACTGCGCTTTCTGCAGCCATGCTGTTAGACTGTGCATATATCCAGGGCTAGGAAGTGACATGATTGAATTCCCAATCTTTCGCAAATTTGTTGAACTCTTTCTCAATATAGTGAGGACTTCATCTGATGACTGGACGATTGCTAGAGTTGCTGGACATTGTATCAGCGAGATAGATGTGCTTACCAGGTTTGAAGGCTATTTCGAGGTCGTACTTCTATAGACGAAGAAGCATTTTTTGTAACCGTTTCGGTGCAGCAATCAAAGGCTTCTTGTGGATCGACTCGAGAGGTTTATCATCACTCTCCACGATGACTTTGCGCCCGTATGTGTATTGGTTGAATCTTTCCAAACCAAACACGATCAGGGGCGGATACAGCATTTTCCTTGACAGGTTTGCTTGCTTGCTTGTAGTGTATCTGGGGGGGGGGGGGGGGGTTGGTTGGGCTTGGCGGAAACTTTCAAACTATAGATCAGGCTGATTTTTTATTTTTTAAATTTTATGTATTATGAGTATGAATAAAGATGACATGATTGCCAACTCGCTATCCTTTAATAACCCTTTTGGCCATAAGTCGTATATAAATATGAGACAGATTTTGTGCATTAGGAAACCGATATAATCCAATGTCATTTAGCGTTGCAATTCTCTTCCGCCAATACAATCAGTTTGCTTGGGGTTTCGTTGACTTGCGATATTGCAATTGCAGATCGTTTGCGTGCAGTCCTCACTAAATCCTCACCATCACGACCAGGATTTTTCTCGATATCTCCAGAGATGTCGAGAATGACCGAAGGCGAAGACGAACAATCAACAATAACTCGCCGTAGAGTATAAATAAAGAGCTCTACAGTACTACGATTTACTAGTAAACCATAACTAAAGACGACCAGACGCTGTATAAACAAAACTTACCAAGGAGGAGCAATAAACAAAACCTTATTAACATTCTTAACCGACATGAAACCATGAAAGAAAGCTGAGCAATCGCTTGGCAACGGTGTCAATTCATCCCCAACTTCCTTCGACTACTGCTCGTCCGACAGGTTTGTGAGCGGTTTGCTGTGATATTCAACCAATCACATTGCATCTTGACCGGTTTGTACGCTCACAGGGACAACACTGACCGGTTTGCAGTGACTCGTGGGCCTTCATCAATAGGTTTGCGTGATTTGCAAGTGGTTTGCGAGTCATCTTTCATAAGAGATCGTGTTTCACCAGCCTGCCCTGACTTTCTGGACGCAAATTGTTATTACCGCCGAATATTGTAAAGGCGAATTATAATTATAATTGAAAATATAATGATAAAGTCAGAAATGATATAAAATGATAAAGAAATTTCTAAATTACAGCTTTAAAGTATATAACTAGAACAGGTTTTTAAAATCTGACAGGTTTATATAAACCGATCAAACCTATCTGAATCCGCCCCTGACGATAGCCAAGTAGCTCCTTTCCTATTTGTGCGTATAGTGGCGCTCTGTATTGGTTAAGAGACGTATAAGCTACGGGCCATGTAAGTTGCATCAGTGTGGCACCCAAGCAAGTCTCAGAGGCGTCGCACGGTAGAACTGTTTCCTCTGTAGGGTCGAAGTATCGCAAGACTGGAGCGTTGGTGACTGCTTTCTTGATTTCTACCGATGACGGGACAATTTCTTTTCAAGCGAAGAGCTACCGAATCATTGCAAAGAAGTAATTGTGCACAGAATGCTAAAACGTTCTAACCTAGTTCTTAGAATTTTTCAGTAAAGGAATTTATTATACGGCTTTAGTTTCATTTTCTTATCTACAGTACTGCTCAGAAATAACCTAACACTGCGGTTGCGGTTCGGTTCCGGTTAGGTTGCGGTTCGGGTTCGGTTCAGGTTCGGTTAGGTTGGGGTTCGGTTCCGGTTAGGTTGCGGTTCGGGTTCGGTTCAGGTTCGGTTAGGTTGGGGTTCGGTTCCGGTTAGGTTGCGGTTCGGTTTTCGGTTCGGTTTTCGGTTCGGTTTGTTATCGCTTCATGTCTTCATTCTTCATGTCTTCATTGATCTCATGTCTCGCCATTCACATTAGGGATTTCAAATAAAGTTGGCGCTTTCTCGATATACAAACCGAAATACAAACCAATCCCTAATCCTAACCCTAAAACTGACTTAGGTTGATGTGTACTTGATGCTATAATAATTTTACATTTCGGTTGCTCACATATCGAGAAAGATCGCTCTGCCAAACTCCTTATGTTTCGTGGCAACGTAGTGAACGACGTCGGTAGCCGGTATTAAAAGCGTATTAGGGTAAAGCGCGAATCTATTCATGCTTCGATCGAAGTGGGGAGCTTGCGTAAAAAAAGCTTGCTTCAACTTTATTATTTTAATACGTCGTGTTGTTTTCCACTGATACGTAATGTTTATGTGCGTTTCTTCATGTGCGTATTAAAATTCCGACACGCATAAATATACAAATAAATATGAAGTTAATCTCGATCGGTTCGAAAAATTTCTGGAACCGATTCATGATTGAATGTCAAGTTAAATCACTTCATCCATGCGTTTTGATCGAAAACTTTCATTCCGCTTCCTTCATGTAAACAAAACAAGGGAGCAAAACGAATGACAAGTTTTCCTTGATCTTATGTCAACAATCCTTTGCAATTCACAAACGAAAAAATGGTATACATATTCATAATATATGATTTCGTAGTCTTGATCAATATTCAATTAGGCATTATATAAAAGGTGATACATTCTCTTTTCGACCGAATCGGTCAGTTCTATTTTAGACCAGAGGACAGCAAGAACCCCAGTTAGGACTCGAGTTAGGATTCGAGTTAGTATTCGAGTTAGGATTCGAGTTAGGACTCGAGTTAGGATTCGAGTTAGGATTCGAGTTAAAATTAAATTCAACGCGCGTTTCAATTTCAATTACAAGGAGCAGGCAACCTTTAAGATAATGTGAAATTTGTAAGCAAGACAGATATTAGGACAGTTATTAAGACAGATATTAGTATCTGAAAGTGTAATAGAAGTGTCGTATGAACTATAACGGGAATGGCGGCTTGAGCGATTTGACAAATTACAATATAATCATTGTCAGAGTGAGGTGTCATAGCCGACCTTTCAAGCAACGTCGAAACCCTAACGGAAACGTATCATTTTACCGCATTTAATGACCCAAATATTAATGACGGCCAGTGCGTGGGCAAATACGCACAAATATGGCAAAGATATAACGCGTTTATCAAGTATGATAAATTTGGACGCTTGTTTGTTTCGCCAAAGTTTTGAGGCAGAATGCTCCCGTACGAATTGACAGTAGCGTGCCTTCTCCACCTTCCAACCCAGCTTCTTTCGTCTGATTCGACGAACAGTAGGATTGGAAACATTCACACCGCATTCTTCCATCAGTTTAGTTTTCAACTCTGCTGATGTTAATTCGTCGTTCTCTGTCATCTTATCGTTGATGTATTGGCAATGTAGTTCGGTTAAAATTTGCTTTCAACGAGCCAGAAATAGGCTAACAGCCGATCTAGATGTGCTTAATCCTTCTTCTCGAAGAATATTTGTAATTTTTGTGACATCTATTCCAGAAGATTGCAGCGAAATAAGGCGATTCCTTGCGTAAAGAGACAGCTTTCCCATTTTACAAACGACGTTGGCGAATGGCGAAGGCGAACAGTCTCTAGATTCGACCTAACCTAGGTTCGACCTTAGGTTCGACTTAGGTTCGACTTAGGTTCGACCTAGGTTCGACCTAGGTTCGACTTAGGTTCGACTTAGGTTCGACCTAGGTTCGACCTAGGTTCGACTTAGGTTCGACTTAGGTTCGACTTAGGTTCGACTTAGGTTCGACCTAGGTTCGACCTAGGTTCGACCGCGGTTTTTGTTAGGTTATTTCTGAGCAGTACTGTATTCTTAACGCCGTTTTCTTAAGATGTTGCCGTTTACCAGATGTCCGACTATTCGGACAAAATATTATTTTAAAGAAATGAAAATAAGCCGGTTCGCGTTCCGGATCGCGTGCCGGTTCGCGTGCCGGTTCGCGTGCCGGTTCGCGTGCCGGTTCACGTGCCGGTTCGCGCCGGGTCACAAGAACTGAGATAAATGTGATGTTTCAACACGTGACAAATTGAAATTAACTATCAAATTGAATACTAAACTACTGCTAACATGTTCATCGTCTCGATTGTAAGAACAAACTCACTGGTAATAGCATACATGTAAAAGTAGTATAAATCACAGCGAAATGTCCTCGCTCAGTAATACTTGGACTGAAAGGCTAAATGGAAAGTTTAGTTCACGATTGAAGTTAACTCGTGTAGTCGTTGTTGTTTACGAATTACGATCGACACTGTGCGTCCATGGAAGCTGAATGACTGCTGTGCTTCTATCTGGATATTTCTCTGGTTTTGGAAATTAACTTGACCTTGAGCTGCTTGAAGTACCACAAGCATTGTAGTTGCTGGTGGAACGATCTTTGTTGTCACTTAATATGTCGGTGATTTTTGTCTCGGTTAGTCATTATAATTCATAGCAACAGTTAGGCTCTTTCTTTATCTGCTGAGATCACCATGATACTGCGGTCTCTTTTAAGATTTCTTAAGGCTAAGCTCTGCTGGCTTGAACTGCATGTTAGTCGTTGTTGGATTTTTGTTATGTTTTAAAATATTTACAGCCGGTGTACGTATTGAAGCTCTTGTGCTGTCGCCGTATTCGATGTTTGCCACGATGTTCGGTATGGGAATCGATTTAGATGTAGGTGTCAGGGGCGGATCTAGCCTAAAATCTGACTGTATCGGATTTTTGACGACACGAAAATAGGGGGGTCCGGGGGCATGCCCCCCGGAAAATTTTGAAGATTAGGAGCCCGGAAATGCGATTTCCAGCAATCTGGGGGATTTATCAGGCAAAAATAACGGCACGCGAAACTGAAACTTTTCAAGAATATAACTAACGAAAAAACGAAAATTAAGTTAAATCATGCAAAGTTATGTAAAATTTTACCCTCGGAAACATCTAATCTTGAAGCAGCAGCGTGAGGGCAGATTGGAAGAAAATTCAGTTCAAAATCATTTTGAAACAGCAGCATGAGGGAAGATTGGAAGAAAATTCAGTTCAAAATCATCTTGAAACAGCAGCATGAGGGAAGATTGGAAGAAACTTCAGTTCAAAATCATCTTGAAATAGCAGCGTGAGGGAAGATTGGAAGAAAATTCAGTTCAAAATCATCTTGAAACAGCAGCAAAGGTGCATTTAAATGGCAGGGGAAATATTAAGTTTCGCTCTATTTTGTGCATGTCTTTGCATATACTTTCAATCTTGTAATATTATGTCCAAAATCATCTTGCAACAGCAGCAGGACGGCAGTTAGGAAAAAGTAATACTAGTAGAGTAAGAAAGAGTGAAAGACTAAGAATTATATTGCAACAATTTTCCCCAATGTTTATAATTTAATTGTCACTCGATGACAGCACTGAGTGTCTGACACTCTGACTAGTATAATAACATGAACATGAAACCGGTTCATATAACAACACTACAGCATAACATTTATAACAGCTCAGTCAGTCGGCTGAGCATTTTCGAAAGCTATTTATTAATTTATAGCATATCAGAATGTTCAAGTCAGATTGAAGTCGTTGAACACTGTAAAAAATAATATAAAGCAGATGAATATTCAATACGCTATTAAAACTTATACGGACAGATCACTCATTAGCATATTCGACATTTAGTGCATATGATAATATTAGTAGAGCTACTTAAAATATTTATTATTCATGAACTTACCTCACTGGGTGCTGATTTAAATTCCGCGCTTCCTGGCTGCGAGGGAACTGTATCTTCGCAAAATTGCATAGAGAAACACGCATATTGGCACCGATTTTCGTCTCAAATTCGGCTTTAAGTAACTTCTCGCAATCGCGCTTAAGAAGGAGTAATCTACTCGCCTTTTCCCACCGACGAATAACTTGTATTATCCAAGACACACAGTAGCTGTTGTAGAACATTGTTGAATGCCATGGTTAAAACAGAGTTGCGCTCGACTAGAGTCGTGGTGTAAACTTGGATAAATCACATCATCGACATGGCATAATCATACTTAGGTCCTCAGATAGGCCACGGTCGATACAGTCCACTGTATCGGAATGTATCAGAATAGTGGCGTTTTGATTGGTTTGATACAGTCTATGACGATTTGACTGTATCGGAATGTGTGCGATACAGTCGATACAGTTACTATAAATAGCACAACTGTATCCGTCGGAAGGTCATCGGTAAAACATCGCCATTAAAAATCGAGACGGCTTCGAGCGCGCATTTTGCGCGATGGAAAGGAACATGTTGGGGCAATTTTCGCGGGCTCGAATTTCAAGACACGAATTCGTCTCGCGCTGAAATTAATGATCGTAGAATTGAACCCAGAAGCGATTTTAAACCAACTTCGAAAAATAAAATTGCGCACATCAAAGATATTGAAAATGATGTAATTGTTTGGAAAAAGGTACTCCCGCGAAATTTAATATTCGAATTTTAATTTATTTTAATTATAATTAGATTATTAGTTAAAATCTGACTGTATCGTGTGATACAGTTGATACAGTCTAGATCCGCCCCTGCGGTGTCCTCGCGAAATTCAATCCATGGTTCACTACCCATCGGTTTTTGTAGACGTAATCATTGCTGTTATCAATCGCTCCTATTTCCGTTAGTTTACGAATATATCTGGTCGGAATAATGTCTTTAGTTCTATGTGTAATTGTGTTTAACAATGTTATCCAACATGTCCAAATTATCTTTTGATAGAATGGAATATAATTTTTGTGAGTGTTGTATGTGTAATCTTGTGAAACGCCATCCGACATTTGTTGTGATCTTGAAATCTTCACTGCACTTCACGACTTAAAATTTCTAATTTGCTCTGACAGCAATATTGTCTGCGATCTGTGTTTATTTCTTTTTTATACATTTTCAATTGTTCTAGTATATAAGGGAGTTAATACAAAAGCTTGGGCTTTAAAACTGAAAGGAAAAATAATATTTCTAGCTACAATATTATTTATGGGATGTGGTCATTATTTATGGCCGGGGTGGGGGCCGAAGAGAAAATGGTTGGATAACTGAAAATTCTAAGACCTAAATGGTTGGGTAAAGGATCATGACTTCTCTGAAGGGTTGGGTAACAAACTTTTCATGACTATATATTTACGTAAAAAATTAAGAGTGCGTCATTTTAAATTTGAATCTCATGCACATTAGTTCTCCTTAGTCATCATTGTACATTAGATTTTGTTATTGTATTCCTCTCCTTGTTTTGCTTGGATTCTTGCTTTGTATAGTGAGATAATAATGTGAATGTTACATTAGGATCTGTCTGTATATCTATTTGGGTTTGTTATTAAAACTTGTATCGACGATATGCTGGGAATTGGGCTTTATCTAACTTTTTTCTTCTTGGGTTGTCTAAAAGATTTTCTTTAATACCCATAAATGGTTGGATCGGTTAAATTTCTGATCTTAATTTCGTTGGTTACAAATTTTTTTAGCACCAAATCTATTTCTCTTTGGCCCTCATCCCGACCATAAATAATGACCGGTCCATAACTAAGGACGAATAAGTGCGACGAAGAAAGTTCTTAAAACTAGATGTCAGGAAGCTAGTAGGTGAAGCTGTTTTGGACACTGAGCTCCATAAATGAACAGTCCGGTTGAAGTATGAGCCTTTGGGCGAGGGTTTTTTCTAGTGTATATTTTTAAAGATGTTCATAAAGATGGAATGTAATTTAATTATTTTCCTTTTCTTCCTTTGAAATGAATATCCCATACTGGGTTATCCTTACACAACTTTGGCTTGGCAAACGATTTGGGCAAAAAATTTTTATAATTTATACCGAGCGGAAGGCGACAGGGAAATGAAATGGGAGGAACGTAACTATTATTATATTTTTCTTTCTGATGGACTTTCCAATATATTTTCATTTCTTCAGGATAGCTTTTATGGATGGAAAGAGCTGTCTTGCATATTTCATTCCTTTTTGCAGCCTTTTCTTTGGAATCATACCTCAAGTGAAATATTCTTTTATTGTCTCCAAACGTCTGTAGGCCAGGGACGTCTTTAAGCCACATCCCCATAGCTTGGTCACCGTAAGGATGGCAGAGAAGAGTGGTGTTGATCCTGCTAAGAATCGAGTCCGTCAAATCCTTGGTAACTATTATAAATCCTTCGTCGATTACCACAGCTCCTTAAAAAAGTAAAAAGTGTGTTTATCATGAGGTGTTTGGCCTACATTTTTACTAAAGAGACCGAAGACTGATGACTTTTGTCATACAATCATAAATATTCACGAATGGTAAAATCAACAACATCAAATTCATTACACAACCTCAAGGATATTTTTGCCTCGACGGCGGAGGCTTGTCGAAAAAGCCCTTGGAGTGTGTGGTCACATATGATAATTTTTAGTTATTTATTTGTTTATTTTGATGTCGTGTATTAATAAAAAGACGCATTCAACGCACTGTAAACTTGTTCATGTAAATATCTATTGGTAAAGCAACTATCTAGCATAATATAAATCCATACATCCATGATTCTCGTATAAATATAAAATATAATAATAATCTTTATTAACCAGTTGTTGTGGTCTAGTGGTTACCACACATGTCTATGAGCTGGGAGACACAGGTTCAAATCCTGGGTCGGACCTCCACTCAAGGTCTTAAAAATAATTGAGGAGAAAGTGCTGCCTTTGCAATAATATCAGCAAATGGTAAGACTTTCAGGTCTTCTCGGATAACGACCTTAAATCGTAGGCCCTCGGAACCCCTATAATTGGGCTTTTAGCCTGTTGGGTTATTCCGTTCACCTAAGAGTGATAAATCTAATAAAACTAAAAACTAAAAAGAATACCAACATCACCCTAAAGTGCTTTACAGAGGAATTCTCGGATAACTAATTAAATATAAAATGCAACTCGATGTATATAAACTATACACAGCCTGAAAATAAAGAACTAGGTAATAGCACAAATAATCCGGTATGAATTACTGTAAAGCTAAAGTCGCACTAATTGACTAAGCAAGAATTATTAACAAATAAGCTATAGGTAGTAAATTGTGAAAGGAGCTCAAGAAACAGCGTTGGGGAGACCGCGCTTAAAATGTGGTAGGATTTTCGCTTCCCGCACGGAACAGTCAAGTCGGTTGTAAACACCAGAAGCAACGTTTAAAGTAGTCCAATGATCCCGTCTTTTCCAACCAATAGATTTTCAAATATTGTGTTTTGATCTAGTATTGTAGCTATGAAAGTCTTTATTAAAGTTACAGTGGAAAGAATGATTGAGTAAATTATTTAGTGACTTGTAAATTAACATAGCCGATGTCCCACTCTTGTGCGATGGTAAATCAAGTATCAGCAGTGCAGCTTTATTATGCATAAACCTGAAGCTCAGACATTAAAGTGGCGTTCCCTAGTCAAAACTAGGTAAAATAAACTATTGAAAAAGTCACACATGCATTTGAAGGCAGAACATGATACGCCTTAATAATCCTAGCTTCTTATTTATCTTAGAACCGATGCAATTTACGTAGTCGTCCCATGTGAGGTTCTTATCAATAATTATATACCTAAACATGAAAAGGATTCTAATTTCTCTACAGGTTGACAATCAGAAGATATAACGATTGAGGCACACATTTAGTATAATTAGCATAAGTTTGGATTTCTTAACATTTAACTTAAGCTGATTAGTACAAAAGGTACAGATTCGATTTAGATCGGAGTTAATCCTACATTCAATTTGAGAAACATACTTAGATTCAATGAACAACACAGTATCATGACTATCATCAGCGTTTAGAGTTACATTACAGTGAGAGAGAGTTATATTGATCATAAATTATAAATAGAAGATGGCCTAAAATGGATCCATGTGCCACACAAATGGAGACAGAATCTGGATCCGATTTAGCGTTGTTACAGCACGTTACTTGCGACCTGTTGTTGAGGAACGAAACAAACCATTCACGAATCCACGCCAAGCGCAGAGAGTTTGCGTAACATAATGGAGTGGTTGACCGTGTAAAACGCCTTGGTTAATCCAGAAAATCCAGGTTTTAGGTTTTGCCTGAATTTGCAGCCTAATGTTTGTTTTTACGTTTAGGAATATTCTTCATTCACTGAAATAATTTTTTTTTAATAAAATCAGCATCCTCTTCTTTACCAATAAGTTCACATTCCTTTTCAGTATATGTTAATGTGTTCTCAATATATTTTAGTACAAGGCATCGACACGAGTTGCAAAATTCTCTCCTGGATTTTTTGTTTTGCTGCTAAGGAATTTTTATCTGCATGCAACAGCAGTACTTTTTCTTTTACCAGAGGATGTTGTTGTAGAACTTTGGAGGTATTTAAGGTTGTGGTGGCAATGGATTGGGAGAATTTGATGATGAAAGTGCACATCACAGATTTTCTGGCAGGATTATGTCGCTGTTCGTTTCTTTGTTTGAAATCGTATCATTTAAAAACATTAGGTTTTCATATTTGGCAGTGTGGGCGCAATAGCATCTTGTTATTCGATTACGTTTGCCCAAACACCTCTTCATGTTTCTTTCAGGTTCTTCCACTTTGACTTGAGAAACTCAACTACAGCAAATTAGAGGTGAAACATCGCAAAGGAGATTTTAGTTCAATCTTCATAATTCAATACAAGTTCTCATGCGACCCTATAGATATGTTGCAAATGGCACAAATAAAGTCTGTTAATAAACTCTTTCACCGTTGAAGATGGATCATGGATAATCAGGGCAAAATTCAAAATAAATACGGGTTACGTTTTCCGCTATTAGTTTCGTCCTAATCGCACACTTTTATTTTCAAGGAGTCAATATGACTCAAAAGGTGGAGTAGAAAAAGGTACCGAATGAAAAATACAGGATAACTATCGTATATGTAGGGTAAACATATAATCACTCCAAAAATGAAATAAAAGCTACAAGAGTTAACTTTAAGTAAAATAGGATTGGATCTAATTTATTAAACACTTTTAAAATTAGAATTACAGTTATAAATATATTATTAAATAATTATTAAATAGATAACCTGAGTATCAGACTTTCACGAAGAGGGAAAGAAATCCTGACACAAAGCATTTAATTTTCCCCTTCCGCCCCCTCACACGTCACACCCCATAAAACATTTTGCCATTTACAACCATTTCCTATTTTGTACTTAATGACTGACATGTGTCAAAAGTAAAGCCTTTCTATGAATTTGGTGGTTATGAAAATAGTGAACAGCTACAAGCTGTTCGTCCTGAACTGCGGCCGTCCTGAACTGTGCTTAAGTCGCTCGAGTGCGTTTTCCAGTAGAGTTTGAACGCCAATAGTTTTTTAGATTTGTGAAGAATTACGGAAATTATAAATGCAACTTTCCCGCGCTATTAGCCTATTACATGACAACGCAATGACAACACCGATTTGAATACGTATCACAACGGCTTTTTTAAAATACAACAAAACCGCTACCTTAGGTAAAAACTCAACTGGAAAGCGCGATAACTCCGACAGCCTTAATTACGACGTAAAGGTCAATCTGCAAACACGATGAAGGCAATGCCTATAAATTAACAACAAAGATCACTCTTTGCAAATGTAGGCAAGCCCGAAAACTCTCGGTCATAAATGAAAAAAACACTTCATTTATGATTCCCGTCTGCAAGACTGTGAGAACGTCTTTCATTTCAACCTGCACCAGGCTCTCTATGCACACGTCTTGTTTCTCCTTTATGCTTATTTGTAGGTAAACTTGAGAGCTGCTTAGATTTCCCTTTTGTGCATCAAAATGGCCAGAAACGTGAAATATAAATTATGTAGGATTATCGATTCAAGAGGATTTCTCGTAAGACACACTTTCCATTTTGATTTCCGGTAGTGTGACGTAGGTTTTTGTCGCTCATACAATCAACGCAACTTCCACTTCAACTTACCTGGCCTGCTCACCTGGACCTAAACTGTAATATTTTCAATTGCTGCAGGTATTGATATTTTTCTCTATTAGAGTAAGATAGGTATCAACAAAGTTGGTGTCACTATTCACATTGGTCACACAGCAAAATAAATGCCAAAGTTTTATAAACTTATTAAGATTTTTGTTTTAAACAATATGTTGGAGATGTTATGATGCATGATTCATCTTCAATCGTGAAAGGGTCTATTAAAGGGGTACTGCAGTCAAAATACAATGGAGTTCATATGAAAGTTCATACTGACCAAAGTTTCAACATTCAAATAAATTAAGTTAAGAAGATATAGCAAGTTGAAGTTGAAGAGTTTGTCCAATGATGTCTCAAAATGATGTGACGTCACTGAGTGATTCTATCTCATATTATGCCTCTACTTTCCCATATGATGGTGTAAATAGCTCATCTAGATTAATATTCATCCTAAGACCACTGTCACTATGTGATCGCCATCAAAACAACTCCACTCCCGATAACTACACTCAAGACGTCATATTTTCAAACCAAATATGGCGTCAAAATCCTCAAATTTTCAACTTCAATTAGCCATATCTTAATTTATAGGAATGCTGAAACTTTGGAAATAAATTAAAGTCAGTAAATAAACTATAATCATATGAACTACATTTGTATTTTGGCTGGAGTACCTCTCTAAACCTCGATCCGAGGTTACTTCTATACTGCGAGGGTAGTTTGGACAAAAGGTAAGAGCCCAATATTCAACAAGAATAGCATAAAGCTGAGCTACAGTTGTATGCCAAACATACAAAACATACCATTTCATCACACAATAAATTGACACTAAACAAAGAAGCCGAACAACACACAACACCAGAAATCGAATACAACTGCCCAGAAATACAACTGTCCACACAAGGGGAAATGCCAAACAAAGGGGGTATAGTTTACCAAGTGACTGTAACGAATGAAGACAACACCAAGCAAGAAACCTACGTCGGTTTAACAGAGGGAACATTTAAAACAAGATACCTGAACCACACTAGCTAATTTCGAAATGAGAAACGGAAACACGCCACAGAGCTGAGTAAACACATTTGGTCTTTAAAATAATCGAACACCCGACACTCAATAAGATGGAAAATCATTAAGAAATGCCGACCATACTCCAACAGGACTATAAACGATGCAATCTCTGAATTAAGCTCCCTTAACAACAGGAACGAACTTATATCCACTTGTAGACATCTTAAGAAAAATTTGCTATGTAATAATAATTTTCCACACACGTAACACGATCCATGCGACATAAACAACACGACGTCACATATCAACCAAACATCTCAAATATACTGAAATAACACCAGACGCAACATTCACCTGACGAGTGTGGCAAGATCTAGTTCGCACTTGCCATACGAAACAAATTTGTCGTGAATAAAGTTCTTATGTGGTAACTAAAACTTGTGTTATATATATATATAACATATTTAATATAACATAATATTTAACTATATATATATATATATATATAGTTAAAAATATTATCAATCGGAATTTTCGCATTTTACAAAATGATCCTGAGACGTCAGCCATTTTCACCGATAACCCTTTGCGATCTTTTCGCAGTAATAAAAACATTCGTGACTCCTTAGTACACAGTGCCCTTAAACAAAATTCCTCGGCACCATGCAGCGGGAACATTTTCATGCGGCCGTTCCCGCTGCAACACATGCCCTTTTCTCAATCCCACTACAGTTATTACTGCCCCCAAATTCAACCACACAATCCGTCATACTTTTTCATGCACGTCCACCAACATCATTTATTGCATTTCTTGCGATAAATGCCCTAAAATCTACATCGGTGAAACTGGGCGACGCCTTTCAGACAGGTTTGCTGAACATCTTCGTTCCGTGAGGAACAATGATGTTGACAAACCTGTAGCCCGCCATTTCAACAGCTCTAACCATTTGGTTTCAGACATTAAAGTCTGTGCCATCCTTTCCATCTCAGGTGGTAATGATAACCGCAAACGGCAAGAGAAGCGTCGTTAGTTTGCTTGGAACGTTTTTATTATTAGCTTATGCACTTTCATTCCTTTTCAAGTTTTTGTTTCTTACTGCTTTACTATCGCCTACACCCTTGGCGCTCGATGAAGTGTCTCTACACCCCCCTCAGTCTGTTTATCTTTATGGCAAGCGTTATGTATGTCTATAAAATGTGTTGCTGCGCTGCAAGTTCTCTTATGTTTATGTGAGATTTATTGTTGGCAAGACGCGTCTTAAAATTGTAGGTTGATCCAACACCCTGTAACCCGCGTAAGACGCGTCTTGCCAACTATAAATCTCATATTAAACATAATAAGAGAACTTGCAGCATAGCAACACATTTTATAGACATACATAACGCTTACCATAAGAATCTGAGGTTCACTTTCATCGACCAAGAACATAACAATAAAAGGTTTTGTGAGAACTTTTGGATAGGTACATTATTAGAAAATTTAAAAGGATTGAATTCGAGTCATGACTTCGTACAACAATGATTGTTTTTAACTGTCATTTAACTTCCATTTTAACTCATTAGTATGTTTTTATTCTTAGTATGATTAACCATATTATAATATACTATATATTAGAATAATTATTAGGTTATTTTATAGTTGACATGAGGAAGGCTGTGACATGCAGCTGATTTGTCAATAAAGTTTTAAGTTCGCTTTAGTAGTGGCAATCAGCTATTTGTTTAATATATATATATATATATATATAGTTAATATTTGGCATTTCACTCGATCAAACTACATGTTGAAAGGATTTATGGTGAAGGAAAATTTCGAGTGTTGGAATACATACATTTTAAGACCAAACCGGGACCAGTTGCGAAAAATTCAACTTCAAAGCCTTCCGGCTGGGAATTGAATCCGCGACCCTGCGATTGCTAGTGCAGTGCTCTGACCACTGAGCTAACGGAAGCCGCTGCCGAGAGCCTAGCCACGAGTTCTGTATATATGGTGGTGGTAATGCCGGGATAAGATTCTGGATATATTATAGGTAATATTTGGCATTTCACTCGATCAAACTACATGTTGAAAGGATTTATGGTGAAGGAAAATTTCGAGTGTTGGAATATATACATTTTAAGACCAAACCGGGACCAGTTGCGAAAAATGCAACTTTAAGGCCTTCCGGCCGCGAACCGAACCCATATATATATATATATATATATATATATATATATATATATATATATATATATATATATATATATATATATATATATATATATATATATATATATATATATATATATATATATATATATATATATACGTGTAGGTTTTGGTCTACGAAATGCAAAGAGTGCTCAACAACATATAGTTAGAGCAACTAATAGATTTTCGCTTACCTCAAAACTGGTCTGCTACAACTTGTTTCATCTGTAAAAGAATCTTCAGGCAGTGACCTGTCACTGCCTGAAGATTCTTTTACAGATGAAACAAGTTGTAGCAGACCAGTTTTGAGGTAAGCGAAAATATATATATATATATATATATATATATATATACATTATAGTCTTATTCATACTTTCTTATATATGTAAATTACGCAATTCAGCTCTAGGGCTGCGATGTAATTATTTTAAATAAATATCTATCTAACTATCAAAGTTGCAAACTATGTGACGTCACAATTGGACACGCAAAATGGCACCAATTTGTGAAATAGATTTGCTGTTTTGCCAGACTATGGAAAATCTTAGAAGGAGGATGAATGTCAAGCTTTAACTAGTGAAACTAAATTATTAAAGTGGGTTATCAAAACCTACATTTATATCATCAAAAGTATTTAATGGAATCTAGTGGTTATACATAAAATTAAGTAAACACTAACACTAAATATGTATAGGTATGTCATGTATTCTAGATCTTTGTAAGACGCTTATGTATGACTTCCATTATAATTACATTAAGAGGAAATATGGGGATAGAGCTAAGCTGTTATTCACATACACTGAGGTTTAACTTATGAGATGAAAGCCGAGGATGTATATAATGATTTCCATAAAGATATTGATAATTCAAATTACCTAAAGAGTTCATCATTAAGGATAAGGAGTAATTGGAAAAATGAAGGTCGAAGCATCTGGTGTTCCAATGGATGAGTTTGCTGGTTTGAGAAGTAAAATGTTCTTTTATATGAAGAATAACGAAAATTGTGGGAAGACTGCTAATGGACTAGCGGCTAAAGAGAGGAATCCATTCCGGGGGTTAGAGTTACAAAACTAACTTGATAATTAATTAGGCGGGGGGTTAGTTAGAAAACTAATTTAGAAAATTATTAGGCGGGGGTTAGGGTTAGAAAACTAATAAGACGGGGGGATAGGGTTAGGATCTCTGTTGTTTTGGGGATTGGGTACAATGGATATGCCGGACTGGATTCCTCTCTTTAGCCACACGTCTGCTAAGAGTATAAAGAAAGCTGTTATTAGAAAACAGATTAAGCATGGCAACTATGAATAAAAAACTGATGCTACATAAAATGAAGACTATTAAAAGTATGAACCATCAATTGGGAAGTTATGAAATAAATAAAGTGTCTCAATCCTAGTTGTTTGATGATAAGAGATATTTTATAAATGATGACTTTAAAAGCTATGCATATATAGACTTTGTTAGCTAGGATGAAGGAACACTTTTTTAATTTTCATAATAGTTACCACGAAAGGTAATATAGTATTTATAAGAAATCAACCTTTTTAGGTGTCATCTATCAAAATATTCTATAGAATTATTCCATCGTATTATTCCAAATTATTCCATATAATTTTGACCACGCCCATTTCTTGGAATTATTAGCTGATCCCATTTCCTGTAATTATTAGCCACATCTATTTTTATTGACCTCGCTCAATTCTCGATTTTTACTATGCCCATTTTATGGATTATTTCGACAACATATATTTTGGCCACGCCCACTTTTTGAATCTAATTATCCCTAAAATTTCACAATCGTTAGAAACTGTATTCACCATTAATTAAGAAATCGTATTCACCATCATATGAAAAATGCGCTCGTACTACTGGGGGCTTTTTAACATTTTGCTTTAGCGCATTGTATTGTGGTCGGACTTTTAGATAGAACTGCAGTGCGCGGAACAACCTAGGATAATACAATACGCCGAAAACATGTGCTTTCTTTTTATGCTTTTCATTTAGACTTTTTTCGATATGCATTTTGTGAGTTTCATCTTTTAAATATATCACATACATACATATAAACGTCTCCAATTCATACGTGAAACAGTTTGGAGTTTGTTGTGGAATATTATTCGAGTTATCGTGCGAGATTTTTGCGTTGTTTTGAATAATTTGTTAAGACGAGTCATCCATAAATTTCTGTTCCATCCTCATCGTCGGCTGTTTACATGAATCCGGATTCAGTTTCATTCAGTTTCCGAGTGAGTTTTTTCAGTCAAGTCGCATCTGTTTTGAAAATTATATCATTTTGTTTTAAATCTCCCGGAAAGCAATGTAGAAATAAAACTACAGGAACCAAGGTCGTCCATGACCCGGATAAATTTCATTTCTCGCCAAAAAAATGCGAGTGGGATCGAGTTCTTTTGTTTGAGAAAATGTTGCTTTTATAATTATAGGGTCCGAATTAGCGCTTCAATTGCAAATTGCGCAGCTAATTTTTGGATAAATATAACGTGATGTCTCATAATGTAGCGCAACATCTCAGAAGCACGTAACATATAATATAAAGTCTCGGAACGTTGCATAATGTCTCGGAACCTAGTGTGACATCTCAGAACGTAACATAACATGTCAGAATGTAGCGTAACATTTCAGAATGTAGCGTAACATCTCAGAATGTAGCGTAACATGTCAGAATGTAGCGTAACATCTCAGAACGTAACATAACATCTCAGAATGTAGCGTAACATCTCAGAATGTAGCGTAACATCTCAGAATGTAGCGTAACATCTCAGAATGTAGCGTAACATGTCAGAATGTAGCGTAACATCTCAGAATGTAGCGTAACATCTCAGAACGTAACATAACATCTCAGAATGTAGCGTAACATCTCAGAATGTAGCGTAACATCTCAGAACGTAACATAACATCTCAGAATGTAGCGTAACATCTCAGAATGTAGCGTAACATCTCAGAATGTAGCGTAAAATCTCAGAATGTAGCGTAACATCTCAGAATATAGCGTAACATCTCAGAATGTAGCGTAACATGTCAGAATGTAGCGTAACATCTCAGAATGTAGCGTAACATCTCAGAACGTAACATAACATCTCAGAATGTAGCGTAACATCTCAGAATGTAGCGTAATATGTCAGAATGTAGCGTAACATCTCAGATTATTATACCCTCACATATAATCCACGAATGAACTGTCTCTATTAGCATCACGTGGCAGCCCAATATTTTACGATGTAGGGCAGCTACATATTAGTATGTAGTCCTTTAGTTTATTTTGTAGTTTTTTTTTATTTTACAATGAAAGCATTGATTCGTAGTTTTTTTAGTATGACCTTTTTAGAATTAGTGTTTTTAGTATATTAAATAGTTTTATATATTTATTTATAAACATGTAAACACATAATAATTTAGCTGTAATTTTTGCTATTGAAATGTGATTAATAAACCATTACCATTACCATATTGGGCAGTAACCTTTGGACTATTTACACGGGCTGTTCACGTGCAAAGCAACGTCACTCGCGTGCCTTTTATCTTTATCGAAATTTCATTGGTTGAAGTACTTTCTCACGGAACGTGATGTGTTTTTCCGAAATTGCGAGTCTTTTTATTATTCTTTTTGACGAGTAGCTTAGGCCGGTGCGAAGAAACATCTTTATGTTAAGATATTTTGTTCGCACCTATTGGATTCATCTTCGCCCATTATAACAAAATATTTAAGTCTCGATTTGCAATATTAGGCTCGACCTTCGGTCTCGCGCAATATTGAATTCTCGACTTAAATATTTTGTAATATTGGCTCAGAGGAGTAGCGTAACATCTGGAATGTAACGAGATATCTCAGAGTGTAAAGTAACATCTCACATTGCACTTAACAGAATAAATATGTATTTTTTCAAGAAATATTTGGAGGCATAACCGGAACTCATACATTGTTAACGTTTTCGGATAAATTGAGAAAGATTATCTTACGCAATATTTCATGTGCTTGGGAAAAAACGCAGCCATGCTAGAAGATCCAGTGCGTTCGAAACAAAAGGCAGCATTCACTACGCTCGCTTCATTCGGTCGCGAAGCGAGGGAATTATACATGTAGCCAAAGGCACAAACCTATTTAGATAAGATTAACCTATTTTCCTGAGTTCGTCATTCGTTTTCTTTCTGATCTTCGCTGTGTTAAATCGTAACCGAAAAAAACGCAAAGGAAGATTTAGGCAAAGGTTCTCAAAGGGAAACAGTTCGCGAAGGTTTTGTCCTTTGTGGTGATATTATGACACCGCAAGAAAAAGGTCTGAACCAACAAAAGCTATGCCTGTTTATCAGCCAGAATTTACAAACTTTTACAGTGATTAAAGAAACTGAAACGCCTAAAACTATGTCGACAAAGCACGAAACACGTCTTTGAGAAGTTTTGAAGTAGTTTTGAAGAAGTGCAGAGCCGATTGAGTATAAGAACTAAGAAGAACATAATATTACAATACAATAACTAGGGCCAACGGAATTGAGGTTTCAGTTTACCGTTCGAGGATATAACCATAACGGTATAATCTAACATACGGCCCTCAACACACTGTACTACAATATTTACAAATACAACAGACATAACTAATACACTATAGTCTATATATATAATGTGATGACGGCTTTGTTCATCATTCATTATTTGAATTATATTCGTTGTCTGGTCCAAAAATCATATACATCTGTGGACCTATAATCCTTGTCAGTGGCGCCCATTCGTATGGCATCAATTCTTCGGCGATACGCACACCGCTATCGTCGTTTCGGGAAATTGCGAATGATGTCAAACAAATACAAATTACGACCGATTTTGCGGTCGAACGTATCGAAGACTTCGTTATTAAAAAGTGTGTACACAGTTGTGCAAATGATGTAAATAGTATATTTGAAAGTCTTGATGTGGAAAATCTACCAATAATGAAAATTATTTTGAATAATGAAAAATTCATGTGGTAGTTTCAAGCCCATGCATGCGGGCGGTGGATGGTAAACTGAAACCTCAATTCCATTCACCTAAGTTTAATGCATTTACAGTTACTTGGTGTCTGTCTAAAGGATAAACTAAGCCATGCCTTATTGGGCATTGAACATGCTATTACAACGTAAAACTTGTGAATTTCAAAATTGTAAGAAAGTTAGTAGTAAAGAGGGTAGGGCTGCGAGCCCACTTTTGACACATTCAATGTTGAACGCGAATATAATCGCCAAAACATCACCAAATTTACACCAAATCCCAAACCCCCAAAATTCGATGTCATTTCGGTAATTCTAAATTTATAACATACATCAAATAAGACCACAAACCTGATTTATACGCTAATAATGTGACATTTCAATATTTTTACATGTTTTTAAAAAAATAGAATGTGTCGTTTCACATTTTTCACATATTTAAAAAAGAAAGTGTCGTTTCAACATTTTCACGTATTTAAAAAATAGTCGTTTCAACATTTTCACATTTTTTTTTAACAAACTACTGCTGTCTCAACTCATGCGCGAAAAAAAAACCACTAGATTTTCAAGTCTAGTGGTGATGTTTATCCAAATGGATAGCAAAATGGTGCTCTTTTGATTGGCTAACAACATTGACTAACAAATAGCCAACTACTCTACGAATTAGTCTGTTTGTTCACTACTCTCAGTGGTATCTCTCACTACAATGTTTTTGTGGCCATACGCGTAGGAGTCAATACCATTCTCTAAAAGGTATCGTTTGTCGTCAAAGCAGGACAGCGATACTTTATTAATTTCGTAGCTACCAATCTGATGTTTGACACTTCTAATGGTCTTCATTGTGTGTCGCAACTGTTTCTGCTCGAGTAACACGCTTTTGTAATCTTCGTGTCTGATTACCTTTTTAATTATATTTTTTCTAATACCTTTAGCGGTTTTCCCGCCACCTCCACCCTCTTTCAAATAGCTGTACATTTTACTGCGCAACCCGACGAACTCGACAATTGGCGTTCCAGCGCACTCGTCCTTCATCTTCCCAATAACTTTCTTATTCTCTCTAAAAAAGAATGGGCTGTCTGCAGGGTAGTCGCTATTATCAAACTTTTCGCACTCCATCATAAAGTCGGAATAAACGTCGCCAGTTTTGATTGAGTACAACAGACTGTCAGTGTCGGTGAAGTGCAATCTGCAGGTGTCGCTAGAGTACTTTTTCATAATATAATTGTAGTGAAAATTGTACATCAGCGTTTTACTCAAGTCTAGTATGCACATACCCACATATGCAGGTCTATTTAGTGTCAACGTTTCTTTAACTTTGTGGACAGCGACTAAGTTCTCGCTAAATATTTTGCAAGACACGAACGTCGGCTTCGAGACAAGCTTTTCTAATTTCTTCGCAGTGGTCACTAATCTTACGTCCACACGCTTCCTCAAGTTTTCCATCGTTTTTTCCGAACACACTGTTGTTCATCAACTTGAAGAAGTCCTTCTCAAAAGCGTTCTTAGCCGCAGTTCTTTTGACTGTGTTAAAGTCGATGTACTTGCCTAGCCACTTGGACTGGTCAAACTGCAGGACCCTGTGAATCTTATTGATTTTTAATCCAAGATCCATGTACAACTGCAGATTTCCGTAGTGACACACATACTTTTTTTTGTCCATCAAATTAGTCACCAGCTTCTTCACACCACCAACACTCACGTTAAACTTATTTTTGATTTTCGTGCAGTACTCCGACAACATGTCAACGGTTATCTCCATCTTCTCGGGAGCCAACGGGTAATCGTTGTGTAGGTCATGCAAATGAGCTGGATACTCCAAGTCGACTTCAAGCAGCAGACCCTTTTCACTGTTGTTGTGATAGTCGCATAGATTAACCTTTTCTATTTCTTTCTTAGTCAACCATTTAAAACCACCCGTAGGTAGACTCTGACTCATTGCCCATCCATACAAATTGTTGGCGTCAAGGTACATCAAATACTTCGACTCTTGCGCTTTATCGTACCCCTTCATGTATTTATTATTCGCCACGCCATGTCTGTTGCATATGTAGCTCACACCACCACGCATACCTAATTCTACGAACTGGAACATGTCAATGTCGGACAATAATTCGAGCTCCACTCCAGTCATCTTTAGCATGGCATCCCAAGCCAATCCAGGCGATGTGAAATAATGACACGGGTCTAATTTGTACTCACGATGGCATGTCTTTCTAAAGTTCTCAAAAACGTCGGCGAGCAAGAGCACATCGCTTTTCAAATACAGGTCGTGATACCCACCCATACTTTCAACGTCGAAGTAGTCCCACACATCGATGGCGCGCTCATACATTTCTTCCGTAATACGCTCGTCATTCAGAACGCTGTAGAAGTTATTTTTGGAGGGTAGCTCGCATTCATCAAATTTATCAAAGGAGTCCATATAATCGTAGGGATAAACCCCCTTTCTCGTCATGAGTGCCAACCCCTCGTCGTGAAACGCTTCTGACGTGTATTTGAAAGCGTCCCTTGGTAGGTTCTTCACCAAGTTGTCTAGACCACTACTCATGAACTGAAAGCTGTCCAAAAATACCAAGTTTTTTTCCAAGCATGAACGCCATGTACTTCTCCATGTTGTTCGGTATCACATTTATGTCTTGACCAAACTTGCCAATCTCCTGCATGATGAAATGACTATCGTAGCCACGTAAGTTGTGAAAGATCACAGGAATTTTATCGGTCAACTTAAAGTTCACATTACAGTCACGATGTGCAGACCCTCTGTACTTACCTGACACATGACAGTGGTCTCTCACTCTAACGTCAGCGCTGGTGTACTCAACGCTACAAATATGACAACTCTTGGCCTCGTCGAAATTCTTCTTATCGTCATCAGTCAGCACCATTTCTTTGTTAAAGTGACTCTCAGATGTTTCTTTACAATATTCGACAATCTCTAACATCTCCCCAATGAACTTGTTGACTGCGTTTTCACCGCGATACACTTTTACTGGCTTACTGTACTCATTGTCGTAGCAACAAACTAATTTATACCCATAGCCACAGTCAACGTGTCTCTGATAAGCGTTTGTGTAGCTACACTCGCTTGACAGCTTTGTTGTGCGCACCTTCTGTGTGATAGCCTCAAAGTCTGCGTACACCACAAATGGTCTGACGTTTAGCTGTCTACTAAAATTCTCGTATTTCACTTTCGCACCTTTTTGCGGCATTTTAATAGCTTGCTTCCCATTGATGACCAAACATACTTCAACATGACTTTCAAGCACGTCCGCTCGACTAAAACACTGCAAGCAATATCTACAAAAGTGTTTTCTAGCCTTATACTTTGTCTGGCGGTACATGAATTTGTTAAAATCGCGAATGTACACATAGTGCTTGTTGCCTACGTCGTTAGTTATCAACAATAGGTCCATGTGGTCGGGGTGCACTTCCTTAGAAACGTACACAGGGAATGGCTGCTTATTTTCATACCCAAAAACATTAATGCTAATTTCGTTAGCCTTTTCGATCTTGTTGTAATCTTTGAGTGTGACTGGGAAGTCAATTCCGTCGTAATTCAGCTCACCGATATGCTTAGCGTACTTCGACGTTCTATCAGAGTGTTTTCCAACAGGAAACTTATGTGCGAGGTGGCACCATCTAAAGCACTCGTTGTCATCATCGTTATTTACGTTTATCAGACCCTTCATACTGTTGCGCAGCTCCTTTGGCAGCGCAATGTAGCTACTCCCATGCAGAGGTCTGTAAATAGCGATATTGACGTAGTGTGCATCTATTTTGTCGATAGTCCATCCAGACCCCTCAGATAACCACCCAGCTATCCGTGTCAAGATTTGTTCCGATCCACGGTTGGCAACACCCTCGATGTCATGCTCGTTAATGACGACAAACGTTTTGCTGTTAAAGTAGGCAGTTTTGTATGTGGTCTTATTGAGTTCTAAAGCCTTCTCGAAAGTGACCTTAACTGTCTCTACCACTTTCATCCCATTAGTCTCACCTAGTTCACGTCTCAAAAGGTTGATGACAGCGCTTCTACTACCATTCACCTGATTGATGTCTCTGTCGTTAACCACCTCGACTCCATAGGACCTCGTGAACCCTCTCAGTGCTCGATCCAACAGCCGTGGGCTATGGTCTTCAACTGTGGGTTGTGCCTCCTGGTTTCTGACAAGACGGTTGTGTGTCCGACTGCCAACGTTAACTCGCCTGTTTGTCAGCGGATTAATAGTACTGACATTTGTCGTGTCACTAAAAACACCATCTCTAACAAGTTGATTGTAGACTCGCCCATGAACGTTGACTGCTCTACCTGTTAGTGGGTTTACAACAGCTGCACCATTTCTAACAAGTGGGTTTTCTGTGACGTCACCCATGGCTTCTATATACTACACTTGTTTTTTTCCTAAACCACTCGTCGTAATAATTATCACCACTTTCGCACCATCCCAGCTTTGGGTACACCACCCCAAACAAATTATCGTCAAACAAGTCTTTCACCTTCCCGTCTTTGAGGTCTGACACCTTCTTGAGTGTCTCGACTCGTCTTCTGTGGCACAACCTAATAATGTAGTATCCATATCTGCTGACATTTCTACCCTTTACCAAATTGCACGAGTACAACGCATTGACAACTTTCAAGAAGTCCTCTTTTATCAACTCAAGGTGCTCGCCCTTCACAACGTTCCGTAGTCTCCTCCCCATCCACCAAGACCGCTTGTGAAC
The DNA here is from genome assembly GCA_035772405.1 of Chrysogorgia sp. JL179-B06. Taxonomy (NCBI): domain Eukaryota; kingdom Metazoa; phylum Cnidaria; class Anthozoa; order Scleralcyonacea; family Chrysogorgiidae; genus Chrysogorgia; species Chrysogorgia sp. JL179-B06. The sequence goes on along the minus strand of JAYKKM010000351.1, from coordinate 435,321 downwards.
GCTTTTTGGTCGCGTGAGCCTCATGTCGCTGTAACTCTGAGTGTAACCCCATTCGGTGTCACCACACTTTGGGCACGCGTACCCACCACATCCAGTCACATTTTTCAAAACCTCACAATCCAAGCAGTAGTAAAGCCTGGGGGTGTCTCCACACTCAATTCGCGTCTCACTCGCAATCTCATCGATTGTGTAACCGTAGCTCATCTGCCTCATAAGTTTGTCCATCACTCTTATACTACTCCAACATTTTTTTTACCGAGTTAGCACCCACACCGCTATTCCACTACCCAAACCTAGCGCACCAACAAACAATAATTGGTATTCCTTCATTTCCGCACTCGGTTGGTAGTAATCCGCAACCCTCGGGGAGTCGGTGAACACTCGTCCGTTGTGCTGAATAGTCATCGCTCTTCCAAGCTCCTCCAACGCGCGGCTTGTGTCATTGATGCCAGCATTAGCGTCAGAGAGCCGTTGTCGTAAACGCTGGATCTTATCTCTCTTGGCGACTTCGTTTTCAGACCACGCTTCTTTCGCACTGGCTAGCTGCTCCAACGCGTGGTTGTGTCTCTCCATCTCAGCTTCATAACCCGTGTGATTAAACTTAGAAAACATAAAGCCAGCGCCTGCGAAAGCCACTGCGTTAAAAATCCCTCCAGCCACAACACTCACCATTAACTTACGTTGATTTGAATGGATCTGTCGGTATCCACTTTTTCGATTGCATCCATTTTACTAGCAGCGTTCCTGCACCAACAGCTGCAGCAAGTTTCACTGTGCCTTTAACTGTCTCTGGTGTTCCCAATGGTTCTCCCAAAGCCTTTTTAGAAATCATACTCACTGCCACAGCACCAGTCGTGACAAGTAGCGCATCGTACAATTCGTTCATAAGTTCTTTTCGATCGATCGCAGCCATATACATTGTCGTGTGTTTTGTTCAAGAATCAAATGTGTCTAATGTTGGACGACGAGTTCTATGACTTTCTGACGCGGGCGCCGCTGTAGTACTCACAGGTTCTAATCGTGTCTCTTTTTCACTGCTAATTGTGTACCATAACGAAGCACCAGCAATGATAACACCAAGTGTTCCAACAATGTAACCATAGCTCCACTCACCACCCTGCTCCTCGTTAACTATCATTTCACGCATTTTCTTTTCTTTCGCAGCTTTCGATATCTCGGCCAACTTTTTACCAGCAGCGACGCGCTTTGGGTCCTTCACCCTAACACTTTTCACATCAGCTGTGATCTTCGCTTCAACAGCCGTCTGTGAGTCTTCAGCCATCTAATACACTATCACGTGTTATCTTACTCACAGTTGACCTCACAGGTGTCTCACAGTTGGCCTCACAGGTATCTCACAGTTCCAGACCAAACGCACTAAAAATTAGGATTTTTTCTGGGAGTATAACATAATGACTCAAGCCCGAGAAATTAGCGAAGAAGATATTGCCAACATGCTGAGAACGGCCTTTGTCAGTGTGTCTACCCCACAAGACGCCTCTGGACCCAACGTCTTAAACGAGTACTTCTCAACATACACACTGTTCGACCCCGACCCTGAAGGGCAACCAAAACGGCTTGGCTCTCAGGTCCGCCATACGAGGTATCTTCTCGACGCTTGGATCGGTCTTCGAGAGGAAAGAGCCAACGAGCTCGCTGGTATGTTATCTGACATAATCCCTGTGTGGTGTTACTCACCATTCAAATACCTTATGTTAGCGAGTGATGTCTACTTGAACAACCCTTGTGAGTCCAACGCTACATTACTCGGTAACTTCCTCGAAGTGTTCTTAGCGACCCTTATGTGGAAACCATGCCCAACCAAAGCCAAAGCGTGGCTAGAGCTCGCCGCAAACCGCGACGTTCACGTTTGCAAGGTGGGGTGTAATGAGATACTAGGTGTGGACGATATCAGGGACCACGTACTCTCGCCCGCCCACAGACACTTTGCGAGAGACGAAAACGTGTACACCTGTCACCCATGCGGTGTGGTCACCAACGACCCACTGTATCGCTTGAGACATGAGAGCTCGAAGTCTCATCTTGAAAACTTAGAGCTTCAGCGGATATTTAACAATGAACAACAGTTGCCGCAACAGGAGAGAACATTTCTCTGGAGGTATAGTAATCATGAAGAAATTCGGTAAACTAGAAATCGTGATTGGTCCCATGTTCGCAGGAAAAACGACAGAGACTCTCCGCAGGTTAGTTGCGTTAAGTAAATCAGGGCTTAGAGTCCTTTACATGAACAACACAGGTGACACTAGGCGAACTGACCACGCGTTCTCCACACATCGTCAGACCATTGTTGTCGGATCAGACAGTTTACCTGCGAAGTTAATCACCAACCTTCCGAGTTCTTCCGAGATAGCTGATTACGACGTCATCGGCATTGATGAGGGCCATTGGTACTCTGACCTACTCCCAGTTATTCACGAATATGTCAAAGCTGGCATTCACGTCATTATTTGTGGTCTCATAACAACAGAGCATTTAAAAAGACTTGGTGAACTTGACACGTTGTTCCCAATGGCAGACGACATCACATTTCTAAAAGCGCATTGCACCGTTTGTCGTGACACTTACGGAACAACTGTTGAAGCGCCATTCAATTGGAGATACAACCCAGGACCATCATTCGTTGGTGGTGCTGAGCAATATCGCGCAGTGTGCAGACGTCATCATCCTTCCACACAAAATTAAGGGTGTTCTCGGATACCCCACTTTTTAAATTTAGACATTGGTCACATGAAGCGTCCAATGTACCGTAGAAACATTTTTTCACACAGTGGTCAGAAGGTTTGTGAAATAAAGAGAGAAAGTTTCGCAGATATTTTTCACCGAGTTAAAAACGTCTTTAAAAAATACTAGAGCAGTTGTCACTTCAAGCGTCGTCTCAACAACGAGAACGAGTGTTAATTCAACTTATTACTCGCTGTCTAAAAAGTCTCTTTACAATAGTGTCTCTCGTGGTTACTTAACGCCGACTTATTTTTAAATTTACGAAAACACTGAGAGCACTGAAACCCGACGTCAAAGAAATATTTTACTACCGTGGTAATAGCGTCATCGTATGAGTCGCACAAGAGTGTTAGATAACCAGCGGATTTGTATCTGAGTAGCAGAGAGTCTTGCTCTTCAGATGTCTTGCCTGTGCCACCTGGATTCTTGAACTCAATCACGAGTCCGCTGTGCTGTTGGTTTGCATTGGCAATAATCAAGTCAGGTGTTCCACGTTGGTAACCTTTTTTCCACGAATTTATTCTTTTACTTGAAGTGTCTTGATTCTCACCACAAGCGGCTATCAAAATAGCTTCTGGGTAGTATTTCCTAAGAAAACCAACGACTTTCGTATGAAGGTCGAACTCGGTGATCATTTTAAACTGGTTGTGTTTGAGAGCAACGTCGGCTAAACTTTTTCTAACGCTTGGTAAGACTTCTGAGTGCACCCACCTTCCGAACTGTTTCGCACGCTCCATTTTACTCGAGAACACCAATGAGTAGACTCCAAGTTCGTTGATAAATGAGGCCTGCTCCATCTTCGTTTTACAATTAGGTTCGACGTGGTCGTTGACCGCATCTTTTGGTCGAGCGTAACCTAGAGCGCTCGCGACCTCTTTCGCTTTGAACCATATGTCACCGTTGTGATTAACCGTCGTGATTTGGTGACCATCGAATAATTGCACTGAGTTGGTTGCCATTACTATAGCCTCGCAAAAAAAAAGACTACTCGACATAGGTGTCGGGTTTTTTATAGATCTGGTTTGTTGTGTACCAATGCAGCAGGTGTGTTTTATTAGTCTTCAGTTTTCTACGTCGTCTGAAAAAGTTTCTAATGTTACGAGCCAGTTTTCTAAGCCAACCCATTACATAACTTAGGTCACGTCTCCTACCACTCCCACAGTGTCTGACTCTGGTAACATAATAGGTTTGCCGTAAGTCTTTTTAGACCTCATACCAATCTCAGCGTGGAGCTTGAGAGTAACGTCACCGCGACCAAATGACCCACCAGCTTTGAACATGTGATCAGTCGTCTTATTTATCTTATATGTCTCATGAGGTCTCGAAATACATGCTCCCATTTACTTTATACCATATTCCTTCATCATTTCTCCACCCATGATTATGATGTCTCGGTTCGCCATGTAACCACTCACAATTCTCATACCGTAGAACTCTATCAACGATGGGTATGCATAAGGTGCGAGTGGTATTCTTGGTCGATGTATTCCAAAAATTGTTCCATAGGGTGTGCCTATCTTTTTCATATTTGCTGTGAAGTCTGAATCGGTTGACTTGATGTTGTTGACCCTGACGTGTGAATTGTCCATTTTCCAGTGTATTGATATCATATGCATTTTACTTATGTCAACACCACTTGGGATAGTGCATATGCTCTCCATCGCTGGGATGCTACCACCATACGCGAGTCCATTAGCCATACCAGTCTTGTACCCTATGAACTTGTCCCACTGGCCGTCGTCGTTTGATATAATTGTCTCCCAATTTGATCCAGCGGTGCGAGTAGGTGACCTCACCACAACAAAAACGGAAAGATCACACCATTGCATACTGGGGCAGTTAAAATGAAGACCTGACTCAAGTGGGATTGGTGTTAACACAGGGGACAGAAAATTTTGGCCTGCACTGTTAACGCCAACAATAGGACATTAGCTGAGTTGTTTTGCACTAATTTACTTGTTTCACCAATGGCTTTCACTTTGCTTGAACCATTGGTGTGAAATTCTACATTTTTCGAGGCGTGTGTGTTAACGTTGAAGTCGAGCACAGTGTTGTGCGACTGACTTTTGAGGAAACTTGATAGCAATCGCTCTAGAGTTCTTTTATTGATAGCGTCTGAGTCGTCGACTGGATCTGCTACGTTTTGTATCGCCGAGCCTTGCATGTCTATTATTCCAGACATCCTTCCACCGGTCGCACTTAATTTAGGATCTTCGTCCAGATGTCTTTTCGTTCTCTTCAGTATTTTATCGTGAGGGTCGTCAGACTCATACCCATAGTTTAGACTCATTACTACCTCAAGGTGTATTTGGTTAGTAGATAGCCAGAGACTGCCGAGAACCCCAAGATTATCGCCAACGTTGTCGTGGTGTCTGACTTACTCGCGGTGATTTGTGTAGTGCGCTCTGTTTGATTGGTGGTGACCACTGTTCTCTCCACGGGTGGCACTACTAGAGTATCCAAGTTGGGTTGCGAGTCCTGGTGAACTTTTTTATGCTTCACTTTTAGCGATCGATAGTTCAACCCATCGTTGTACCCAAATGTCATCCCAGTTTCAGACGAAGTTCTGAGCACGTTATTGTAATAAACAATGGGGTCCTTTAACAAGACCATGCTTCTGGGGATCAGCCAAGTGTTGGGTGTCACAGCTGTGTCTAGCTTAACTTTGATCTCACTAATCGCTTTGTTCATAAGGTTGATCCAAACACTTGGTGAATACTGAACCACACCGTGTTCAACGTTGTCTCTAAAGATTTGTTGTGTTTCTCGAGCACTGGCCCTAGTTCCTACGATGCTTTGCTTTGAATCCGCTTGGGCTCCAAGAATGGCACGCATGTAAACTTCAATCGATTGGTTTAGTAGTTCTTGTCCTAATGGTGTGAACCCGTCAGAATGTCTTGGGCAATACCGACGATAATCACCTTGGATGTCCTTGATGTATCTATTGTCAACATCAGTCAATGGTACATGACCTCTCAAAAGTCGCCAGTCAGGGAGGTACAGTCTTAAGATTTCGCTAATGTCAACTTGACTCTTACTCAAACGAAACATCACACGACGAATGGTGAAGTATACGTGAAACCTCATGAGACTTACGATTTGCTTTGGGACGTCGACTTGATAACTTAAGTTCTGTAGAGACACTCCTGAGCGATATGTAGCGATGTACATACCTGCGATCGCTTGATAGTAACTCTCCGTTAGAGTCCAAACTGTGTTAACGTTACCACCAACTGCCTTGTCAAAGTGACGTCTTTTGGTGTCGATGAGTATTCTCGGTAGATTTGATTTGAAGGAATTATTGTCGTCAACAAAGATGTCAAAATTGTGGGTTGGGTAGTTGAGGACATATGGTGGAAACGTCTCGACTTCTCTGTAGCTCTTGTGGGTCTCTGTCAGTAATAACTTTGTAGCCTGCGTAGCGGCCCTCCGGGATTGGGGGCCGGGGATTGGGGAGGGGATTGCGGGGGGGGGGGGGGGGGGGGGGGGGGGGGGGGGGGGGGGGGGGGGGGGGGGGGGGGGGGTTGGGGGGGGATTGCGGGGGGAGGAGGAAGGAGGGCCTGCCGCAAACCCCCACTGATTTGCCTATTCTACGGGTAAAATTTGGTCGTAGAATATGATTGGTCAACCACCACGTGATCGAACTGCAGGAAAAGCCGCAATATGGCGTCGTTTCAAGATGATAAGTGTGAGTTCGAAAGCTGTTTGTATTCTGTTATGTTAAAGCTGGAGCAGAATGGTACACTTGCATACCAGAATGGACATTGAACTCTTATTTCTGTGACAACAAGTTTGTTGGAAAATGCCGCGAGTTCTTCTGGCTGTGTTCCCTTTAGTACCGGGTCAGTTTTGCTGTAAGATTTGAACTCTTTGTTGATTCTTCTTTTAAGAGCACGCCGTAATTCTTCCTGAAGCTGTTCTTCTTGGTGATCGAACACTGCATTGGCGACGGCAGTCCATCCTCCATTGACAATATTTCTGATTATTTGAACGGTCTTTTCATTAGTAGGGTTGCGGACAACAACATCGCCGTTTGGATGGACTAAGACCACTTTCAATTGAAGTTGCGAGCGTCCACCTTCACACGTTTGCAAATCGTCTATGTTTAGCTTATCAAATACTTCATCTGAGTTTATTCCGCTGGGAACCTTCGTGGAATCGGTCGGGTTGTCAACCTCGATAACGTCTATGGGACCCGGACTGCAGGAATCTTCGTTAAACGTGCATTTTCTCTTTGCAGAACTTATACTCCTCTTGTGCATAGGAGAGTTGACACGAAGATATTTTCGGTTTGCCGGACTTATAACGCCACGATCTGGTGTTAACAACTTACGCTTCTCAGTCGTCTTTTCCTTTTGAATTTCGGGATTTAGACGGAACTTCTGGTGTGATATGTTTAGAGATGATTTCAATTCTGTTATAAGTTCATTCGCTTTTATAATTTTCCTTGAACATGACCTGCAAACTTTGGTGGAATGATTACTTGTCTTCGCCAACGGTACGCCAAACGTTTCACACAAATCGGAGAGAATGACTCCAAATGATGCTTTTCTCTGAGAGGGTTTGAATAGGTTAAGTGTTGAAGCGTGTAAAATCTTATCGAAATTTTCTATACAAGTTTTGAAATCACATTTACAAATTCTGCAGTAATTATCAGGACTTTCTTTCGCTGTTCGAACCATGTTGTATTGAATGTTTATGTGCTGGGCTTTCCCTCCGATATTATTATTCTATTCGGTTCATTCTGATTGGTCGATTGTGACGGGGGGCGTAAGGGGGCGTTTAGGCAAATCAGTGGGGGTTTGCGGCAGGCCCTCCTTCCTCCTCCCCCCGCAATCCTCCCCCGCAATCCCCTCCCCAATCCCCGGCCCCCAACCCCGGAGGGCCGCTACGCAGGCTAATAACTTTGGGACACGCCCATCGCTCGACCATATTTTTGGGAATCTTGGTGTGTTGCTAAGGAATCTCGTAAAGCCCTCGTTCTTCGTGAACTTTGGTGACTTTATGTTTATCATGTCAGAATACTTTGGACCTGACTTGAAGTAAATGTCAACAGTCTTGACTGTTTTATTGTCGTCTGCGAGGTTGTATCCAAACTCGAACTTATCTAGTTGCGCATTTGGAAATTCACTAAGAAGAATTACACTGTAGTTCACCTTGTTTTCTCTTTGTCAGCATCTATAACATACACTACATTATATGGTCAGGGTTGTAGTGTTGATTAGAGGCCCAACGGAAACTGTGGATCTACCAGAAGCACTTTTGACGTTTGGCTCAGATCCTCACTTACTAGTAAAAAAAGCGACCATCTTTTGGGACTACGTTAACGTGGAGACCGGTGTGAATGATGAAATAAGTTACAACAGCAACAAGCACGTTTTTGGGTCTGGGTACCACACTTTTAAAATGATTGCCGACGAATTGAGGGGATTAGGGGCTATCGAGCTAGTAGCCAACAAACACAATTCAAAGTGTGAGATAAAAACTGACCAACAATTAGAGCTGTTTAAATTTGGGGAGCTGTTAGGGTTCAACGATAACACAACGGTGAGTAGTAGTGGTTTGGTCAGCCCTAACGTTGTGAACGTTAACAAAGGGCTGAAGTACGTGCAAGTGGGTTGTAGCATTGTGAACAGACCTGAGAATATTGTTAATGGTAGCAAAAGCGAGGTTATCGTTGAGTTGCCATTGACCACCACCCAACCACTGAAGAGCTCCGTTCAACACTTCTTCAACATTGAGTCGAAGGTGTCGATAAACAAAAGCGCTTTTACGCAGCTAGTTTTTAACGTGACTGACCAAGATGGTAGTGGTGTCAACGTTGGTGACATATTGTTGGATTTGTATGCGACGCTCGAGTAGCTAACGTTAAACGCACGCTAAAGTAATGAGTCTAAACTATGGGTTCGACTCTGGTGGTTACACTGAAAAGCGACGTACATACATCAACCCTCAAAAGTTGACGGTGCTCATCGAAGGTGTGGAGAAAGTTGTAACTTTTGACTACAGTGTAGTAGCCACACACGATAACCCACACATTGTAGTCAAGACGACCACTGTGTTTTGGAACTATGATAATGTGACGGGTAGTGATGATATTCTATTCATACACGTTGGATTAGGAACACCGTATCCAGGACTCGCGACAACTCGATTGAGTGGGGGTCACTACAACTTCGACGCGTTGGTTAGAGCTCTACGACTCACGCTCAAGGAGGTTAATGTAGACTTCGTGGTGGAGAAACTGGTGGTCACAGGTAAAAGTAGGGTCAAAGTTCGGCGTATGAGGTATGGCTCCACCACTAGAGTAGAACTTAGGCTAGGTGACATTGGGCTTTTGCTTGGTTTCGCGAAGGACGCAGGAATTTTACTAGACGCTAAGTGGCACGACAGTCCAAACAAGATCGATATGAACAGAGGTCTGAAGTATGTAGAAGTCTCATGCGACGCTGTTGAGACGGAGAGCAACGTGGGCGCTGATGGGAAGCGTAGCGACGTGATCGCAACGTTGCCAATACCCACCGAGCAATCTCTTGACGGAGGGATACAACGTTACGCATATGTTGACTCCAAGGTGAGAATTAAAAAAGGTATTTACTCAAGTATGACGTTTCGTGTCAAACCAAACAATGGTGACGCTGACGTTGGCGCGGTGTTATTGGAACTGTATATTGTGTGAATTATATGGAGCTTGGTGTGGAAACAGAGCAGGGGTTGAGAGACATTTATTACAATCCTAAGACGGGGTACAGTGGTGCAGAGAGGTTGTATCAAAGTGCATTGGGAGACGGATTGAAAGTGACTAGAAAAACAGTGAAAGAATGGTTGACAGTGCAGGACACTTACACTAGGTACAAACCCATTGTGAGGAGACATAAGTTCCGCGCGACTTTTGTTGGATTCCTTGGTGAAGAGCTCCAAATGGACTTAGTGGACATGAGTAAGTACTCAAAACAGAATGGAGGGTATTATTGGATATTGACAGGTATTGAAATATTGAGTAGATACGCTTTTGGCATTGCAGTTTATAGAAAAGACACTAAGAACATGACTAAGGCTGTTGGAAAATTGTTGGTTGACTTTAAAGATCGGTTTGGAACCACACCTAAGTTAGCACAATTTGATGACGGACTTGAATTCTACAATGTTGGTGTGAAAAGTTTGTTGAAAGAACATGGTGTCGAGTATTTCAGTACTAAGAGCGATAAAAAGGCTGCCGTTGTTGAGCGTTTTAATAGAAGTCTGAAGAGCGTTATGTGGAAGTACTTTTATGCTTGTGGAACGTATAGATGGATTGACGTTCTTGACCAGTTTGTGAGCAATTACAATAGCAATGTGAATCGAAGCATTATGACGAAGCCGAAGGATGTCAATAAGTCAAACGAAGGCGAAGTGTGGACCACTTTGTTTGGTCACCAATTTGCAGACAACCCATTGCCAAAGTTTAGAGTTGGTCAATCAGTGAGAATTAGTAAGTACAAGAGTGTGTTCACAAAGGGCTATGAAGCCAACTTCACTGAGGAGCTGTTTAAAGTGGTGAAAGTTATTCGTGGTGATCCGAATGTGTACGAAATTGAGGACATAAGTGGTGAACAGATTATTGGTAAATTTTATGAACAGGAATTATCGCTGGTCAATAAGAAACGTGGTGGTGACGATGTGTACAGAGTTGAAAAGGTGTTGAAAAGAAAGAAAGTCGGAGGAAAGAAGATGGCGTTGGTCAAATGGTTGGGTTATGAGAGCAAACATAATTCGTGGATACCAGAAAGCAATATTCAAAATGTGAGCTAATGTAATATGGCTGAAGGTGGGGAAGGTTTCGACGACTTTGAGATGGAGAACTTAGATAGACTTGATAGGTACACCGATGATCAAATAGATGTCGAATTTGAGAGTGTCTCTAAAGCCTACGATTCACTTGACGATAGGTACGCCAGCGGTGACATGCCAGATGTTGTGCGCGTTGAGTATGAAAAATTGTTTGGGAGAGTGAATAGATTGCAGGACGAGCAAGAGAGGAGGTCTCTAGAAAAAGAGACGTCATTTATCGACACTGATAGTAAAACGGTGACAATAAGGGGGACTAACACAGAAGTCCCAACAGTAGAGTTTGTTGAACAGGAGTCATATGGTGACGTCAATGACGCAAGCTTCAGTCTAGCTTTTGAAGAGGAGGAGGAAATTAAGAGAAGACTGGGTGGACTAAAAGCGTCCAACAAAGAGCTAACAGAAAACAATGTAAAAAGAATCAAGCTAATAAATAGGAAAATACGTAAATTAAGCAAAAAGGGACTCGGCCACGACGACGCGTCAAGGAAAATAGTCAACAGGTCGCAGGTTACGGACTCAGGGTCTATTCTTTTCAAACCGATAAACAAAGATGGTAAGTATGGAAAACCCAAACTAATTCTAAAACTTAAAGGAAATGATTTGATCTACAGTAAAGATAACAATAATGAAAGGGCTATTAAGCAGTTCAAAGAGCTAGTTAAACAAATCCCCAATAGCGCAGAAACAACAGCTGTCACAACAGAAGTAGTCCCAGACGACTTCCCAGTAATCGAAACAAGAGTGGGCTACGATGACATACCTGGTCTAACACCAAACGAAAACCGCGAACATAATGGTGTGCTTAATCCAAGTGAGAGTGTGTTGCGTGAGTCAAGAATAGGTAACACTGGCGCGTTGCAAGCGCAGGTAGACCACTTTCAAGAGACGATAGACGAGACGAGTGAGAGATTGGCAGAGCTTGACAAAAAAGCTAACCAAACTGGTCTCACACCTGGCGAGGAGCGGGAGCGCGCTGGTTTGTTTGAAAGAGAGTCAGGACTAAAGCAAGCCAGAGACAGAACTATTGAACAGCGACAAATAGAAGAAGTTAGAGAGCAGCAGGAAGTCGACATTGACAGGTTTCAGAAACTCAAGGAATGGGCTAAAGAGAATATGGTTGGGTTGAGCGCTGTGGCAATTTCAGTAGCTGGAGTTATAACAACTATTATTATCGCTGGTAGGTCTGCTGTTGTGAAAGGCGCTATGGCTACGAGGTCATTCGCACAGGCTGTTAAGAACGCGATAACGAAGATGGGTCCTGGGCTGTCGGATTGGCTAATTTAGTTTACAATGCGTTGACGTTGGGCGCGAAGGGTCTCGCGTGGTTGGCTCAAAATCTGTGGGTACTCGCGGTGATATTTGCGTGGTTTGCTTATGATTATTACAAGCTAAAACGGTAGCGATAAAACATATGTAAAGTATATGAACGCCACGTCAGCAGAGTTGAGCCCCGGTTTTAGACGAGCAACCATGGGTGTCATAAAAGGGGTGAGAACGCAACACGTAATCACGTTGAACCCTAATAAGGTCAGTCCTGGCGAGGAACTTTACATTGATATACCAAAGCTCAAGGTTAGTAGCTGTTTGGTGCCTGGATCGTTGGGTCTAGTGTTCGATTTTAAGAATGCAAACGCCAAAAGCTGGTTCTTGAACAATGTGAGCAAGTTGTTGGTTGAGAAACTTACTGTAAGACTAGCTGGGGAAATTGTGTATGACAACAATGGGGAAAATTACACTGGTGTCTATCGCGACCTTTGGGAAAGTGTTACTGCGCGAGACCAAATGATTGACTATGGTATTGGTGGTGAGAACTTGAGAAAGCTAATTTCTAAGGACGACAGTGGCGCGACGAGTGGGAACGTTGCTAAAGTTAGCTAAAGAAACAGCGGATAAAGCTCGGCAAGATCATGAATGACCACGGGTTGTACGCTCCTTTTAGCATGAACAACAACTTGCAGTATGTGATCACACTCCCGAAGGCCACAGACATCATGGTGGCGCAATCCGGTAGCGCTGTGGGTGGATACACTCTGGAGAACCTCGAGCTTGAGTACGAAACGATCGATAACCAGGAGCTCGCTGACGAGATAACGTCAGGCTATGCAGGTGGTCGTAGTTTGTCGTACGAGCACGTCACGTTGATGAAAACCACCGAATGGAACAAAGACACGACCATTGTGAACGAAAATGTCAATCTGCCAAGAAAAAGCATGAAGGCGATTGTGTTGCTATTCACGAATAAGGTGCGAACAGACAGTGAGGAGTTTCTTTACCCAAACATTGAGAGTGTTAGAGTCACAATCGAAGGTGTGCCAAATAGTGTGTACTCACAAGGCATCCCAAAGTCGAAGTTCTACGCAGAGGCGAAACGATTGTTTGGGTTGGGTGAGGAACACGCTCAGTTCATGACCATACAGAAATTCTATAAAGATGGCTTTGCGTTAGTCATCGACTTGAGGAGTGTTCAAGATAATTACAACATCGCCACTGGCAGAAATATCTTAAACACACAATCTGGTGTGCTTCTTGAAATCACTAAGGAAGCGACGACTGCAAATGTTATGTGCAGGGTGTTTGTGATGAGTGATGGGTTGGTCAACTTCGTGAACAATGGGTATCATTCAATCGGGTATTAAATCAAACGTGGGTTAATGGAGACTCCGTTTAATATGTTAATTGTTGGTATGACAGCTTGTGGTAAGACGCATTATTTGCTGGAAACATTGGAATCTGAGTATCGTGGTAAATTTGACTACATTGTGTTGATTTGTCCTACTTTCGAGTGGAACAAAACGTATCAAGATTGGAAATATGTACGTGACCCTGACGTGTTAGCGATAGACTGCACACAGGACAATGTCGACGCTGTTCTCAAGTGTGTGACTAACGTTTTTAAAGGCACTAACACTCTGATTGTGTTGGACGACTGTGCGAGTGGGCAGGATGTCAAGAATAGGACTAGTCAATTGGTCAACTTGGCTTTTAGTGCGCGACATTTTATGTTGAGCGTCATTGTCATCACACAACAACTGACGTCGATCGCAAAACCGTATAGAGAAAACATTAGTAAGCTCATTTGCTTCTACTGTCCGAGCAGAAGTGATATGAAAGTTGTTATCGACGATTACCTTGGAAACATTAGCAGAGAAAAATCGTCGGCGATTGCGACTGCATTAAAAAAATAATAAGTACGCCAGACTTGAAATCTCACTGCGTTATCCATACAATTACGAAGTTGTTATTCCGCAATAAAATATGAGTATAAGTAATAGCGTGATGGTAAAACGCAAAAGTGAGGAAAATCCTACGATTGAGGAATTAGTTGAGGAGACTGACGACACCTCAACTGTGGAAGACAACGTTGACGTTAGGAGATCCGAACTTATTAGACTGTCCGGTGACGGTTGTGGTAAGTCAGTCCGAAGCGTACATTAAAAAAGCGTCCGCGAAAGTTATTGATAAGATATGGCGCCAACACGAGTTGAAGAGAATGGAGATCGCAAACGCTTTTCTCACCGACTTGCTAATCAGCAAATTCGCCAGCTTACTAGATGGGTTGAACGCTATCGAGAACCCTGAGGAACTAAACGACGAACTACAAAAAGATCCGTTACTAAAGAAAGACGTTGAGAGTATTGTCGCGATTGTGACACCGTACGTACCTTTCTTGGGCTTGTTGTCGGGAGGAATTATAACATCGAAACACGTGTACGATCATCATTTTAGGAGCGAGGTGGTAGACACTGAGAGTAGTGAACAAACAGACTAATTCGTAGAGTAGTTGGCTATTTGTTAGTCAATGTTGTTAGCCAATCAAAAGAGCACCATTTTGCTATCCATTTGGATAAACATCACCACTAGACTTGAAAATCTAGTGGTTTTTTTTTCGCGCATGAGTTGAGACAGCAGTAGTTTGTTAAAAAAAAATGTGAAAATGTTGAAACGACTATTTTTTAAATACGTGAAAATGTTGAAACGACACTTTCTTTTTTAAATATGTGAAAAATGTGAAACGACACATTCTATTTTTTTAAAAACATGTAAAAATATTGAAATGTCACATTATTAGCGTATAAATCAGGTTTGTGGTCTTATTTGATGTATGTTATAAATTTAGAATTACCGAAATGACATCGAATTTTGGGGGTTTGGGATTTGGTGTAAATTTGGTGATGTTTTGGCGATTATATTCGCGTTCAACATTGAATGTGTCAAAAGTGGGCTCGCAGCCCTACCCTCTTTACTACTAAAGTTTAAAACGAACCTTTAACTCTGCAGTGCAGCCAGCCCCAGACTAAATTTTGTTTTGGGCGATGAAATTCCAATTCCAACAAGAGTTTTTCGAAGCAAATGAAATAATCATCGTCTACCCGGAGAAGATATTGAAAATCATAGCGTTCACTTGCCCACTGAGCCATCCAAAGATATCTTCGGGCAAAGTTAGCACCACTGGGTGATTGGGCTAAGAGAATATCGCCATATAAAGTACTTTCGTTTTCAAGTTTTGCTTTTACTGGACGTTCTAACGGTCGTCCTTTTCTGTCTTGTCCATCCGATATGAACCAACAAACGACTTTTTCGCTACTTTTACATTTTCTCATCCAAGTTTCACGAACAGCATTTCTTCGGTCGATGTAACGAGGCGCGCTATACACAGCAACGAACAACAACAATATTCGGCTTTGAGTTGTTGTCTCTGTGCTGATCGCAGACAGCTGATAGAGGTTTGGAGTTGTCACAGAAATTATTCCTGTGTACGTTGAATATGATGTTTTTAAACGACGTAGGAAATGAATACCAGATAGTACTAAAACTAACAAAAACATTTTCTTCCACTTTTGATATCGACAAGCCATTTTATCCGAGCTATTTTATCCGTGGTATGGTGTGGGGAAGGATCGTGGGCGGTTTAGAAGTAATCTCATACGCAGAGCATGCGTTCGGATACTCCATCGACGGAAGTCTTTTGATTGGCTGTCCGTAATCATATATTAATTGTCCCGGATATTAATATGCTTGATACTTTAATTTTCGTTAGATCTATTGTCAAATGCTTGTCGTTGTTACAACAGTACGAGCATTGACATTGTTCGTGTTTATTTCTTGGGAACGACAAAGCAAAAGAAGAATGACTTGTTGCAGCGTTAATGAAGTTATCGCAAATTCGAATTGACGAACGAGACCCATTCTCAAAGTTTATTTACCGAACTTGCGCAAGGAGAATTTCTTCCTTAACTTCAAAATTAGAAGAATTTAAGAATATTTGGTCGGATTCAGATGAAAAAGAGAAGGTTGAATTGCATTCCGCACGGGTAAAGGGAAAAAGGATGTATCATTAATCGAAAATTTCCAGTATTGGCACAGGCCCGAAAGAAGCTTCCAACAAATTTTACCAAAGGTCAGTATCAGCTTCAACTCAACTAAAATAAGAACTTTGCCGTCCTACCACAAGGGTCTTACCATAAGACTAACTAACAGGTCATAAACTAATAAAATAGAAGAAAAAAAATTAGATGATATACTTTTAAATGTACTTAGATAATAATGAACAAAGTATATATTATGCATAAATAATAATTATTATTATTTATTATTATTAGGTCGGCCTCAGCCGGGCTATTGTACGAATCCTCCAGCTAACTCGGTCCATCATACATCCTGCTAACTCGTTTGTGTCCTCCACTCCAGTATCTCTTTTCAGTATGTCCACGTATGTTCTCTTCTGTCTCCCACGTTTTCGATGTCCTTGATTTGGTTCCCATAGTATTAGACCACTGGCTGGTAACTCAGGGTGTCGATAACAGTGCCCAGCTAGTCGCATCCTCCTATATGCAACCTTGCCCCCAATCCTTAGAAGTTCTCCATACAGTTCAACATTTGTCATATGCTGTTTCCAGCTGATTCCCAGAACTGTTCTAAGCATGCGCGTATAACAGCCATTAAGAGACTTCTCTAATTCTGGAGACAGCGTCCAAGCTTCACATCCATAAAGAAGCACCGATTCCACAGTAGCCGTGAAAAAGCTCAGCTTGACCTTGCGAGACATGTGGGACTTCCATATGCGGTTCATGTTGTTTAGGGCCTTCCACGCCAATGCCTTCCGTATCTTGATGTCTGCTTCAGTGGATTCAATCCATGATCCCAGGTACTTCAAATCAATGACTTCCTTAATCACCTTTCGTGAGGTTGTAATCAATGGATCATGTTCTGGGATATTGCAGGTCATAACTTCTGTCTTCTTGACACTTATACCTAGCCCTATATTTTGCTGCATTCATTTTCTACCCGTATAAGTAAGTAGTTCCTGAGCCTGCTTTATTTGGTTACACAACAGGCAGATATCATCAGCAAAATCAAAATCTGTTTGAGTTACAGCCGGGATCCTCCTGGATTTCCTTGGAGTAATAGTTAACCCAAGTTCAGCTTCTTGCCCTGATGTAGCTTGTCGAAGCGCACAGTCCAAGACAATAACAAAGAGGAATGGTGCAAGGGTGTCTCCTTGCAGAACTCCAGCAAGGATATCAAACTCTTGTGTTTCCCAATCTGGTGTCACTACTTTGGCTTTTGTATTAGTGTACGTACTCTCTATGGCACGAAGCAGATTCGACGGGATACCATAGGCCTTGAGTATCTTTATCATCTTGCCTCGATGTACTGAATCAAAGGCTTTCTTGAAGTCAATGAATGTTAAAACAGCAGGAAGATGGTTCTTCTTTGCCTCCTCTATTATGCGCCTGACAGCCAGGATTTGAGTGACTGTCGTT
The DNA here is from genome assembly GCA_035772405.1 of Chrysogorgia sp. JL179-B06. Classification (NCBI taxonomy): domain Eukaryota; kingdom Metazoa; phylum Cnidaria; class Anthozoa; order Scleralcyonacea; family Chrysogorgiidae; genus Chrysogorgia; species Chrysogorgia sp. JL179-B06. Next base: position 417,985 of record JAYKKM010000351.1, on the reverse strand, counting down.
CTCTTGGGTCGAAATCCATTTTGATTAAACCGTAGTTTAGGGTCGATGGCACTCCTGATTCTATTCAGTATCATGCGGTTATATAACTTCACTATGATACATGTCAAGAAGATTCCTCTGTAGTTGTCTGTGTTGGATAGATTTCCAGACTTAGGAACTGGAATGATGTTAGATAGAGATCATTGTTTGGGTTTTCCATTTCTCATCAAAGCTAGGTTGCATATCTTTAGGATTATGTCATCAAACTCACAGTTCTTATACACCTCAGGAGGAATGTTATCTGGCCCTGCACTTTTACCGTGTTTCAATGAGGTCTTGACTTTGGCATATTCAGCTGCAGTAAAGGGTCCATCCTCAATGTCAAGGTCCGAAAATATGATAGGGATGTGTTCTTCCGAGTCTTCCACGTTTGGTGTTGTACCTAGGAGGTTCTGGAAGTGAGTAAACCATGTAGTTACCCTTTGTTCTGGATTTTCCCCTGGAACCTGACCCTCCCTAGTTTTCTTTCTACCTGTTACTTCATTGATGACTTTCCATGCTTCCCCATATTTACTGCCACCATGCGCTGCCTCTATTCGGTTGACTTTCTCCAATGTTTCCTCTTCTCTCATTCTTTCATAAGTTCTGAACAAGAGTTCCTTTGCTTGTTTCAATAGCTCACTATCCTCCTCTGAGCATGTCTCATTGTGCTTCCGACTAGCCTCCTCCATCCACTTCCTAGCCTGTACCACATCAGGATGCCTAGAGTGTGAGGGATTCTTGATCCGCTCTCGTTTAGGTACACAAGATTCCATTGCCTCTTTGTTGGCTGTTATAAATCGCTGATATCGTTCACTGGAATCTCCCTCTTCATCTAGTATCTGGAAACGTTTACGTACTTCCACGGTGTACCTTTCCTGCAGATCATTATTTTCTGTGAATGTTTTCCAGTCATACCGCACTCGTGGTTTTGGCTTAGGTACCCTAAGACTTAGTCTAACCTTCATAGAGACCACTCGGTGATCAGATCCAGTAGTGCAGAAAGAGCTGTATGGCTCCGCATTTAGAACACTGTTTCTCCACTTCTTTCGTATTAGTATATAATCAAGCTGACGTTTCATCTTTGTACATCGATCTTGAAATATCCATCTTTTCCCCTGTTTTTTCTGGAATTGGGTGTTGGCAGCAAGAAGTCCATGTTCTGATACGAGTTCCGCAAGATATTTTCCATTGCGATTAGTTTCATTGTGATAGGTGAAAGGTGCATCAGCTGATCCCAATCTTGCATTAAAATCACCAAGAACAGCTAAGAAATTGTGGGCAGGTACCTCTCGAAACAATGCACCCATATCCTCATAAAAGTTCTCAACTTCATCCACAGCGGCTGTATTGGTGGGTGAGTATGCAACAATAACAGTTGTTACAGGATTGCTGTCAAACTCTGCCGCTAGTATCCTCTCTGTATGGGGAGTTACTTTACGAAGAGCCTTTCTTGCTTTTGAGTTAAGCAGCAGACCCACTCCTCCAATTGATGCTTGTGCCTGATTCCTCCAAGCCGATGTTGTGATGAGATACTGGTCTTCCAATCTAGTAAATACCAATGGATCATCGTGGACTCTTCTGTGTTCTTGAATACCCAAAATCCCAATTCCATTAGTTGAGAAACACTGGGCAATCTCACTTGCTCTTCCCTCCTCTCTCGCTGTATTTGCATTGAAAGTGGCCATTATGAACGGCTTCTTACAACACAAGAGTGCTGCGGACCGAGCACTGTTCTCAGACAAGTCTCTCCCCGAAGGGTTTGGAGACAAATCGTCATACTGTCGAAATCCCTTAATGGTTCGACCAGCACTTGTATCCTCAGGCAAGTTCCTGTGGACTCCCGCCACTGGATTAACGTCTTGATCCATATTAAGCCTTACAATGCTATGATGCCTTGGCACCTAAACGAAGGGGTCGCAACTCCTCCCCCGTTGATGGATGGCCGGTGGGCGAAACGACTCCTCGAATCTCCTCATACGCCCTTTGCTGCAGTAGGAATAATAATAAACTAAAACACCAAGTCTACCATCAAGGCTTCCTATTTGACCCATAGGTGGAGTGCAGTTTAATGTCATACCCAGGACATAAATAAAATACATAGATAATGTAATAAATGTCACTAAGTTAAGTTAAGCTTCTCAATTGGTTTTTAAAACCTACTATAATATAGGTGCATCACGAATGTAAATACATATCTTATTCCAAACAATTGCAGTAAAATGTAATGTAGTTAAATGACCCAACCTAGTGTGAGCACTTGACTTACGAACATTATTCTTATGCCTAGTAGTTTTCTAACGAGTCTTCTTATTATATGGACTCAAAGTAAGGGAGTTATGGACTCCAAGTAAGGGAGTCGTGGCTGGTGGTTCGAGTTGGGTTGTGTCGTAAAGCTCGCTAAGCCGGATCTTTGTTGTTTTGGGTTCTAGCTTTTTATTGTCTTGTAACAACCTCGTTCCCAGGGCTTTCCTATTTTTGCGTGGCGGAGAAACGATAAAGTTTCGTGAGATCTTGCAAAAGTTTGGTAATAATGACGTAATGTACCTTACGTTGTGCAGTGGGATCTGAATTATGACACAATAGTTTTCTCTTAAGTGACTCTATAACATTACAGTACCAATACATTTTTTATTTATTCTCTGATATTCTGTTTTTCATACGACGTTATATGTATTTATTTTGATGAGTCACTTTGGGATTTTTAATACATGTCCAATATAGCTGTTATGAGTTGCACAAAGAATGACAGACTAACTCGAACTGGTGTTTATTATGAAATCCACATACTTAAACATAACACAACAATAAGGTGACGTCACACTCATTACATCTTCCTTTCTCTAGTTCATTGTTTCTTTTAAACTGCCCATGACCCCAAATACGATATTACGGATATAGATGCTACACGAAGTGAAAAGTTGAATGCCAAAATATTTTATGATTTGAGCTTTGCGTTGATGTGCTATAAAGGTTTGTTTGTCAGAAATGGTAATGAGTGTGACGTCATTTACGGCATTTGGCTTTCTTTTCTGCTTTCCGTGTGGTAGACTGGTTGAGGATTTGAGTGAAAAAGTTGATAAAATCTTTACTATAGCGATTAAGTACATCATCAACGTTTGAGTTAGATTAATTTGCTTTAACAGTAGAATATTGTATCCGAAATGATGCCGTAAATGACGTCACACTCATTACCATTTCTGACAAACAAATCTTTATAGCACATCAACGCAAAGCTCAAATCATAAAATATTTTGGCATTCAACTTTTCACTTCATGTAGGATCTATATCAGTAATATCGTATTTGGGGTCATGGGCACTTTTGAAGAATGTAAGTTAATGCTGTTCAGTGCAGCTATTTGTTTCTACATTTAGTGGTAGTATGATGGTGGCTTCACTGTCCTTCCACATCTGGTTTTATATACATCTGTGGTCACAAACATGTCATTGTTGTCTTGTGAACGGTCCCTTGAGTTTTCTTGTTCGTGTGTTGCTTCAGCAGTGATTTCTGATATTTCCTCTATTGCTTGTTGCTGTTCAATAAACTGTTCATTTCTAGGCATTAAGTCACGTCGGTTTGGTCTCCGTATTTGGCCTTCCTGGGTCTTGGCCTAGCCCGACTTTTTTCAGTTTACGAAAAAAAAGGGGGATCCCTAGCCCCCGTGTTCCGCGGCCCCTGATAAACCAACCAGTCGCGAGTCACTTACTTGTCGTATATCGATGAGAAAATTGAAGATGAGAACAGAATTCGTCAATTCTAGTCTTTGTGTTGAGTTATTGCACTGCCCACTGATTGAAACAATGAATTAAATACGAGTCGCAAGTTGAAACTAGTATTTCATCGGAACCGCTATCTGCTGTCAACAGTCAACCTGTGAAAATGATCTGTTCGGAACACGCATTTCGCATTTTGCAATCGCATGTAACCTGACGTCGTGACACGGCACTTGGTCACCAGTGTGTCAGTTGAGACTTTTCGTTTTCTCGTGCGTTTCCTTGACTTTTCGCAACAAACATTATTTAGTTTATTGAAAAAACCGAAAGTAAAAAGTTATTATTTGGAAAATACAATAACACGAATGTGTAAGTCGTTCTAGGTCAATTCGCCTTCTTCAACGATACGATTTTCCGACAGGCATCACAATTTTCCGACAAACGACTCTCAGAGGGGGGGGGGGGTGGGCTCGCCCTGTAGTAGGATTCGGGCGCGAGGCCGCAATGACTGCTGGGACCACGAGGTAGAGAAGAGAGACTTGAAGTTATATTTATGGTTTACTGTTTGTATATAGTATGTATATTAAATATACGTCTTACGCGGGTTACAGGGTGTTGGATCAACCTCCAATTTTAAGACGCGTCTTGCCAACTATAAATCTCATATTAAACATAATAAGAGAACTTGCAGCATAGCAACACATTTTATAGACATACATAACGCTTACCATAAGAATCTTAGGTTCACTTTGATCGACCAAGAACATAACAATTTAAGGTTTTGTGAGAACTTTTGGATTGGTACATCATTAAGAAATTTAAAAGGATTGAATTCGAGTCATGACTTCGTTGTATGCATGACTGAGAATTGTATGATCGTTACTTATATAGTTTCTAGAGTATATAATTATAGTAACATACTTCATTCTATTTATAATGTATTTACATAACTACTAAATGACATCATAGCTGAGTCATGCTAAGTTATACATGTAAGTATTTGTTAACTCGAGTTACAAGTGTTTATTTCCTATACTAAACGTTTCAAATGTTCAGTGATCAAATAACGTCTAGTTAATTAATATGTCGCTAGATAGACATATCCGTAACAATAGAGATACGCCCAGTATTCAATTACAACTAGAAATACGTGTACGCAACAACCCCTCACCCGCCGTAATAGCGTAGTGCTTAGTTATTTTACTTAAAAATAGATAACCCATCGATTTGCCAACCGAATGGACTTATAGTAGACACTACATGTATCTCTGAGAGCCTTTAAACTATCAAGCTTGTGTTGTTCTGAATTTCATTGTTTTATAATTAGACATCAAACTAAATAACTAAATAACTCAAAGTGTTTACTTTTTGGGTGCATGAACCTGCACTGATTAAGATTTGTTTGATATGTAAAAGCCGGATCCTCACTCTGATGTCATACTGTATAATAACTTGCTGAAAAAGCATGTATATATATATATATCTTTGGGATTATTAAATCAAAGCACTCAAAACGTAAGTAACTTCATATGTTTAGTATCATGGGAATACACACTTTCATAATTTTGTTACATAATCTCAAAACTGTATTTATGCAGCTTCTTCACTAAGTCATTATGCAGCGTAATGTCAAAGTGAGGACATTTACATATCAAACAAATCTTAATATCTAAAGATCTAAGTGAGATTATGGAAGTAATTAATTCCAATCTTTATAATTAATTATAGTTCTTTCAAGTAGAGAGTTTATTTCAAACTGAATTTTTCACTCTATATAATATAAACACTTTAAGTCTTCTGGTATTAATACAACCATCGGTCCGATCACTAGGAAATATACATAGCTGCGTAAGACACCAATATATAGCAATATAAAACATAGCTGCGTGAGATTATTGATTAATATTTTACTCCACTGGAAGACCTCTATTGCTATCATAATATTAATTAACACATGTCATATTTATTCCAATAGTAATTAACACAAATATGCTAGCCTATGCAACAGAGCGCAACATCATGTATTATCAGTACATTATATCAGTACTTGTTTAAGGTGGCTCCCTACTGTTTCTTGAAAGGTGGCAAAAATGCAAATTTCAATCTCGAAAAGTGCCCATGGATATTTCGGAAAAGATTGAAACTAAAGCTATGCATAGAATAACTTTCAGGGCATCAAATACTATTAGTGGCTAAAGTGTTTCATCTGTTGCTATGACAACAGTGACGTTTCAAAATGGCCGAAAATGAACATTCAATCTAATTTATTTCGCAAACGAGTCGGTGACCCCCGATTTTTTTTGCATTTAAACATTTCTTTTAGTTTAATTAATGAACAGGCAAATTTAAAAAAAATTCTGTGGATCCAATTTTTTAAAAAACTAAAAAACATGATTTTTTTTGTGTAAAATAATTGGATCGACAGAATTTTTTTTTAATCTGCCTATTTATTAATTAAACTAAAAGAAATGTTTAAATGCCAAAAAAATCGGGGGTCACCGACTCGTTTGCGAAATAAATTAGATTAAATGTTTATTTTCGGCCATTTTGAAACGTCACTGTTGTCATAGCAACAGATGAAACACTTTAGCCATTAATAGTATTTGATGCCCTGAAAGTTATTCTATGCATAGCTTTAGTTTCAATCTTTTCCGAAATATCCATGGGCACTTTTCGAGATTGAAATTTGCATTTTTGCCACCTTTCAAGAAACAGTAGGGAGCCACCTTAACCCATTCAGGATAACATGCCCTTTACCTGCTTAATGCATTTATCGCAAGTGAGCTGACACATGTTGAACCTTGAATTTTGTATAAAGGAGAGTGGTAGAGAGTGACAGATAGATATCTAATCCCCAATCTCCCCACTATCACAATGACTATTTCTATCATAGTTGAAATTGATTATTGGAATGGATAATATATTACTACATTTATTATTAATAGTAGTAGATATTTAATTAGTAGTAAGTAATTAATACTTTCCAAATGTTACTATGTAATGTACAATAGAATAATAAATTAAAAACTGTGGAATAGTGAGAAGTATATACTATAGTATCTGTAACACGTACATACTTTAAAAGTTACTAACTTAAACAGGCAGCAAATAATATGCTGAACAAAACGTTTAAATGTTCGGGTTCACGAAGAGGAGCCGACAGTCTCCGATTAAAAAAGTTCTCCTTCCAAGAAAAAAATGGCCGCACTGATTTGGATTGACCAGAACACTGAAGTTATCGATTAATAGAGACATGTCTCAATAGAGACATGCCCAGTATTCAATTACAACAATAAATCGTCTCGTGACATCTTTCTTTTTCTGAAAACAATATGAACTAATTTATGACTACATTATAAGTTTTAGCTATGACTTTCTCAAACTCATTTATAATTCATGAATTATCGTAGCCAATCCATGAACGTATACCACATCACATGCATGAGTTTTGATACCCAATGAAAACCTGTAGGAAAATTCCTAGTGAACTGGATCACATTTCTTAATCTACATATTAAAATAAAATCATTATGGGAGCAAATCGCTATAGGAATACTCGTTTGAGAAGCTAGATCAAACACTCGTTTGTCGTGTTTCATCAGGGGACTCCAAACACTCGAAAACAATAAAAACCTCGGGCTACGCCCTCGGTTTTCATTTGTTTTCTCGTGTTTGGAACCCCTGATGAAACACTCAAACTCGTGTTTGATCTATTACGTCTTAGTTGCTTTATGTTGATAACACGTCCATATCGGGTCGTGTTCGCGATTGGTGCTGATTGGTTTTTGGACGCTGCAGCTTGGTCGATGGTCTGTGGTGCTTGTGGTAATTGGTCACTGGTTTGTTTTGATTCGGTCTGTGCTGGTTCGCTGTTGGTCACTGCTGCTTATGCTGTTGCTGAGGAGTGTCTACTGCACTTGGACGATTCAATGAATATTGTTGCGGTAATTTGCCGGTTGCACATGAGAGTTGCTCCATCCTCTGTTTGAACTTCGTGCGTTCTTATATTTACTTGGTCTATCACCGTTGCTCTCTGCCATGGTTTCTTCTTGTCATTCAAGGGCTGGATACCTAAGGTGTCGCCTTTCTTAAGGGATCGTAGCTCACGCACATTTCCTTGTTCTTCTGTTTCTGTTGTTGAACACCCACATTGTTCTCCACTTTAGGTTTGGGCAATGTGTCACAGATTTGGAGCAAAGTAATTGTTCTTCTGCTCATCAATCGTTGTGCTGGACTACTGCACATGCCTTCTGTTGGAGTATTTCTGTGATCTAAGATCGAGAGTCTTCGCCTTCTCGGATTTCTTGATCGGATTCTTCACCGTCTTCACTGCGCTTTCTGCAGCCATGCTGTTAGACTGTGCATATATCCAGGGCTAGGAAGTGACATGACTGAATTCTCAATCTTTCGCAAATTTGTTGAACTCTTCATAGTCGAACTGTGGTCCATTATCTGATATGACTGTGCTCGGGAATTGATTGGCGGGGCAAATTTGAAAGAAAATGTTCGGAATGTAATGCAGAACAGGTAATGAATGTGTGTAAAATGTTCTGGTCTAACTAGCCTCATTTCAGTGGCGTAACTACTATAGGGGCTCTCCCCGGCCAGAGCCGGGGGCCCTTGTGCTGGAGGTTTCCAAGGGGGCCCTTGGCCAAGATCTTACCAAAAAATAATTTATACGAATATACGGATTACGGCAAGCGCATTCTATTTGAGAATGTAGTAGCTTTTGCCTTTTGTTAGAAAGTAGAAACAAGTTTAATTTGTCTTGAACAGTATCAAAGTTTTACAAAACGACTGGAAGCGTAATAGATTATATTATATTATTATAAAGTATACATGCAGTAAGTTTCAAAAATCCGCTGTCAAGAGTCAAGACGATACGTGGTCGTTTCGTCGTGCTATTTTGCGAATATTAAAAAAACAACGTCAGACTTTATATCGAAGAAAAGGTATGAATTATTTATATATTTTGGACTTAATTTAAAAAATTCTAACAAACCATATGTTGAACCAATATTGTTATGCACTACAGCCACTACTGCCATCGTATTTAAATTTTACGTCTGTGTTAGCTTTTTGCTTTTGAAGTGCGTACAATGTATAAATAATATTATGACGATGCTATCGATGCAGGATCTATTTATATTCTATTTTGATTGATATATTATTATGTTGATTGAATAACCACTGCGACCGAATAGTATATTTTACTTTTGAGTGAATGGCAAAAGGCTCTTCGTCGTAGTTAGGTACAAAGTTAGGGCTTCGGGGGGATATAAAATTCAATTTCAAGTCTTGACTTTGCAGGGAACAGTTGGCTTTGGATCGTTGGGGGGGGGGGGGGGCTCTTATCTTCTTTTACCGGGGGCCTCTAGCCCGAGATTTACGCCACTGCCTCATTTAGTATATACAGGTACAAGGCATGGAAAATGGTTGATGTGACCACTTTTTCCTGCAGGTTGGTTCATCCCTACCCGATTTGTACTCTTAATTAATCGTGTTCTATATTTCATTCAGGTTAATGACTAATACCGTAATGGCCAAAATGAATATGGATGGCAATGGTGGGAAAATCGCTAACGGTTCTGTATCAAGTTATTACAGGTAATTTGTGAGTTTCATAAATATGGAATAGTTTTAACACTTGTGCAATTTTGTACTTTTAATTTCATTCCAGACGATTTATAGATAAGTTTAATTTACTTGTAGAGGGTGTGCTGCGAAACCATCAGGCAACAGAGCGTGACGTAACCGACACATTGTTACGTTTATTGAAATATATCCCGGATAGAAAAGGAGGCGGTGGCAGAAAGGAACAGCAGTAATTTATTAACTGCACGTTGTATATTTGTTCCTATTTTAATTAGTATTTGGTTTAATTTATTTTTATTTGTTTTGGTTCTGATATCGCCTGCATTTTTCATTCTGATGTCGCCTGCATATTTTTCTTAACATCTTCCTGGTCATGAACAGTGAACATTTTAAAACGTAAAATAAATATAGTTTCTTATATATTTACAGCAATTGTACCTCACTTGATTTTAAAGTGCATATCTCATGTGCATTGGTGTCGACTATAGTTATTAGCCACTTTTTCCCACCTAAACCTCAAAATCGCCAATGTCGACAACGAAAAAATTCATGAAGACAATATTGCAATTTTGCTCACGAGAACTCCAAGATTGTGAATATTTAAAATTCACATGCACACGTGAGACCCATAATAAATTATATAATATCACTAAACTATAATATCGCTGTGTGTTTTATAATCTGTTAATTTAGTGTATTTGTGATGTTTATATTATTTTTGTCTAAAAACTTATACTTAGTTGTTTGAAGATAAATTTAAAATATTTTCGCAATGTTAGGAATAACAGATATGGACCTATAATTGCCACAATCGGTTTTGTCTTCTAATTTGTATATTGGTGTAACCTTAGCAAGTTTCCAATCATCTGGAAAAATGCCTGTGCTTAATGATAAGTTTGAAAACCTGTAAGAGTGGTAGCATACCAGTAATTGCATCCCATGCATCTTTATCAATTTAATTGAGATTTTATCAAAACACGTTGATTTAGTAGATTTCATTTTTTGGATTGCATCGTTTCACGTCGATTTAAATCTGTTTGAAATCGCTTAGAATGAAAACAGGTTTGACACTCGAGCATGCATGATATAGGGGGTCAATGTCTGGAAGATTTTTTGCATGCAGATATGGGTCCATGGTAACAAATTAATATTTTGTTTTCTATCGGTGTTATTTCAAATGCACCCAACCTCGTATTTGCACCAGGCGATATAAACACGCGGATGGTCATTTCCATTTCTTAAATAGTATATAGCGTTGAAATAACGTCGATCCAACGTTGATTTTACGTCTTCTATCGACGATCGTTACAACGTCGATAGTCCAACGTCGATTCGATTTGCATATACAACCTTCGTTTCAACGTCTATTCGAATTTGAATTTACATACATCAATTTACATCGAATTTACACATTGAATTTACATCGAATTTGAATTTACATACGGAGATTTGGTGTCGACAACTATGGATGGGTATTACATCAAAATCACAGTAAAATATTGTACAATAAAGTCAAGGAAACAAAAATTGTCGAAGAGCCGTGTTGCGTACTATTCCAATACGACAGCTACTAAACAAATATTGTTAATCCGCGCCGGAGACGTCGAAGTGAATCCAGGCTGGGTAGATTCTGGCGGAAATGAAACGGACTATTTACAAAATTTTGCGAGAGAAATAGGCAGCGGATCAAACAATCTAAACGTAGCCCACATTAATATACGCAGCCTCAGGAACAAGTTAGACGAAGTAAAGGTTTTAATACAAGTATGCCGTTTTGACATCCTGGCGATTACAGAAACACATTTAAATCGAAAGATATCAAACAAGCAAATCGAAATTGAGAACTATAAAATTGTAAGAAGGGACAGAAACTCAGGGGCTGCTGGTGGAGGATGTCTTGTTTACATAAACAATAACATTTGCTCCTCGCGTCTTAAATCCCTAGAGGCTCTTGAAATAGAGGGAATTTGGCTAAAGATCTCGATAAATTCCACCGCCTTTATAGTTGGAACTATTTACAGACCGCCTGATGATAATGAGTTCTTTGTTCGCTTTCAACAGATGTTGGAAAAAGTCTGGATGAAACATAGGAATGTTATGATAGTGGGTGATTTTAACTGCGATTTCTCTCGTAGGGAAGGTGATATCATTTCGTCAACTTGTGGTAAGAGACTACATAACTTATTAATCCAATTTGCCGGTAGCTAATAACCAACCAACCAGAATAACAAAAGATACTTCTACTCAAATTGATCTCGTGATAACTAGCAAAGCAGAACTGATTAAACATACAATGACGCTAGAGTTGGGGATATCAGACCATATGTTGGTGAATGCTTGTTTGATGACGAAAATAAAAAGACCACCCCCTAAGATTGTGAAGGCGCGCAGTTACAAACATTTTGATAAATCTAAGTTTGTTAATGATATCGAGGAAGCTCCCTGGTCAGTATAGGCACAAGTTTTGATGATGTTGACGATTGTTATCAGGCATGGTTGAAACTTTTTAATGACATATGTGACAGGCATGCTCCGTATAAAGAAATAAAGATAAGACAGAAGTCCCTTCCATGGATTACTCCACAAATACGGCATATGATGAACGTGCGGTACAAAACACTTCTAAAGGCTAGACAAACAAAGAAGGAAGAACTGTGGGCAAAATACCGTGAATTAAGAAATACAGTAACGAAAGAAGTCCGGTTGGCCAAAACTAAATATTATGCAGAGCAGTTTGATAAGGTAAAAGATTGCAAATCGTATTGGAAGTTAATTAAGAATGCCACTAACAGCCAAAGGATGCAGCCTATACTTGGTATTAGGAAATCCGACGGAGTGATAGAAACCTCAGACCAAGGGAAAGCGGACCTTTTAAATGAGCATTTTTCCACGGTAGGCGAAAAGTTGGCAAATGAACTTCTTGTATCTAATCAAAGATATCCCTTCAGCCATATTACACGTATAACCCCAACAGTAATGCACATCGCACTGTCTACGGATGTCATTTCGCAGAGCCTGAAGAACCTTAAGCTGGATAAAGCAGGTGGACCAGACAAAGTAGTTCCCAAACTGTTGAAATTTGCTGGAGATGCTCTAATACCATCTCTGATGTCACTTTATACAACCAGTATGACATCTAACGTTGTCCCTAAAACGTGGAAATCAGCCAATGTGACGCCCTTATTCAAAAAGGAAGACGAAACTGATAAACAAAACTATCGACCGATATCCTTGTTATGTGTACCAGGCAAACTTATGGAAACAAATGTTTGTTCGACAATTACAACCCACATTACAGAAAATCAACTTAGTAACTGTAGACAATGGGCTTATAAAAAAGGTCACTCTACCGAACTGTTACTGGTCAAGATGACAGAAGATTGGAGAAAGGCGCTCGATAATCGTCAAGTAGTTGGTATTGTGTTCGTTGACTTCCGAAAGGCCTTCGACTCTATATCACACTCGGTATTACTTGAAAAACTGCTGGGTCTGGGTATCTCTGGTGATCTTTGGTCCTGGATTGCTAACTACTTGTCTGATCGTTCGCAAAAAACAGTCGTAAATGGGTGTCAATCACAGTCCATGTCAGTCAAATATGGTGTTCCCCAAGGATCAGTGCTTGGCCCTATTCTGTTCTCTTTATTTTGTAACGACCTGCCTGAAACCTGTGAAGTTGATGAAGGGGATATCTATATGTATGCTGATGATACCACCATTTATGTAATTGGTCCAAATCATGATTCTGTTACCTCAACACTCAATAGAGTTTTATGTAAGCTATACGAGTGGTGCTGTCACAACCTTTTAACACCACACCCTGGTAAAACTGAATTTATGATACTCGGGCGAGGTAAATTCGTGGGGCCATTGCAAGGTATTAAATTAGGAAATAGTTACCTTAAACAAGTTGAGTCTTCCAGAAGTTTAGGTATTGAAATAGATAGTAAATTAAAGTGGAAAGCTCATGTCACTGAACTAATTAAGTCGTTTGCACAGAAACTTAACCTTTTAAAGTCTCTTTATTTTTTACCAACCAAGGCAAAGGCAGATTTTTACTTTAAAGTAATATTACCCTCAATCACATACGGACTCGTAATATGGGGATCATGTGGAAAAACCCTATTTGATGATCTAGAGCGTATACATGTACGGGCGGCCAAATTGATTTATAAGTTGGACTTGCAAACACCAACAGAGGATGTTCTAGCTCAAACAAATTGGAAACCACTTGAGAAGTTATATTCACAGAGATTGTTATTTTTAGTACAAAATTGTTATTATGGTCATTCCCCTACTCCACTACATTCATTATTTTTAAAATATTTTTGTAATTATAACTTAAGAAGAAAATTGACTATTGTTCTTCCCAAGCCTAAGACTGATTTTTTAAAGAAATCAATTTCGTACCAAGCAGCAGTGTTATGGAACTCTCTGGATAACAACACAAGAACAATAGACGACACTAAGAAGTTTAAGCTAGCAATCAAGAAATTGCTATCAAAAGCGAAATAGCCTATATTTGTAAGATTTGTATTGAAGAATAGTATATTATAAGATGATGTATAATAGATAGATAGTAATATGCACAGTTAACAGTTTGTGTATAGATATGTTATATCATGTAAATGCACGACCACATCAGCCATGCTGTAAACTTTATATCGTGTTGAAATAAATGCTTTTATTATTATTATTATTATTACGTCGGAGTGCGACGTCGTTTCGACGTTAAATCGACGTAATTTTGCCAGCTGGGATGCCTTGCGAAGTGTTGGTTCAGGTTACTGATGACCGCCTTCGACTTGGTTCCTGAATGCATTTTATCAACTTCCCAGAAATTACTGTAATAATCCACCATTATTAGATAATCTTTGTTGTTCCATTCAAATAGGTCTGTGGCAACTTTGGACCATGGTCGGCTTGGTATTTCGTGTGGTTGCAAACTCTCCTTCTGTTTTTTACAAAGGTTTGGCATATTTCACAATGGCTGACGTAATCTTTAACTGCTGCTGACATTCCAGGCCAGTATACACTCTCTCTGGCACGTCTCAGGCATCCTTCCACACCAATATGCGAGCGATGAATTCTTGACAGGATGTCACTTCTGATGCATTTCGGAATCACGCACCGTTCTCTTTTGAAAACAATGTCATCTTGAACATAAAGTTGGTCTCGAACCTGGAAGTATGGTGTTAGTTCTAGATGAAGTTCATTCTTGGTTTATGGCTATCCGTTGAGAATTGTTTTCTTGAGGGCTTGCATGATGCTATAACGCTGACTTTCCATTTGGATTTCCACCAAACTATCTTTGTGGATTGGGAGCAACTCTGCCATATGGATTTCTTCCACTAATTCTTTCTCAATAGTGAGGACTTCATCTGACTGGACGATTGCTAGAAGTGCTCTGGACAGTGTATCAGCGAGATAGATGTGCTTATCAGGTTTGAAGGCAATTTCGAGGTCGTACTTCCGTAGGCGAAGAAGCATTCTTTATAACCGTTTCGGTGCAGCAATCAAAGGCTTCTTGTGGATCGACTCGAGAGGTTTATGATCACTCTCCGCGATGACTTTGCGCGCGTATGTGTATTGGTTGAATCTTTCCATACCAAACACGATAGCCAACGTAGCTCCTTTCCTATTTGTGCGTAGTGGCGCTCTGTATTGGTTAACGACCGAGACGCATAAGCTACGGGCTGGCCATGTTGCATTAGTGTGGCACCCAAGCAAGTCTCAGAGGTGTCGCACTGTAGAACTGTTTCCTCTGTAGGGTCGAAGTATCGCAAGACTGGAGCGTTGGTGACTGCTTTCTTTATTTCGACGAAAGCTTCTTCTTGTGCGTCGGTCCATTGCCATTCAACTTCTTTACGTGTGAGCTGTCTCAGCGGTTCGCATACATGTATGTCGGCCAACTTCGCGAGGAATCTTGTTAAGTAGTTGACTATCTCCTGTAAAGATGTCTTCGTAACCTCTCGTGATGTCTTCCCTCTGGACTTGGTTGAGAGCGGGTTTGCAGACATACAGTTTACAAGAGACATTATAGCACAAAGTGACAGGTGACTATAGAGTTTCTCGTGCCGTGATTGGTCAGATGGACGGCAGAGGTGACTATTACATTTTCAGCGATTTAAACTTATCGATGTTACGTACAATAACGTTAGTAAAATTAAAGATAATACCATTCAAAAACAAACTAAACTGCAACTAAAAACGTTTTCGAGGTAAGATTTAAAAATTTTCCTAATTTTATTGCTAAACTATTGCTGATGGTGTTGCCGACAATCGACGACACGATCAAAACAACAATTAATTAATTTGCGGAAAAAATCTTTATTTAATAGAATAGTGTGAACAACAAACATTTAAGACATCATTTGAATGCTTATTAGCATGGATACTGAACAAATTTTCAAAATTTCAAATTTTCACATTTTCTTTTTGAACTTTTTTTGAAATTTTGAAATTTTGAAATTTTTATATTTTGAAATTTGAAAATTTGAAATTTTAAAGCTCAAGGAGTCAAGTTATCAATGAACAGTTGCAGTTATATAAATCATAATCATTGTCAACGACAAGTCGACAAATCAGAGCCCTGACTCTCTAGAGTAAAGCTTATAAATATTCCGCTTATTCAACTATTTGGTGATTCACGACCTTTTAAATATTAGATTCCTGACGGGCAACAACGTAAAATAAATGTAAAGTTTATCTTGCGCAGGGATTGGGTTTCAAACTAGTCGACTATAGTGACTGTTCAATATATGCTATTATTACATACGCACGTGCGGTGTAATTCTCATTCTTGATGAAAATAAAAGTCTAATAAATACATCACAAGCAAAGACAACAAACTCACCTGAGAGCATGATGACGGATGACGCTTTACGGTTCCCTGCGCAAAGTGGCGACCCTGATCGATAACAAGCCTTATCCTACGTTTCAGGAAACGTAGGACGGACTACCTCATCTGCTTCGTCCTGTAACACACGTTTCCGCATTTCTTCTAGTTCAACTGATGTTAGCCACTCATTTTTCCTTATTCAATTGTCTTTGCCTAGTCACATAACCGTTGCTCTGTTACCGGGAATATTCCTCTTTCTTGACAAATTCTGTGCACCTTTTTCGATATCCAAGGATCGGCACTCCTTCTGTAAAGAGTCTACTTAGATAGAAGCATTCCGTGACTACTACGCATTAACTTTATTTGACCATTTCAATCTAAAGTTTGCAGCAGTAATATGGTGACGGTCGGGCCTGCACTGTTGTACCACAGGACACCTGCCGGTAAATTATCATTGGACATTATTCTCTCATTATAAAAGGGTAGTGGGCGCTAGGGGATATGGTTCAGAAGGTAATCTTTATCGAGATGAAAGAGAGGAAAAGAAAATTGTTACAAGGATGGTAGAATTGATGAACATGAATGTTCCAGAAAGTATTAGTTGTAATCTGAAGAAAGTAGAAAGACGGAAAGTATTAGAAGAAACAAGAAGGGCGAACAAGGTATTGAAATATATATATATAAACGGACAACATACAAATTACTGAAAGCTGTAGGTTATATTTGGTAGAGAAGCTTGGGATAAAGAACGAAAGAAGCGAAAAGAGGAATGTTGAACCATTGGAAGTTGTTCGGTGTTGCGTGGTAGAATAGCTGCAGATTCATTTTGTTTATTGGCTCGTATACATGTGCGCATTTGACATGACTTTCTGAGCTTGCGGGATTGAAAGTTCTTTCCGAGTTTTAGCAATGACACTACCAGTATCATCCTGATCTTGTGCATGACTTTGGCCGAGATGCTTCACAGTGGAAGAGAAGGATCGATAATTATATCAAACAACTACAAAAAGATACGAGAACTAGAACGTAAGAAGAGGGGAGTTGAGACGGGAAGGAAAGTAAATTATTATTATAATTTTATTAACATTATATTTATACAGGGTAAACCCCTTCAGTGTAGAAACACTGTTATCAATGGGGGGCCTGTCTAGGTAAAAATTATACAAAAATAATTTTACATCATAAAATAAATTTGTATATAAAATAGAAAAACAGCAGTCACAAAAGAAACCAAAGAGAGACTCTCCTTGATTCTTTTTGGATCGAAGTTTATTATAAGCTGCAGCACCACAATAATAGAACGATCTCTTTGCTATTTCTAACTTTACTTTTGGCATATGTATGTTCTTTGCAGTTTTAGTGCTGTGATTATGAATACAATCGTTAAAATAGTTTGGGACCAAGCCCAAAAGACATTTCTTAACGAGAATTACGGAATGTGCCTCTCTTATTTTTTATAGTAGCGGTAGACCTAGATTTGCGAGGAGCGAATCAGTAACCAGGCTTAAATTTGGACTTATAAGGTGAGCTATCCGGCTCTGAACCCTCTCAAGGCGGGCGACATTGCTACGACACAATATTCAATAATAGGAAGAATCATGGTCTTGTAAAGATTTGACATGGACTACTAGAAAATTGTCACGGAATTCGTCTTTAATATCTTCGTTTACCATACTTGTTGCTAATGAATGTAGCTGATTAGATTGGCCCAGTCAAAATGGGTCGTAGAAGACCCGCAAAGTCGTCAATCGAAAAACACGGCACACGGTAACGCAAGATTAAAAATTGAAATTCGACAAGCGCCAGGAACATGAGATCCACGCACACGCAAAGTTTGATTTGATTTCATAAACAACTCTGCGATTGGAGTTTTCAAGATGCTACGCGGGCGTGCAAGATGGCCTTTTCTAGAAAAATGGAAATTTTTCAACCTGATTTATGATAATTAATGCTAATTTATATTAACATAATGGTTTTGTTCGGGAAATTTAGAAGCACAAGTAAAAGCCGGTTTGTTGGGCTTTCAGAAAATGTATAGGTTTGCAAACAGTTATGGTTATTTCAAGAGATATCAATAGAACAAAGAGGTGGTTCAATTTTCGATGTTTTCAGCCTGTCAGGAAAGAGTTAAGTATATGTTTTGCTACTAAAATTACAGTTCACTCAGAAATGTCTATAGTCCTTATCGGGATTCGGCGCCGTATAACAATCTGATAACCTATGAGATGTTTTAACCATTGAGCTACTGTACATGGACATGAAGTTAATACCGAACACTTATGTTAACCCGGTATAAGAGTTAGTATTATAGACTTATAATAAAGTTTAGATTTCACTTTATAAAATAATGTTTACCCTACGCACGCTGTATAATTAGTTATCTTCGCGGTCTCGATAACGCTACGGAGACCGGACATGATGACGTTATCTAACTAATGAGAATTTGCATTAAATTAAAAGCTTGATTTATCGTAATTATTCAAAGTATTTAAGTAATTGTTTCTGAATTACTTGATAGAAATAAGATAATACGTTTTCCCGTATCTCTATAACGTAATGGAACCCTCATGAAGTAATTAAAATACTCGAGTAGTTGCATGTCGACACGTGCTTTTCCCTATACTACCTATTTTACGTCATATGGATTTACGACCCGGTCAAACGTATTCTATTTTTTAATTAGTTTATCGCACTATATCTCACAATTGCCATATTATAAAAGAAAATGTTGACGTCACGACAAACGCTGTGTATTTCAGTAATGACTCAGTTCAGATATTGTAGTGGGGCTAGCATACGTGGTTGGCGATGTACAAGACTGCCTCCATCACAATAACAGAAAATCAGATGCTGCGTAGGTAGTTTGCGTGAAATATATAAATATAGATCTACAGGGCAGTGAATATTCAAAACATTTTAACAACCGGAACCTGACGTTTTGAGCGAAACCATCACATTTTAGAACATTGCTATCACATCTCGACATGCCTTCTGCATTGAGCAAACAACGCGATTACAAATACACTGTACATTGCTGAGAAGTACCCGGAGTTGAATACAACACAAGTAGAAGCCGGCAAGAATTTTATCAAACTGGTGGGTGTGAAACGTGGTGATAATTAAAGGTGTTGGATATGGGTTGTGGAACAGGAGAAATAACATCATTCATTGCAGACCTAGTTGGTGAAGAACGTCAGGTCCTTGGCATAGATCCTGCATGACCAAGAAAGAATCAAAGTTGCCATTGAAAAGCATTGTGGTATAATAACCTTAAATTCATGGTCGGACATAGCTCCAGTCACTTCGCTCACTACAATGAAGAATACTACGACATACACTTCAGCAATTTCGTTTTCCAATGGCTGACCACTCGAGAGAAAAATGAGTTCCTTAAGACCGCGTTCAGCTGTTTGAAGCCACGTGCATGGAAAATGGCGATTCTGAGCGTGTACGAGTGTCCTGAGGTGATGTCCAAAGTTCTTGATTCTTGAACTTCTTCCAGATAAGGAGGTTGAAAATAATAGACCTCCAGAGCACTACGTTTGGAAGTCGGTCGCGCGGGATTGATGGTGGAAACGACTGGGTTTCTCGGGGTTCGTTTGAATGAGTACGCTAAAGACGAAGTTGTGTTTGCGAGTCTCGACACTTTTCTCACGTGGATCTGTATGTCTGATTATATTGTGTGTCTGATTATACCGTTCGCCAAAGAATTTGTAAACGATGACGGGACAATTTCTTTTCAAGTGAAGAGCTACCGAATCATTGCAAAAAAGTAATATTGTGAACCGAGAATGCTAGAATTACTTTCTAACCTTGTTCTTAGAATTTTTCAGTAAAGGAATTTATTATAATAATAATAATAATAATAATTTCGAATTTTTTACAGGATAACTTATCAGTATAAAATACTGTTATCATTAGGGTCCTGTTTCTACTAGTTAAACACTTAATTACAAATGCTATTTAAATATAATGACAAATTATGTTATAATTATATGTTATAATATTAACAAAAACGAAAAAATACTTTAGGTCTATGGCTTTTACTTCATATTCTTATCTATTTTAACGTTGTTTTTTTTTCTTGAGATGTCGTTTACCTTTCTTCTTAACTTGTTTGTTTCGATTCATGTTTACAAATATACATATGGTCATATAGGCCCCATGCTACAGGCATGGTAGAAAACGCGGGTAGCGGACTGCGGATAAATGCGGATAAACGGGTTGCCATGGAAGCCGATCACGTGACCACAATCGTGAAATCTTACACCTGTAGAGAAGATCGCCATAATGCGCCAAAAGCTTGCGGGAGACTTTGCTTGTGCTGGATCGAGTTACACGTGATATCAAGACGAAATATCACCCAAATATAAATAAACTCTTTAAATTTGGATTATATGCTGGACAATAGTCATAAAGCAAGATTAGTTAGGGTTAATCAATTCTTTATTCGTCTACAATACGACGCTACAGTACGAAACTGATCCAGAATTATGGTCCTGAGGAATTTACGCGCACTCAACGGCTCTTAGTCCTCGTCTTAGTCTTAGTAGCCCTTGAGGACATATCGTCGTCTGTTCGTTTAAATCACCTTTTATCAGTAAAATATATAAAGCAAAACATGAAGAAAATAACCCGAATGTTGGTCTAAATACAAAGTTTTAAAAACAACGTCTCAAGCCATAAAACTAACGAAAATTGTCAGTAACAACTAACAAGGTATATGATTAAATCATTGATGAAATATTGAATATCACACCCACGCGTATTTCGTGAATCGCAGATTCATCTCGCGATATGCGCATGGCTAAATTCGCGGTGAGAGCAAGGCATTAATTTACTGTTGTTGTGTCACAACTTTATATTTTTACTCTGTCTAAGGCCAGACAATGTTACTTGTCAAGGCGAGATCTTCTGGCAAGGCATGAAGGAAAGGGTTAAACCAGGGTCATTATGAACTTAAATATTGAAAATATGCTGGGGGGGAAACAGCAGATAAACATACAACAACAACAACAACAACAACAACAACAACAACAACAACAACAACAACAACAACAACGACAACGACAACAAAAGAACAAAAAATAAGGAAAACATAAAATAACATTATCCACATATATTCAACTGAATGATGGCAATAATTTCTCAGTTAGTAACAAGGGTTACATGAGGTATTCAACTGACAAAGGATAGTTGCCTGATAAAGGAACTTCATTACAAACTTTTTATTATTACAACGTTTCGGGGACTAGCCCCTTCTTCAAAAATCCTGAACACTTTGGCAATGTATAATGTATGTGTTGATTGCATTGGACATCCGCGTGATGTTTATGACTGTTTAATAATTCTTTAATATTTGAATCTGTTGAGAATTTTTTAACGAGTGTATATATATATATACGGTATATATATCACACGACGATGTACAACTATCCAACGATCTAAAAAGCTTTGCCGTTTATCCGCATTTATATCCGCATTTATATCCGCATTAGTATCCGCAATCCGCATTTATCCGAATTTATCCGCATTTATCCGCATTTATCCGCAATTCGCATTTATGCGCAATCCGCATTTATCCGCAATCAGCTACCCGCGTTTTCTTTCGGGTTATTTTCTTCAGGTTTTGCTTTATATATTTTACTGATAAAAGGTGATTTAAACGAACAGATGACGATATGTCCTCAAGGGCTACTAAGACGAGGACTAAGAGCCGTTGAGTGCGCGTAAATTCATCTGGACCATAATTCTGGATCAGTTTCGTACTGTATAGCGTCGTATTGTAGACGAATGAAGAATTGATTAACCCTAACTAATCTTGCTTTATGACTATTGTCCAGCATTTAGTCCAAATTGGAAGAGTTTATTTATATTTCGTCTTGATATCACGTGTAACTCGATCAAGTGTAAGTCTCCCGCAAGTTTTTGCGCATTATGGCGATAAGTTAATGTACTTCACTACAGGTGTAATATTTCACGATAGTGGGCACGTGATCGGCTTCCATGGCAACCCGTTTATCCGCATTTATACGCAATCTGCATTTATCCGCAGTTATATACTATAACGGATGCTTGGTATCGATTTACTTTTCATACCATATATTGGTGTTTTATTTACACTACCACGCGGTGATCGATCCGGTGAAATTTCGCGCAAATTTTTTTGAAAACAATAGAATTTATTTTTTGAAACAATAGAAATAATATATTAATATCGGGTAAAATTTATATCTAAAACAACGTTGTATTTCAAAACAGCAAACGTACTTTTAGGCCAGCAGCAGCAGCATGCACAGTTCCTTTCTTCGTTTTATCCCAGTGGAGACTGATTCACTGCCTCAAAACGCGTGTTTTTGCATAAGTAATCGGATTTTAAAATGTTGTCATCCGACTGATCCCCATTCAATTAGTCAAGAGGAAAACCAAGTTTATTTCCTGTGGATTTTCGTGTTTATCTCAATTGCGTGTAATCACACGTTTATTTAACATTTTATACAAGGTCAACTTATTGTTGACAACATGGCGGACGATGAAGAGAAGACAATGAATATTTCATCCACATTAGTTCGCCCTCGGTAGGTAACATTAACAAGGAAGAGAGTCCATTTAACGTCACACGAATTTGTTTTAATCATGTTTGTCGACTTAACCCAATACTCTTAATTGTGAGGATTGGCGTACTGCACTTAGACTTCACTAGGTTAGTAAATGCAACTCGAAATTTCTTCAGGAGTTCTACATACCAGGTGACTTATAGAATTTCGACTGACCTACTGTATTCCTTAATATTAATTTTTCCCATTCATCTTGCATGACCATGAGCGTGTTGAAATTTGTTGTTGGATATTTGCTGGTTATTTTGCAACCTCGTTCCCAGGGCATTATCTCCGCTCCCCGCCCCCCACGTTCGCTGCGAGCGTGGAGCGGAGATAATGCCCTGGGAACGAGGTTGGTTATTTTGTATAAAAGCTCCTGTTCGAGCAAAACATCACGTAATTTTTATTACATAATTATGGAACCATAATTACAAACATCGTCAAATCTCCAATATCACGTCAATTTCAAGAGTTTCACATAGCCGAGGCAAAATTATTTTTTGGGATCACTTTTTTGGGACCTTGACTGCGCATGTGCAGCCCACAAGCATTCTCTCTCACGTTGGCTTATAAACCGAGAGTGCCTTCAGGGGTGTTCGTGCACATGTGGCGGGGGGTTATGGTTAAAATTAGGGTTATTTAGGGTTAGCCAATCAGATGGATTCCCATGGGAAGTGATCCCAAAAAAATTTCTGCATAGCCAAGTAGCACGTATCAGTTACATCACGAACCATTGCTTATATTGTATTATAAAATAACCGGAAGTAAATGAGCGACAACACGCTGTCTGATTGGTTACTGAGCTCAAAAACCGTGTCATTATAACTCAATAAAGCATAAACTGACGTGATTCCTCGCGTAGAATTTTTCCTTTTTGCCGGATTTTAAGTAGTTTAAAGCACAATACCTGGATACAAGGCTAGTCAAGGTACTAACTAACACAACAGAATGTTTTAACTGCAACGTTGAGTGCATTTTCATTCTCAACGATCCTAAGAGCTATACTGGACAGTTCCGTTGAACAAAGCTTGCTTAGCGCTAATGAAGGTTTAAAAAATGAGTAACGTTAATCCACCTCACTAGGTATAGATTAAGTCGTTATATACAAAGCAATCCTTCGAAATTGTTTTGAAGAAAAATATAGCAATAAGAATCGTAATATATTCAAAAATTACAGCTCGATGCAAATTTTCTACTGGATAAGTTTATTGACATCGAACAGAAAAAGACGCTTTTGACTGGTCAAGTCAAAATCACGTGCAATGTGTCCAAACCTCCTCTTGCTCCGGTCTGAAAAGGTATCGTTAATTGGACATTTGGACATCTCCAGATGACATTAGCGTCCTGTGCCCTCTCGTCAAAGCTGATTAAATTGGGAGCAATTATAGAATACCCTGCAATTGAAATTTCCCCTGTCAACCGCTACGTGGCTATACGTTTCCTACTTCGCGCCTAGGCACATTCGCGGCTACGCGCCTACACGGCTACGTGGCTACGTGGCTACGTGGCTACGTGGCTACGCGCCTACGTGGCTACGCGGCTACGCGCCTACGCGGCTACGTGCCTACGTGCCTACGTGGCTACGTGGCTACGCGCCTACGTGCCTACGTGGCTACTTAACTTTACTTTAACACTAACCATAACCTAATTAACCCTAACAATAACCCAAATATTCACACAGACACGCATTGTTCAAACAATGTATAAATTTTGTATAATATTCATTTCGTTTTAATACAGATGATTACAAAACGTCCGCACATTCTACAAAAATTGCGTCACAATTACAAAGTACTATAAGTCATCAATAGGTCAGTAAACATTGCGGACGTTTGACCTCTGTGCACACTCCGCTATGAGGCGCCGTGTGTTGCATAATTCAAACCTTTTTCTTCGCTCAACTGAAAAGCTCACAACACATACCATGCATTTCACCATGTGAAATACACACAACACAATCATGTTGAATAGCGAAATTAATGCTAAAAATGATTATTTT
Source organism: Chrysogorgia sp. JL179-B06 (assembly GCA_035772405.1). Lineage (NCBI taxonomy): Eukaryota > Metazoa > Cnidaria > Anthozoa > Scleralcyonacea > Chrysogorgiidae > Chrysogorgia > Chrysogorgia sp. JL179-B06. The sequence goes on along the minus strand of JAYKKM010000351.1, from coordinate 393,221 downwards.
ACTCAATTTTTGCGTGAATTTCAGTCTATTTTTGTGCAGATTTCAGTCACTCTATTCTTGTGCCAATTTCAGTCTATTTTTTTACTGATAAAACTCTGATGATTGGGGTGACTGTAAGCGCCCTCATGTAACATACCGACTAGCTAGGAATGCAGTCTGTTTTTTTTGTAAATCTCAGTGTGTTTTTGTGCGAATTTCAGTCTGTTTTTTTTGTAAATCTCAGTCCGGTGTTCGAACAGTGTGCCAATTGGCACAAAAATAGACTGAAATTCGCACAAAAATAGACTGAAATTCGCACAAAAACACACTGAGATTTACAAAAAAACAGACTGAATTCCTAGCTAGTCGGTATGTTACATGAGGGCGCTTACAGTCATCCCAATCATCAGAGTTTTATCAGTTAAAAAATAGACTGAAATTGGCACAAGAATAGACTGAAATCTGCACAAAAATAGACTGAAATTCACGCAAAAATTGAGTAAAATAATCATTTTTAGCATTAATTTCGCTATTCAACATGTGTTGTGTGTATTTCACATGGTGAAATGCATGGTTTGGGATTTCAAATGTGTTGTGAGATTTTCAGTTGAGCGAAGAAAAAGGTTTGAATTATGCAACACACGGCGCCTCATACTTCGCTACATGGCTACATAACAACACTTGTTCTCATAATTTATTAAATCTCATTCAACACTGTGGAGAAGTGTTGCTTCTTAATTACACACTAATAATATTAAAAAAGTCCTTTTCAACATGGCCTTTCTCAATCAAGACACGCTTCATCCCATCCGTAATACTAGAGTGAACTTCAATAGCATAACGTTTGCGATATTCTTCCAAAGGAATGAGACTTTCCGGAAGCAGTACCTCCGGGCTAGACTTGATAAATATCGTGCTTTCTTTAGCACTTCTCGGCGCACGAATTTTCACCACACGACCATACCCCTGACTCTTCAATTGTTCAATCGCTTCGTCGAACTCAGACATCGTAGTTGTACGAACCTTGCGAGATGACGCCTGCTTGTAACCCCTTAGCGTGACGATTCGTCCAGGAAATCTAAGAACACACATCTTTCTTTCCATTGTTGATGGCTGCTTTTTTTCCGTTTCCACGAGATTACCAGACAAGCTTCCTACACACTAAAATAAACACAAAATAACCTATAGCAACCATCACAAAATAGTGAAAATACGTTTCAGAAATAGTATTGAAATATCTAACATGCAAACTACCTTAAGAGTTAAGTCTTAACTCCAAATAACATCCGCTATACCCTGATATTACGGGTGATGATAATATTATATAATGAATACTTACATCGACTATCACTTCTTTCTGCGCTAATGAATACTCCAAGTAACACAAAGCTTTTTTGACGGTCTCGATACCAACATCTTTAGGCGGCTCGCCTGGCTTACGACAGCGGAGAAGCTTCGAAGCTATGTAATTAAACACGTGCAAACTCACCGCCAAACGCTGAAGCAGGTCAACTTTTTTCGACTTCGGCCCCGCGATTCCCTCTGTCAAAGAGTCATTCAACTCTTGAATGAATTCACCCTCTAATGTCATCAGCATCTGCTTTGCGCTGTCGGTGAATGCATACTCCACTTTACTCAAGTGCTCCTCGTGCATTGCCCAAAATATCTCACTGAAAGACTTCACATTTACATCACAAAGTCTTGATTTAGCAACTAACGTTTGCTCTGGAGTAGGCCTTAAGCAAGATGGAACGAAGAACAAGAAGCGATCAAGGAGACCATGACCTTGGTCTAGCCTACTTATTATCTGGGCTGCAAATGGTAACTGTGTAGTTCCAAGTATAACAAATGGAATGTTCGCCGGAATTTCCCTGGTAGACTCAGAAGCAAATCTATACGACGTTCGCTCTCCCGAAAATAACTCGCACAACATCTGTACTTCACCAGACCCATTTTCCTCATCATTTTTCAGTATTTTGTTAAGGACGTCAAATAGTTCGGGTGAAAGAACAATGGCTTTTTTTTGTTCTGCGAGTGTCTTAACAAGCCCCGAAGAAGTACACCGCTCAATTAGAAAGTTTCCAATATCACAGTTATCTCTTAAGGTTATAACAGGGTCTACAGCACAATTCTTCATCGCTTGAGACTTCCCGGTTGTCGGAGGGCCGATGACCATGACATATAAGTTACATGGAAAACACCGGCTTTCGTTGGAAATTAAGGAGTTCAAGCCCATGACGAACGCCGTTGTACTCAATAAACACGGCACCAAATATCCAACACACGAACTCATAGAAAGGGCACTCTGTTCAATAAATTCAAATACGTTTTCAGGGAATAGTCTACCATAATCAAAGGGCATAGACATCAAACGACGGTGCAAGTCCGCCCATGTATTTTCGTGTTGCCTTCTTAATCTGCTGATCTTCGAACACGCCATTTGTGTTCACTAGGCTGTACACTAAAAGCGAATCCAAATTTGTTCAAATATTGTAAACAGGCTTAAATATTATAAGACCACAACATTTTCGACATACATGTAATCTCGTGGGAACTTCCCAACTACACCATAATTATTCACTCTACACCAAATTAGCGCTCTATTCAAATAATTGGGAATTTCAACTCTATAAAAGGTGATGTTACACAGGACAATTTTTAATGCAAATAAGCTTGCACAAAAGGTTGACACGTTTTGTGCAAGCTTATTTGCATTAAAAATTGTCGTTAAAAATTGTCCTGTGTAACATCACCTTTACACAATAGCAATTCAAGATGTACAAAGTGAAGATCACCCGAAACATAGCCATCCAAGTTGGTACGCCTTTCTCAAGCCTTAAAGCACAACAAACTCAAGTCCCGGTCAACCATTTAAGCAGCTACCACAGAGATTCGTTCTGCGCAAGTAAACAACTCACATACGATGAACTTAATGAAAACTTCCTTGCTAACAAGGAAACTTTAATAGAGTGGGCCAAAAATATTGGTCTTTTGCCAAAGCAAGTTGTTTGCCCTCACTGCAAAGAAATGATGCGATGCGTGCGATGTGATGACAGATCCGATGGCTTTAAATACGAGTGTCGCGGTAAACCAGTTAAGCGACATAGGGTCGAAATAAGCATTCGTCAAGGTACATGGTTCGAGAAAAGTAATCTGACACTAGAAGAAATACTAAAAATCACTTACTGGTGGACTATTGGCCTAAAACAGTCCCAAATTACCCAGCAACTTCGACTAAGTCCAAATACAGCAGTAGATTGGTGCATGTTTTGCAGAGAAGTCTGCGAAATTTCAATAGCCGAAAAATCCGAAAAACTCGGAGGAATAGGTAAAAGAGTCCAGATCGATGAATCCAAAATAGGCAAACGCAAGTACCATCGGGGTCACTTCGTCGAGGGACAATGGGTATTCGGAGGTATCGAAGAGGACAGCAGAAAATCATTTATAATAGCCGTTGAAGACAGATCCGAAAAAACTTTACTACCCCTCATACAAAAGTGGATAGAACCCGGTTCTATTATTATATCGGATTGTTGGAAAGCCTACATCAACCTGGAGAAACATGGCTACACTCACGAAACTGTAAATCATTCCCAAGAATTTGTCAACGATGAAGGTGCACATACGAACAAGATCGAAGGCCATTGGCGGCAACTTAAAGCCAGTTTACCAACCCATGGCAGAAGAAAACATCACTATTCTTCGTATTTAGCCGAATTCATCTGGAGATATACTCATAGCGGAGACGATTTATTTTGGACTTTTCTAGAAGATATAAAATACTTATACCCCTTTGAAAATTAGGATCTTTAAAAAGAAATAAACCCAACTAATATTCCCAACTATACTTCCTTCTAAGAAACAAACTTCAAATTCAACCAATATATTCACAATAAAGCAGCAGCAACTACCTATACCCCTGTGTGTGCACCCGTATCGCATAGTCTTAATGGGTTGTAAGTCTAAGTCCTAGCGGGGGCTGCAAGATATTCTAAGCCTTCTGGGAGTACTTTACGGAAGTAATACCATGATGACCTCGGGTTCTTTTGTTCTCGCCGGGTGGTTTAATCACGATATTCCCGGCTTTAGCGGGGAGATCTCTAAATCTCCCGGCAAAGCCGGGCAGATTTCTAATTTCTCCCTGATTAAAATTCATGAGCCAAAATTCAAAGACACGACAAAGAGTTTTCTTAATACGTTTTACATGCATGCACACGCGTCAGAATTGCTTATTCCCAAACAAATTTCCTACAATGGAAAATTGTTGAATACATCACTGATCATGCATTGTATTACACAATACTCCTACTATCAATTAGTTTTGTACAATGAAAACACTAGTTTCACCTCGGTCATCATGGTATTACAAAGTAATACAATGGTTTTTAAGAATATAGTGATCAAATCTCCCGCAAACCGCGGAATGTTTGTGAAAGTCCCTCGGGACGCCTTCGGGCTTCGCCCTCATGCTTTCCCTCGGGACTTTCACAAACATTCCTCGGTTTGCGGGAGATTTAATCACTATATTCTTAAAAACCATTGTATTACTTATAATAATCCCCAAAACAGCAAATGTCCTAACCCTAACCCCCCGCCTAACTAGTTTTCTAACCCTAACCCCCGCCTAATTAGTTTTCTAACCCCCTGCTTAACAACGTTTAAGACACTTGCCCATACTTGTCAACGTATCCCATACTTGTGGTCCTTAATAAATAGACTCACGAGAGAAACATACCGTTGTACCTATAGCTATACAGTAGCTACCGCGTATCCGCGTAGCCACGTAGCCAGTCTGCATACCATTTTCACATGCGGGGTATTCTATAATTGTACCTTAAATTGCTGCCAGTGTCACAACACAGTAAAGATTAAATAATATGGCAGGCATAATACAGGGTGTATAAAAAAAGCGCAACCTCGGAATTTCCCAAGAAATCCACTGTGTTCTTAAACACAAAAGATTTTCGCCCCTGGGAATTTAAAATAGCTTGTAATCGTATTCCAGGGGCATAACTGTCTAATTACTACAAACTCGAGCACGTAAAGCAGAATTGAATCGAAATTTATGCATTTATTTCATGAAAGTTGTTTAGTTTACAAGTATCAACAACAGTTAAATTCCCAGAGGCCTAAAATCTTTTGTGCTAATAAAAACAAAGTGGATTTCTTGGGAAATTCCGAGGTTGCGCTTTTTTTTATACACCCTGTACAATTATTGTAAGATGAAATTTTGGTCGAAGAGAGCGAAGTTATCGTCACAATAACTGTATAGATCTGATACAGAATTACGATATCTTGAATGCATATATTTTGAAGGCAATCTATAAATTTTATGACAAACCTCCTTCGAGAGGACCTAATCCGCAGCTAAGGACGAAATCACTCTCTAGATCAAGATATCCAAATTTTAGTTGCTCTACGATTTTTTGCATGCTGGAGTTTCCCCCAGGTTATCGGTGATGCGTTCGGTGTCAACAAGTTCATAGAGTATCGAGAATAGTGCTTTGTACTTATCAACAAACAAGAGCAGTTATTCAATGGCCGTCCGTGCTCGATAAAGAAGCAGCTAAACTCAACTTATTTCAGAAAGTTGGATTCCCTGCGTGTTGTATTGATTTCACACATGATCCAAACTCCATATAAAGATAACGACTTATGAAAATGGAAAAGACCACTATGGTAATGTTCAAGCCATTTGTGAAGACAAAGATAAACACAAATATTTTTGTTATGATAGTTTGCAATTATTATAAGTAATTATTTAGTAAGTATAGCCCTCGATTAGTTGCTTATCAAAACCGAGGTACTTACTTTGGTTATTCACCGAGACGCCGCGTAGCGCCGAGCTGAATAACCGACGTAGCTACCGATTCGAAGTTGATTCATGTCTATTACAACATTGTCAATTGCAAAACCCTCACAGGCCTTTTTTCTTCCAATTCCATAGATAATAATTAACTTATATGACTTCGGTAAATCAATTATAGAATCGAATTTATTTCTTTGAAGAACACTTAAGATTTAACATACATTTTTCAATTGTTCTAATGCTTTAAAAGTGAAAGGAAAAATAATATTTCTAGCTAAATCTTTTGATTTAATTTTTATACAGAATTTATGACCAATGGAGACCATGGATGGTGAAAATAAACTTTATAACTTTATTGGGAAAATTAAATAAAACTACATACAATAATAGCCCATGCGACCTTTATATACAGATATACGTAAAAAACAATGACATAAGAAAAACTAACTAATATCTGTGGCAAGGGCAGTCACGAACAAGCAGTCACGCTAGCTTATTTGTTTGCATAGGCCACAGCAAGAACATAGTCACAACAATATTCTTCGTAAATTTCGTGAAGTTCTAGGCTAAACTTTTCAAAATATAAGCTTTATTTAGCAACACCATGCAGGACGGCTTTATTTAGGACGGCTTTATTTAGCACGACGATGGTGTAATTTCATTGGTCCATGTACACAAAGGGAATGGAATGTAGCTCTCGGGTGAGCAGACGTTAGTACATGGCGAGTAAGCGAGCCATTAGAACGTCTACGAAGGAGGCTAAATATATAAGGGAGTTAATAGAAAAGCTTGGGCTTTAAAAGTGAAAGGAAAAATAATATTTCTAGCTCAAAAACTGAAATAAGCGACTGGTCATTATTTATGACCATTAAATGACCACTGGTCATTATTGGTCATTATTGGTCATGACCACTGGTCGTTTTATGACCACTGGTCATTATTTATTTTTGGGTGGGGGCCGAAGAGAAAATGGTTGGGTAACTGAAAATTCTAAGACCTAAATGGTTGGGTAAAAAAATTATCACTTCTCTGAAGGGTTGGGTAGCAAAATTTTCATGACTATATTTACATAAAAAATTAATAGTGCATCATTTAAAATTGGAATCTCATCGTTAGTCCTCCAGTTAGTCATCATTGTACATTAGCTTTTGTTATTGTATTTCTATTCTTGTTTTCCTTGGATTCTTGTTTTGTATATGGAAATAATAATCAGAATGTTACATTATAGGATCTATCTGCATATCTATTTGGGTTTGTTATTAAAACTTGCAGACGATATGCTGCGAATTGGGCTTTATCTAAGTTTTTTCTTCTTGGGTTGGGTAAAAGATTTTCTTTACGCATAAATGGTTGGATCGGTTAAATTTCTGATCTTAATTTGGTTGGGTAAATTTTTTTTCAGGACCAAATCTATTTCTCTTCGGCCCTCACCCCGACCATAAATAATGATTGGTCCCTAGGTAAGGACGAATAAGTGCGACAAAGAAAGTTCTTAATGTCAGGAAGCTAGTAGGTGAAGCTATTTTGCTCACTGAGTTCCATAAATGAACAGTCCGGTTGAAGTATGAGCCCTTGAATGTACTTGTTTTATAGATAACGGAACTTTGAGTATAAGACTAATATAGGATTTAAGTCGTGTACGATCGTGAATAAGAAAACTAACATAGTTGCATATGTTCAGTATATATATAACATGCATAGTAGCATATGTTCAGTAAAAAATGACCAAGTCTCGAATTTCTCTGTCATAGCAGAGCGGTAACATATGTAAAGTTTGCAGTCTCTCCTTATAAGAAATTTCGCCTATTTTTGATCTTAAAATCCATCTTGACGCGCGTCTCTAGAGACATTTGATGGAGACCAAATTTCCCTATCATAGCATAACTGAGATTTGACAAGAGATAAGTATAATGGCCGCCGGATTTTTGTTTCGGTCAATAGAGGACAAGTTCTCTTCAGGGAGGGTAGAAAAGGCGGGCGAGGGGTTTTTCTAGAATATATTATTTAAATATGTACCTATTCACTTGCAATAAGATGTTCATAAAGATGCAATGTAATTTAATCATTTTTCTTGTCTTCCTTTGAAATGAATATCCCATACTGGGTTATCCTTACACAACTTTGGCTTAGCAAACCACTTGCCACTAAAAATTGCATAATTTATACCGAGCGGAAGGCGACAGGGAAATGAAATGGGAGGAACAACGTAACTACTGTTATACTTCTCTTTCTGATGGACTTTCCAATATATTTTCATTTCTTCAGGATAGCTTTTATGGATGGAAAGAGCTGTCTTGCATATCTCATTCCTTTTTGCAGCCTTTTCTTTGGAATCAAACCTCAAGTGAAAGATTCTTTTGTTGTCTCCAAACGTCTGTAGGCCAGGGGAGTCTTTAAGCCACATCCCCATAGCTTGGCCACCGTAAGGATGGCAGAGAAGCGTGGTGTTGATCCTACTAAGAATCGAGTCAGTTAAATCCTTGGTAACTATTATAAATCCTTCGTCAATTGCCACACCTCCTGAAAAAAGTAAAAAGTGTGTTTATCATGAGGTGCCTACATTATTACTAAAGAATCCGCAGACTGATGTCTTTTGTCATACAATCATAAATATTCATGCATAGGAAAATCAACATCAAATTCATTACACAACCTAGTACCCAGGACATTTTTCCTCCACGGCGGAAGGTTGGCGAAAAAGCCCTTGGAGTGGGTGGTCACATGACACCCATTCTGGGTGTTTTGATTCAACGCACTGTAGATTGTTCATGTAAATTATCTATTGGTAAAGCAACTATCTAGCATAATATACATCCATATATCGATGATTATCTCGTATAAATATAAATATAATTATATTTTTCTCTCTGAACTAGAACCCAAGCATAAGTTACATCAGCTTAGTTAAAATTCTAATTAGGTACATCCAAGCTTCATTATTAGTTGTTCCATGCACATTAATATTATATTATTGTCAAGACAGTAATTTTTTACTCTATGGCGCCAAATATAATTTGACCCAATAATGGCTGAAATTGAACAATCACGTATAACGCCTTTCAAAACATCCTTGTCTCTAGAAAATGTTTTTAAGTTCGACCATATACATCTTGATGAACTGTTCCAAGTGAACCAAAACATAACACAAACAATTTCGTATCGTAGCCATTTCGCTTCAAACACTCCGCCAACGGGTCATATCGAACTATTTTGGAATCTCTAGCCAAGTCAAGATACATGTCGAAACATACTGTAACCTCTACGATTTGGCAGCGTTTAGACAATTCATCGACTACAAAAATATCCGGACGACGATGATTCAGATCATTCATTTCATCTTTCAGCATGGGAAACACAGTTTCTACATTCCTCTCAGCCATAACGCGAACTCGTCGACAGCACCTCCTGAGCATATCCACGACTAAACTCACAATTCGATCATGGCGTCTACTGTAAAAGTTTCCAAATGTTCTGATACACCCATTTAACAGATGAGCCATACTTTCTGTTTTTTGACAACCAAAAGGACATGACGGATTATTTTCGCTATTCAAAATATATGTTGTAAATCTCGTAGGCAATATACTCAACCTGGCCTTCGCTACAAATCGAATGAGATGATCATCAACCTTCCAATTATAAAAGATTTAACTTGATGATTTCGGATTTATGTTTGTCATATTCAGGAACTGGCCTTGTATGGATAATTTTTCTGTAATAATAATAATAATATAATAATAATAATAATAATAATAATAATAATTATAATAATAATAATAATAATAATAATAACAATCTTTGTTGAGAATACCAACATCACCCTAAAGTGATTTACAGAGGAGTCCTCGGATAACTAATTAAACATACCTGAAAATAAAGAACTAGGTAATAGCACAATTACACGGTCAGACCGGTCTGTCCGGCAATATTTTGCTAAATGGAACACGATACGTTTGCGGAGTGGCCTAATCAAGAGGAGATTTTCACACGTGGAATTTTCACATGTGAAATTTTCACATGTGATTGTTTCACATGTTTCAAAATGTTCATGTTCATGAAATCATGTGGAATTTTCGTAAAGGATAATCAAGAGGAGGTCCATTCTGGCCGGAATAACCAGTCTGACCGTGTAAATCGAAAGCCCCCTAGGTATAAATAAAATTGTGAAAGGAAGCTCAAGAAATGCAGCGTTGGGGAGACCGCGCTTAAAAAGTGGTATAGGATTTCCGCTTTCCGCACGGAACAGTCAAGTCGGTTACAAACATCAGCAGCAACGTTTAAAGTATAGTCCAATGACCCAGTCTTTTCCTAGCAATAGATTTACGAATATCGTGTTTTGATCTAGTATTGTAGCTATGGAAGTCTTACAGTGGAAAGAATGATTGAGTAAATTATTTAGTGACTTGTAAATTAAAATAGCCGATGTCTCGCTCTTCTGCGATGTAAAGGCTTCCAGTAAAGTCAGCATTATAATTCTTCACTTGCTGATGCGTGTGGGGGTAATCAAGTATCAGCAGTGCAGATTTGTTATGCAGAACCTGAAGCTTATACATTAAAGTGGCGTTCCCTAGTCAAAACTAGGTAAAATAAAACTATTGAAAAAAGTTTCACAATCACTCAGTGATAGGCAGAACAATTGATACGCCTTAATAATCATAGCTTCTAATTTATCTTAGAACCGATGCAATTTACGTAGTCGTCCCATGTGAGGTTCTTACAATAACTATTCCTAAATATGAAAATGATTCTACTTTCTCTACAGGTTGCCAATCGGAAGATATAACAATTGACACGGTTAACCACTCCATTATATTACGCAAACTCTCTGCGCTTGGCGTGGATCCGTGAATGGTTTGTTTCGTTTCTCAACAACAGGTCGCAAGTTACGTGCTGTAACAACGCTGAATCCGATCAAGATTCTGTCTCCTTTGGTGTGGCGCATGGGTCCATTTTAGGCGTTCCTCTATTTATAATGTACCTCTCAACGCTGATGATACTGTGTTGTTCTTTGAATCCAAGTCTGTTTCTAAAATTGAATGTAGGATTAACTCCAATCTAAATCGGGTCTGTACCTGGTTGCGAACTAATCAGCTTAAGTTAAATATTAAAAAAATAGGTCCGCTCAGGCGTACATGTATCTGCGCTAATATGTACAGGGGCATATGTACATAAAGACATGTTTTCTGTATTCTCATGTAATATTTAAGGAATAGAAAACATTTTCCATGCTTCCATCGAGTTGATAGAGAAACACAAGTGAAAGGTTGCAACGTGAAATTTTTGTGGCTGGGAACACTGGCCCAAAGGGCGAGTGTTTTATCGCTATTTTGAGTTCTTCCAATGTTCCATGATTGTTTCTATATTAATCCGAAACACAGATCCATTTCATTTATAAAATAACCCTTTGAAATTTGATAAACGCGTGCAATTAATCATCGATTGAGCATGCAGTTATACCAATAACAATGTTATAACTGCAGTCTCTAATAGTACTATATTTTGCAAGTATAAATAGTATTAAACTATGAAAACTATGAAAAACTGAAAAAGAAAAGATTAATCCAACTTGGTTCTAAACATGCATGTAAAAGATTAATATATATATATGAGATTATAATTTATTAAGTTTTGTATGAAATAGAATTATGCAACTGTTCAACTTACATCTGTTTTACAATATTACATATGTTCATGAACTACTTACTATATTGTGATTTGTGAATAGATGTTGAGAATGGTTATAACACAGGGGCATACAGATGTACGTAATGAATGTCTTACCTACCTAAGGGGTGCACCGGATTTAGTTTCCGGCTGGATAGTGGATAATCTCACTAGATCTTATAAACGTGAATAAAACTGAAGCAGTATTATTGAAACGTGTTTAGTTGTTAAGTGTTAACTGTTATAAGCGACTTTGTGTGTGAGCTATATTGTTACTAAATTTCATTACTGAACTTATTTTTTTGCAAGTTGATATCTTTTATCTGTTTAAGAATCATAACCAAGTACCAACAATACTATTACTGGAACAGTAAACAAGCTCAATATTGCTATTTTGTTGTATTGATGTCTATTTTTTATATATTTATTTGAATTAACACAAATTTAATACGCCTTGGAAAACTGTCAAAAAAAATTATCCGGTTACAGTATCCGGCCAGATAATAGAAAATATCTGGCCGGATAGTGAGATTATCCACTATCCAGCCAGAAACTAAATCCGGTGCACCCCTTAGGTAAGAGTCAGACATTCATTACGTACAGCTGTACGCCCCCCCCCCGTTTTATAACCATTCTCAACATCTATTCACAAATCACAATATAGTAAGTAGTTCATGATGAACATATGTAATATTATAAAACAGATGTAAGTTGAACAGCTGCATAAAAATGCTGCTGAACATAAAGATAAAATAGTTGTATAACATATTACAACATAGATACAATATTACAATAGGTTGTCTGGTCCTCAGAAGAGGTTTTCTGGTCGTCCGAAGGGTTGAATTGTCCTCCGAAGAGATTTTCTTGTACTCCGAAGAGGTTTAATTGTCATCCAAAGAGATTTTCTTGTACTCCGAAGAGGTTGAATTGTCCTCCGAAGAGGTTGAGAGTCTTGTATAAACTGGCTTTATCTGGTCAAACACAGCCTGTCTTGGCTGAATATTTTGATTTTAACGAGGCTTTAAACATATTATCAACCAACAAAAATAAACTATATAAGATAACATACCATATAATCAAGCTAACGTCATTTCATTCAAAACCTTTTCGTATTTTGGTTAAGAATCTTGTTTTGAAAAGCCACCGAATAAACCAACAGATCAATCATCAATGGCCGCGAATCGTCAAGAGATCGGTCAACAATCGTAACTCGTCGTCACCTGCACTGTGATTGGCTAACCGAGTTAACAAATTTTAGCTAACAAACATTGCTCCTTAACAGCACGACAACAATATATTTTTGTATCGCGCAGATACAAAAATCCAAACTTATGCTAATTGCACTAAATGTGTGCCTCAAATGCCTTGGTTAATCCACAAAATCCAGGTTTTAGGTTTTGCCTAAAATTCAGTCAGTCATGACCCAGCCAAATTTGCCAATATTTTTGGCCTGATCTACCATTATTTAGCGATTATGATTGGTCTAGAGATTGCCTAGATTAAAGATTTGGTTATTTATGAGCAATGATTTTTAAAATGTTTGCCTAGCTAAAGGCGGATATCCATTCAGTGTCTTTTGTCGCGCGATCTACATTTTGCGACAATTTTTACGATCGATTTTTGGCTCTAATTTCCATTCGCCTAATGCCCCGAAGCGCGTGTAATAAATATCATTCGAAAGCAAAAAGCATGGCAGCAATAAATCAAAGGTTACTCTTCGTTGATTGTTGAATCAAAAAAGTTTATATTACTACTTATATTGAGGTTACGTTTGAGATTAAAAAAGGCAAGGAAATACAAGAAAATGCAGGATGAGGCTGTGGCTTTTCTCCGATTTTTCTCCTGTTTCCAAATGTCGATTTTTTTCTTTTCTTTTACTGAAAAAACAACTATTATTTATAACCAAAACTATCCTATTTATTTTGAACCTTTCTCGTACATAGGCCCAATTAATTATAGGATGCGCCAAATTGCGTGCATTGTAGCAGTATAACCATACACCGAGCGAGGGGTTGTTGCGTACACGTATATCTAGTAATATAATATAATATAATAACACTAATAGTTATATTTTGATTTGGCTTCCTGTGGCAAAACAACTCCACTGCCGATAACTGCACTCAAGACGTCATATTTTGAAAACAAATATTTATATAATATTTTCACACGGCGTCAAAACCCTCAAATGCTGGAACTTTGGAAATAAACTAAAGACATTGACATTTTTCATATGAACTTCATTTGTATTTTGGCTGGAGTACCTCTTTAACCCTCCACGGCGGAAGGTCGGCGAAAATGGCCCTGGGATCGGCTGGTCCATTCTATAATGCGATTGGCTTGTCATAAAACTCAATTAATTCAGCCGAGTAGAATTTATTCATCTAAATCTGAATGCTGTTTTCACATTTTACAGCAAATTAGAAGTGATAGCTTTCGTTAAATTGGATATATGCTTCTTCGTACCTTTTGTAAGAGATAACCATGGATGTATGGTGGATTATTAAGCTTGTTAGCTGCTTTTATGCCGACGAATGCTGACATGAACAACTCTGAAGAGCACTGAATATTTCTCAATTATTCAGGTCAGCAAAGTAGACAAAGGCAATGGAACAAAAATTATCATATCCAAACACCCAGAATTTCTGGGTGTCATGTGACCAGCCGATCCCAGGGCCATTTTCGCCGACCTTCCGCCGTGGAGGCAAATGCCCTGGGAACAAGGTTGCCTCAAAGTAAACCTCTCACATACGTATTTAATTTATGAACATTTAACAAGTGTTACTAGTGATACAAATACCTCAACAAAGTTACTATATTTATCTTATATAAAACCTTGTTCTTCAATCGTGTTATTTAACATTATTGTCTCCAATAAAATCAAGATTTTGGTATTAATCTTAAAATGATTTTAGTCATTAAACTTAAAATTATTAAAAGTGTTGTTTGTATAATTTAATACTTGTAAATTCTATATTCGACCATTTAGCAAGTTCATCAGCTCTAGATTTGCCTCAGCTAAATGTCGTTAATTTCAATAAAAATTTGTCCGAAGACTGGGACCAAGTTTGCAATCAACGTGACGTCATGTTTGCAAAGGTTCAAAGGGCAAATAGAAGGATTGATATTTTACCATTGATCAGTTTCGGAATGGCTTTGTGAACTGTCTCAATATTTTGATCTTCTTCCTTTTCATATTTCATTTGAATATTCCACAATCTTAATCAGTATAATTGCAAAGTTGCAAACAATGTGACGTCACAATTGGACACGCAAAATGGCACCAATTTGTGAAATAGATTTTCTGTTTTGCCAGACTATGGAAAATCTTAGAAGGAGGGTGAATGTTAAGCTTGTAAGTAGTGAAGTTAAATTATTAAAGTGGTATCAAAACCTACATTTATATCATCAAAAGCATTTAATGAGAATCTAGTGGTTACACATAGAAACGCTAACTCTAACTAGATCTTTATAAGTATGGTGTATTCTAGATCTTAGTAAGACGCTTATGTATGACTACCATTACAATTGCATTAAAAGGAAATATTAGGATACAGCTAAGCTATTATTCACAGACACTGACTGTTTAACTTATGAGATAGAAGCTGAGGATTTATATAATGATTTCAGATTGCCTAAAGAGTTCACCATTTTTCTTTAAAGGGATATGGCAATATAAATTAACTTTGTCTCATTTGAAAGAACTCGTAAAATGGTATAAGAAGACCTTTTACAATTTTTCTGTATCTTTCTTGGTTTTTGAAATATTTCAGATAATTATGACAAAAGACAGTCCACAATCCGCCATCTTGTTGTAATATTTTACCTAATTAACTAGGAAATTGGTGAAGTCACAAGCAGGGTAAACCTGATGAAACTACTCCATATGTGACCGAATTTCCGCGGAAGGCTTTTTAAAATGTTGTGCGCCAATTGAAAATGGAAATAGTGCAACATAATCGAGTTTCTGGCTCATAATGTCGTAAGGTTGGCAAGATAAAAATTTCACTTTACCCTACTTATGACGTCACATGCATATCGAAAATAATTCCAAGATGGCGGACAGCACGCTGTCTTTCGTCAAATTATTTCGAAAACCAAATAAGATAAGGAAAAATTGTAAAAGGTCTTGTTATACCATTTCACGAGTTCTTTCAAATGAGACAAAGTTAATTTATATTGCCATATCCCTTTAAGGAGAATAAGAAAGAATAAGAAATAAAAAAAGAATAATTGGGAAAATGAAGGACGAAGCAGCTGGTGTTCCAATAGATGAATTTGTTTGAAAAGTAAAATGTACTGCTATATTATGAGCGATAACGAAAAAGGTGGGAAGACTGCTAAGGGTATAAAGAAAGCTGTTATTAGAAAACAGATTAAGCATGACAACTATAAAGACGTACTATTGAATAAAAAACAGGTGCTACATAAAATATGAGGACTATTAAAATATGAACCATAAATTGGGAAGTTTCGAAATAAATAAAGTGTCTCAATCCTGTTTGATGATAAGGGATATTTTATAGATGATGGCATTAAAAGCTATGCATATAGACATTGTTAGCTAGGGTGAAAGAAAACTTTTTTAATTTTCATAATAGTTACCGAAAGTTAATAACAAGTCGGTGTTCAGTCACACGCCGACCTGTAGGCTATACCACCCCCTTTGATAGGGTAAAGTTGTTGGAAGGTTAAACTCATTTGGAGGGTCGCAGTCCCTGACAGGATACCTGAGTCGCCAGGGCCTGGCAGTGCGGTGAGACGCCAAGGCCTGGCAGTCCAGTAAGTCACCCAGGCCTAGCAGTGTAATGTGGCCCTGGCATGCAATGCGCTATTGTTAAGCTAGAACCCTGTGGTGATTCCCTGCGCAGCCTAGAAATCCCTCTCCAATGCGACCCCTCCAGCTTGCAGGAGCGAGGGATTCGAGGCCTACGAAATCTCCTCCAATGGGAGCAACCAACCCCATGGGAATCGAGGAACCAGTATCGATGTGCAGGGACGAGCCACTGTGAATACACCAACCAAAGGTATGTGCGAGAAGAACGGCACCACTAACCAGGTTGGCAAGGGGCACACGTGAGTTAGAGCATAACATAATTAGAGGTGTTGCCCACTAGGGGCCTGGCAGGAGGCAGCAATTAACCCGGGAAGATGACGCAATTCACAATCAATTTGGGGGAACCGGGCTGTGGAGGAAGTGATGGCAATAGGCAGCGAGTCTGCCCGGGGAACCAGGCGCCAAAAGAGCTGGGAAGAGTTTTTAAAGGGGGCATCCGGAATCCTGAAGGTCTGCATTGAGAACTGTCCAAATTCTGGCCATGGTAAGGATGGGAGCTGGGCCAAGGAATAATAGGTGAAGAATAAGGGATCCCAGAGTCCACAATGAATCGGGAAGCGACAGGTTGGCCAGGATCAGACTGATAAGCTTGTACCCCAGGGCGAGTGTTGCCCGCAGCAATGGGTAACAACACATACAGCCATTTTAATTAAAGTGCATATACGAGAATTTTCAATTTTTTTCTAAAAATCGGCCGTATCGAGACGATTCTAACGATATATAACTATCATAGACGGGTATTAAAACTTCTCGAGATATCTTGCATCAAACATAGGAAAAAAATTGTTTTTCCAAAACATGGCCGGGAGAAAAGAGTCTGAGTCCGAATAACGCTGATGACGTCAAATCGGGAACAAGCTGTAAGACGACTACAGTTGTTTACTATAGTTTTAGTTTGGAGAGACAGGCTGCAGCGATTTATCGATTACTCTGTATTTTGTGACAATGTCTACATCAGGATCTTACTCGGACGAAAGTTCAACAGTAGACACGCATTTGGACTTATCTGACAACTTATGAACTCGAGGTAGAGGAATGAGAATCTGCTTCACTGGATGCAGCTTTCCCTTGTCAGCCATGTCAGGAAGACAAAGACAGCCGGAGAGACAGTACGGTTGTCTTCCATATGACGATGAACCAATCGCTGATGAAGAATGGGTTCGGACATATGAAGAAGATAAAGAGAGAGGGAAGATTCGCGTTGCGACAATAGACGGCGGAGTTCCTAAGTAACTTTTTATCTCATTGACATTGCGTCGACACTCGACACCAAAATGACGACTGACCAATGTACGATTACTATTATCGGTTGAATATTGTCTCGGTGCAAATGAAACTCCAGAACGAGTACGAAACTCAGTGCTTGAGATTGAGAGGTGCGTGAAAGCATTGAGGTCTGCCTACGTCTTACAAGATGTCGAAATGCCACCATTTCATAAGTCATAACAGTCTACTTACAGCACGCATAATCATATTTATTCTAAATCTGATTAAATCTGATCTAAAGCCTTAGAATGTGTAAGACATGATGGTACACATCAACTATATTAGTACAGTAAATATCACTTGCGGAATTAGCCCAAATATGATAAATGATCCTAAACTAAAATAATATATTGTCGCTCCTCAGTAGTCAATAATTTCTCCCGCTTAGCTTTTTATTTATTTATTTCAATCTAGTGACACAACATTTAAACTTTTTGAGGTTTGTACGATCAATAATAATACCATTATAACCATCATCTGTGTATCAGTCAATTCGAACAACATTTAAAACAAGTGGGGATGAATTTGCAGGCTTTGAGGAAGATGACTCAGATTGGTATAACACAATTTATAACAAAACCATTCTTATTACTTTTATTATTATATATTTATTAAATATTCATGCATGCATGGAGTGGTGAGATATGGTAGTGTGGCTTGGCTCTTTGGCTTTGTGTTGTTTCCTCAACTTGAGATACTACAAAATAACACAAAGTAAAAAAAACTTGTTTAGTAATCCTCAAAATCATTGTGCCATAAAGACAATTTGTTCATGTTATTATGTAATTAGTTCCGTTTCCAAGGGGCGGGCGGGCGGAGATAAGACCCTGGGAACGAGGTTGTGGCTCATCATCCTTCAAACAAACATAATTTGGAAATTACCAAAAATAGATAAATATAGTAAGCACATGAGTTATCATCCAGTTTCAACACATTCGTGTATATTTAAAACTGTATATAGAAAAGTGGCTTTAATGGTAGATATATTTAATTCGAGATTTAATTACCAAGTCAGTGCCTGTAACTGGAGAAGACTTGCAGCTGACAAGATGTTCAATGACAATATTTCCTTGGTCTGTTATAATTTACAGTTATAGTAAATAGTTATTTATAGTGGCTTATTGTTTGTGATAAAAAAATATTTAAAATATGTTCTCAGTTCTCACCTTGCGTCGTATCGCTATTGCCGCTCGCCATGAAAGTTCTTCGCGATAATCTGCGATAAATACGGATATTTATAGGTTATTCCAATTTCATTTCTCTTTGCCTTTGGCCACGGAATGTAGGCCTTCGTTGGTCCTGGCAAACCAAGTTTTCTAACAAAATCGTCTGGATTGAAGTGTTAGAACACACGCAGTACTCAGCTTGACCTGGAAGGCTCCCATTTTGCGCGCTTGCGCTTAACAAAATCTATCCAACGACCAACGTTGCCGTATTTCTATCGCCTCCGGTCTCAAATAACCAGCATAAGGTATCTTGTACAGTATTATACCATTCTCAGGGTCTGGCTTGTTGGAACACCCGTATACAACGCATCGCGAAGGCATTTTGTCCGCAGTTGGATCGGTAAAACCAAGTAAACAACTGTAGTCGTCTTACAGCTTGTTCCCGATTTGACGTCATCAGCGTTATTCGGACTCAGACTCTTTTCTCCCGGCCATGTTTTGAAAAACTCCTGTTTGGAACAAAATATCTCGAGAAGTTTTAATACCCGTCTAAGATAGTTATATATCGTTAGAATCGTCTCGATACGGCCGATTTTTAGAAAAAAATTGAAAATTCTCGTATATGCACTTTAAGGATCAGAGACCGTAAATGATTGCGAAAACCCAGAGAAATCCAGAAGCTCACGTACACTCGGTTGCCAAAAACATGCATGAGGCGATTGTAGGAACCTACAAGCCCAACTTAAAGGGTAGGCCCGACCAATCCCCGAAGTGGGTTAGAACTCTATAAAGACCTTCCCAATGACAGGAAGCAAGGCAATAAGCAATTTGAGAACAGAACATATAGCAAGCAGCAACAACGCAACCCACAGCCTACACATATGCTAAGCATGCACAACACAGCAATAGCGTGATGGTAATAAAGCAATAAAGCATTCCGAAAAACAAACAAATAGACAGCAACAGCATAATGGCAACAAACATACTGAAGAAAATGTATTTATATTATATGTCCAGCTGCAAGCACTGCCAAACAGATGCAATTGGCATGATAAAGCAATGGGGGACCTTCTCCAACTAATACCATATCATGTCCCCCACAGATGCAAGTAGCGCAACATAGCATTAATAGAGTAATGGTAATAAGGTAATACGCATTCTGAAAGGCACAAGCAAAGCATGTATACAGCACATGCAGTAATAGGTTGATAGGCACCCTATATAAATGTTTATTATACACTCACACAGAATCCACCAATCAATTGTCTCTATTAGCATCACGTGGCAGCCCAATATTTTACGATGTAGGACAGCTACATATTGGGCAGTAACCTTTGGACTGTTTACGCGGGCTGTTCACGTGCAAAGCAATGTCACTCGCGTGCCTTTTATCTAAATCGAAATTTCATTGGTTGAAGTACTTTCTCACGGAACGTGATGTGTTTTTCCGAAATTCCGAGTCTTTTTATTATTCTTTTTGACGACCAGCTTACGTGCTAAGAAACATCTTTGTGTTAAGTTATTTTGTTCGATATAATAAAACACCTATTGAATTCATTGGTTGAAGTACTTTCTCACGGAACGTGATGTGTTTTTCGAGTCTTATTATTCTTTTTGATAACCAGCAATCGTTTGACTGTTTACGTGCGAAGAAACATCTTTATGTTAAGATATTTTGTTCGATATAATAAAACACCTATTGGATTCATCTTCGCCCAATATTACAAAATATTAAGTCTCGACTTGCAATATTAGGCTCGACCTTCGGTCTCGCCCAATATTGAATTCTCGACTTAAATATTTTGTAATATTGGGCTCAGAGGAATCCAATAAGTAATAAAGTTATCACCAATCGAAGTGAAGTATTGTAGCACACACTACAGCAACTTAATAGCAGTAAGGCAACAATGTCGTGCAGCAGCAAGGCAATAAACACTTTAACAAACAATAACAAGGCAACCAGCACTTAATAGCAATAGGGTGATAGTATATAAGGCCAGTTGTAATAAAAACAATTTGGAAGGAAAGAGCAGAGGGGGGTAATAAAGTAGTTTTTAAATATATCGTATTACTGATTCTTCTGTGTTTATTGAGAGAAACTGTGTGAGTTTATAACATTAGGAATAAACGTAATAAAATTTCGTGAAATTGGAAGTATTTCGACAAGGTGAAGCAACAATATTGGGTAATCGCACCCACATGAACGGATAAACCGAAAGCAATATTGGGTATCCACTGGCACTGTTAAAAAATAATCTAGCTGAGAACCTTGGTTATTACATAACGTCACTGTGACTGTGTTCAAACTGTATAAACTCGCCTAGAGTCAATGAAACGGCTTACCTGAGAGCTACCGCTTTGTTCTCGCCCACCTCAATGGCGCCAAAATCTCTTCAAAAGACTTGCCCGTGTCGAGACGAAGGTCCTAGACGATAAACAGCTTGCCGTTGCTTTTAAAAACAGCAAATACCGGACGGTACCGTTATGGGAACTACACGGCGATAGCAAGGTCCGTAGGACAAAATAATATAAATGGCCGCGATGAAGCCCCTACCAACTCGACGAAGGTACCCCTTTTATACCACAGGACTTTGTCCGAAACGCGGAGTGGAAATCAGACGATGCATGCGCGAAGACGAGGGAGGTAGCCAAGAATCAACACTGGAAAGGACCAGCGAAACATGAGGAAGCGGCGATCGAAGCTGGTGTTTATCGACGAAGTTGTTGTGACCGACATCCGACGACCTGTTGCCTGTGAGCCTAACATTCGTGTGAGCCTAACATTCAAAGGACATGAAGACACACTATTTCGTGTCAGGCGTGGCATACGACGAAGAAAAACAAGGAGGAAGCAAGTATAACTTCTCAAGCCAAGGAGTTGTTGGCCACAGAGACTGGTCGATTTGCATGTTGTGCGTTGCCTTGAAATCCAGATACGGGACCCCCTTTCTTCACATGACCTGTCTCAATGTGATTGGTTCCTCGTACGCAAAGCCCGCCAAAATCTCTTCCCCCTAGAAGTGTCATATACGCTACACCTCTTGTATTAATATTATTTATTGCATAAATCCAAGTAATATAGTATTTATCAGAAATCAACCCTTTTAGGTGTCATCCACCAAATTATTCTATAGAATCATTGCATCATATTATTCCATGGAATTATTCCATACATTTATTTCCACCAAATTATTCCATATAATTTTGAACACGGCCATTTCTTGGAATTATTAGCTGATCCCATTTCCTGGAATTATTAGCCACATCTATTTTTGAATTTTTTTGTCCACGCCCAATTTTCGATTTTTACTATACCCATTTTATGGATTATTTCGGCAACATATATTTTGTCCACGCCCACTTTTTGAATCTAATTACCCCTAAAATTTCGCAATCGTTAGAAACTGTATTTACCATTATTTAAGAAATCGTATTCACCATGCATCATATGAAAAATGCGCTCGTACTACCGCTATGTTATTACAACCTCGTACCCAGGGTCTTCTCAGGGAGTAGAGCGAGGGAAGAGAAGACCCTGGTAAAGGCTGGTCACGTGACTCCAAAGATATTGGATTATTTTGTAACCTGGCTTATTCTCGCTTATATCATCCGGGGGGCCGGATTGCTGTGAAAACATACCATAATACCATTTACAATTTATTGGAAAAACAGTACGGACTGCAGACAGAAGTTGAAAGATGGTGGATCACTTCGAAAACTACGTTGATTTACTGCATATTTGTTGCTGTCATATTAAAGACTAGGTCCCAAGGACAGTGCAAAGTTTTATAGAATTATGTATCATATACTGTATATTAAATAAAACACTAGTAACATAACGCATGACACAAATTAAGTTTAATGCTATGCAGGATTAAAGATTGCTTGCTTATAAAGCTGCAGGTTGATAAAGGTGATAAGTTGGACAGAAAATTATGACAACTATGTCTATGGATAAAATTTCACGGGCTAATGCCTATGATTATTGGGAATAAACACAACATCCTAATAAGAAATATTGCTGCAAAATTATGAAAATAAATTAAATGACGATCAACAATAAATATTATAAAAGTACATTTTAGTATCCAGACAAGAAAGAAACAACAGAAAATAATGCTAGTCCAGTGTTTTGATGACGTTAAATTAAGCGAAGTACAAAGACCAAGAAATACAAGATTGATTTTGTAATAAAAAGTGCCATAATAATGGACTACTCAATAACCTCGACTGTTTGGTCTTTACAGTAAAATACCAAACCTTGGCCACTATTGCTCGGCCAATACAGCAAGATCTCGGTTAGATATTTTATATATAATAAATTCCCTGTCTCAGAAAAAGTCAATCAGTCAATATCCCATCAGTGTTCCCCCACCCTGGTTTAACATTGATAGCCTGATATTTACATCACAAAAATTAATATCTCTAGTGAAGGAACATGGGCTAATATAATTATTCAGGCAGTTTCAAATGCTCTTAATTTTAAGGCTACAATTATACAGCCAATAAATGGCCAAGGAACAAAATTATGTTTCAACAACAGAAATGAATCAATCTAACAGTATAACACTGTGCAGTCTGTGCTTACAGTATGTGTACAACAGCCCCAAAAATATAATAGTCGCGACAATACAAAACAAAGTAATACAGACAATTTTTATAAATTACAAGCTGTCAAATCGGTACTCGTATTAGTGCTGACTGCTGAACAGCTCAATACCCAAAACATATCTACAATTGTATTTCTAAAATTCTATTAAGCCCAAGAATATACAATAAAAATTTCAAATAATCAAATGCTGTCATACTAATATAAACACGAAGTAAATACCAAAACTACAGACCGCTTTACAAAAGTGCAGGAGTCTAATTTCTAACAAAATAATCTCGCAGGTCATTCTGTATCCATTGTGTTCCATTATAATGTCTCGATCAATTCCAAGCGTGACCATCCCCCCCCCCCGGGCATTTGACGGGCATTCGACGACTCACCTGTTCCCAGGGTCGGGCATTTGCCTCTAAAGGTCGTCCCAGGGGTGGGGAATTTGTCAAAGTATCTAAATAGTTAATAGTAGATGCTTGGCTGTTATTTTCTTGAAAAGTAGCCCCGTTCAAAGAAAGCAGATGCGTGCCTGGTTTACACAAGCGGCATAAGCATATCCCGTAAATTTATACTGAATTTCGAACACCGCACATTTCATATAGTCCTTTGCTCTTTAATTTAGCTTTACTCGTCGACTATTTAATAATAATATCTTAAAATATATTTCCGCATTCAAATGATATAATATAAAACGTAAACAAGCGCCAAAAAAGTCGCTTGTTTTTAATAATGATTGCGATCGTCAACCTTTTCCCCAGGGCCTTCGCGGGGGGAGGGTTGACGATCGTTTGCATAAACATTGCTTTGGAAGATTTTGAGGGTAAAGGTGTGCCGTTTGTGGCTTCCTGGCTCAATGCTTAATACTTTTATTATAAAAAAACGTTTATTATAATCCCATGGGTGGGGCATTCGCATCAATTTTACGACTCCTCTGTGGGGATTTTGCATGATTATGTTGACCCAACGGTGGGGCATTTGCAATGCTCTAATGCATAAATGTCAAATGCCCGTCAAACGCCCGGGGGGGGGGGGGGATGGTCACGCTTGGAATTGATCGAGACATAAAAAGGCAGAGACTCGCTACGCTTTAACGCTTACCTGTCGGCTGTCCTGACGGTTGAAATGCTGAATCATGACACAACGTGATAGAAATATCCTGAATATCAGACGTTTATTTTATATCCAGGCTCGTCTTCCCCTAACAGACAACCAGTCCTTTATCCTACATCATATTTAATACTGTAAGTCCACAAAATCCCTGTTTTGAGAAGAATATATCGCTCCTTTGGGTCGGCCATTTCGATAAATCGAAATTTCAGCTCGCGCGTGCGCAGTAGCATGTTAACATAAAACCGGAGGACTCATCTTATATATTAGAGACATATTTAAAGTAAATTGAAGTCAAAACACCACGAAATAATAATGTTGCAACCCCCCGGATGTTAACACGATCACTCACTCTCTCTATATATATATATATCGTGTGAATTTTCGCCACTCATCACAATACTGCAAAGTTTAAAAAACTTTGCACTAATAAATGATGATCAACGCCAGAACAGTTCGAATTTACAGTCTGACTGTTGAAAGCATTTATAGGGATTTCAGATTTCTGGTGTGGTTTCGGTCTCGACGTTTTATATTCAAACTGCATATTTCGAACTGTTCTGGCGTTGATCATCATTTATCTTTAATATGACAGCAATTAAATGTCCAGTAAATCAACGTATTTTTCGAAGTAATCCACCATCTTTCAACTTCTGTCTGCAGTCCGTACTGTCTTTCGAATAAATTGTAATATTTTTAAATTATCCATATGCTGTACTTTCAATTATAAACGTTTGTGGTATGTTTTCACAGCGATCCGGCCCCCCGGATGATATAAGCGAGAATAAGCCAGGTTACAAAATAATCCAATATCCTTGGAGTCACGTGACCAGCCTTTTCCGGGTCTTCTCTTCCATCGCTCCAGCTACGAGGTTGATGTTATTGCTGCCGTAGCGAGCGAGCAAGGCAGCAGACCTACATGTAAATAATGTAGTGGGGCTTTTTTAAATTTTGCTTTAGCGCATTGTATTGTGGTCGGACTTTTAGATAGACCCAACATGCAGTGCACGGAACAACCAAGGACAATACAATACGCCGAAAACATGTGCTTTCTTTTTATGTTTTTCATTTAGACTTTCGAGCGAACAGGGACGTTTGCTCAATATAATCATGCATTTTGTGAGTTTCATCTTTTAAATATATCACATACGTACATATAATCGTCTCCAATTCATACGTGAAACAGTTTGGAGTTTGTTGTGGAATATTAGAATATTATTCGAGTTATCGTGCGAGATTTTTGCGTTGTTTGGAATAATTTCTTAAGACGAGTCATCCATAAATTTCTGTTCCATCCTCATCGCCGGTATTATAGGGACTGTTTACATGAATCCGGATTCAATGAGTTTTCAGTCAAGTCGCATCTGTTTTGAAAATTATATCATTTGTTTTAAATCTCCTGGAAAGCAATGTAGAAATAAAACTACAGGAACCATGCCTCAAAATTATAGTGTCGTTGATCACAGGTCATCAAATTATCCAGTTTGTCCGGCAAATATCCTCGCTTACAGGTCGTCCATGACCCGGATAAATTTCATTTCTCCCCAAAAAAATGCGAGTGAGATCGAGTTCTTTTGTTTGAGAAGGGGTCCGAATTAGCGCTTCAATTGCAAATTGCGAAGCAATTTTGAAAATTTCTGAAAACTGCAGTTCTTCAAAAAATTGCGAAGCTAATTTTTGGATATATATAACGTGATGTCTCACAATGTAGCGTAACATCTCAGAACCACGTAACATATAATATAAAGTCTCGGAACGTTGCATAATGTCTCGGAAGTGTCACATCTCAGAACGTAACATAACATGTCAGAATGTAGTGTAACATCTCGAATGTAGCGTAACATGTCAGAATGTAGTGTAACGTCTCGAATGTAGCGTAACATCTCAGAATGTAGCGAAATATAGGCTTGGGCGGTTTACCGTTTTTTTCCGGTTTTATTATTAAACCAGTTTTTAGAAAAACCGGAAAACCGTCATCATTACATGTTTACTGTCATCGCATTTTGACGTTAAGGGGGTCCAATACAAAAAAATATTTCCTCTTTTCTTTTTGCTGCCGTAGGCAGCATACTAATCTGACACTCGTGCCCAGACTTCTTCGCGGAACTATGTATAGTCAACGAAATCTCGATTTGTGTAAATTTACTCTGTTTGTTTGTCGGTTCAGTTTTATGACGTTTGGTGACGTAGAGTTTTATTCGCCGTTCGGAAATTGTCAACGCTGCGAAGTTTGAACGATCTGTTCTGCCTTCTGAGTGAGGAAGTATGCTCTTGTCAAGGTAAGACGACTAAGATAGTCATGTATACTTAATTTTCTTGTTATTAAAACGCTCACCAAACGGAAATATGGCTCAGTGACTGCGAGGTATCTGCGATTTCTTGCCATCACAGCATCACTTGTGGCATGATATGAAATTGTTTTGTTTGTGAATACAGTTTTCCTTGTATTTTAGTTGTATATTGGTGCGAGTTCATTGTATCTCATTCATGCAGAAGAATGCACATCCGTGCATGCCTCACACATGCAGCTGTGAGATATAAATTAAGCGACAGATCAACTGTTATAATGTCAACATATTGCGTTCATTACTTCATATTGAACTGCATTTTATGCAAGAAACAAATTCTGATTTACTTAGTTTATCAACTATTATAATGTCAACTTTTTGTGTTCATATTGAACTGCATTTTTATGCAAGCCAGCTTGTACAGAGAACTATGTTTAATACAACTATTTTTTCTTTATGTTCAACTGCATTTTTATGCAACTGTGTCAACTTACATCTGTTTAATTACACATGTTCATGAACTACTATATTGTGAATAGATGTTGAGAGCTGTTACAACACAAGGGGGTCAACAAGGTCGGGGCAGATGTGAGACATCTGCAAATGTGCCAGGTGTTATGCGATCAAAAGACTCTGTATTATATTCCGGTCTTACATGTATATAGTTCATGACGTCATAACTAATTAACCTCAACACCAGGGCCAGATTGCGAGTACCTATGGTCTAGCAAGCTCATTGTGAGCTGGCCTGAGCTCCATATATATGTACTGAAGAACTCACTGCTCTGGTATACCTAAACCATAACCGCATGGGTACGAGTCTGTACTACCTCCACTGCGACTTTGACTTCAATAAGTCCACGACTGTCTTGGATTTCGAGGCAGCACTTCCCTTGCGATAGTAACTTCTAGTTAATATAATTAAAATCTACTTATAGCTGGTTGTTGGGTGAGTTAGTCTGACTACAAAAATATGTTGTTGCAATGCATTGTTGCCATAGTTACCAAGATATGACACCCCCCATGGTGAAAAGAGCGTATTTTTATAAACATGATAACTAGATAAATAATAATGATAAAAACCTGGAATAACTTTTATTTAGTCACAAACAACATTGTCTAGGAGGTGTAGCAGAACTATTGACATAGGAGCCATAATAAAAGTTTGGCAGTCTGAATACTAGAAATGTGTACAATTGCTCTCACTAAAACTATTACTATTTCATTACAATTAAACATAATTCAATTATTTTGCTTCATCTCCAAGAGAAATGTATATACTGTTAGCGCTGAAAATTTGATCAAGATAGGTTAAATACTTTTTGAGATATCCTGCGCGCAATATCAGGAATCGGCTTTTGAGAAAAACGGCTTTAAAGTTAAACTTTCTAATTATTAATAATTATAATAGCCCCAAAACAACAATAGACAGTCCAATAAAGATATATAACTGTTTAAAAAGCTCCAGTCTTATAAGTTATGCCCTACTTTTCTTTTCTTTTTCTTGGTCTTAACCATTTCATTTCGATGTCAGGTTATATTCTTTGGGTCTAAGTCATTCGTTTGTGACTAGGTAGGGCTTCGCGTGCTGGACGATTTAATGAAAATTGCATCTCTGTTTACACAATTTTCGGTGTCCAGAGTATATTTATCTGCGGGAACAAGGACGCATTTCTTCCTCGGCTTGAATTGCCATTATTACTTTATTCTCAGTGGATATATAAGGTATATTCTGTATACCTTAGACTTGTTTGCTTTGGGTATAACAAAAAGTCTAAAATGGTGTGACGAAACTGTTCACACGGTTGTAGTTTACGATTACACGGATAGGTTTCGTAATATCTTTATTTCATCTACAAAACTTTCGACTTGAGTACCAAAGGACTGATCGTCACGAAGTGATTAGAATTTTACTGTTTATAGTTTTTGCGAGTGTTCTTGTTGATATCGTCATGTTGTTGTTTTACATTGGAGAAGAAGGTCGAAGGGACATAAGAATTGGCGCGCAAATTGGTGGCATGGTGATTGTTATTAGTGTATTATTAGTGTATTATTATTATTAGTGTACACAGTACTAGTTCATTATACATAAACACATGCCGTATACATCACCCGGCAAAATAAGACCTATATAGAGCATTATGCCTAGTCGTAGCCAAAAATGACATGAGCCGTAGCCCGATTTTATCAACTGGGGTAAATAATACCGTACTAAAACCGGAAGTCGAAAAGGGAACTCCAAATACACCTTAAGCGAGAGATTGCACACTTTAACTCATTATTATAAGTTTAAAAAAAATCTTTTCTTCTACACTTTCGGCTCTAGGGTCGTGTTTATGTTTAACAGCAATGGCGGATGCTACCAGTTTCCTACCGTCACAGCCTCCCTCGTTAGCAACAAAGCCAGAGGATCCTGTATATTCTTTTACAGGACCGGGTCATTGGTCTTAATGATGTCCTCGCCAACTGTGAAAAACGGCAATGTGGAAACTTATCCCTACTAAATTAAAAACAGTTTGATTCCCATCAAAAGCGGCCGCCCGTTGCAAAACTTCTCTCGCTAACTTAACCCAAAATAAACAATATCACATATGCCTGAAGACCGGTCACATGATTACCCACGCACCAATCAATTCACTCTTAAAGGCACACTGCTGCGTACCACGTGATGTAAATGACCGCTGATAAAGTAATCTGTTTGAACGCCGGCGCACTATGTCCTGCTGCAATATGGCGGAATATGAAGAGAATGGTTTAATTCTAGAAGAGACTGATTCGATGATAGAAAATAGGGAACTGGAAGAGGATTCACATGATTTTGACGAGGTAAGTTAATTATTTTGTCATATGTTTGGGCGCGTTTTGTTTTTATTGTGTTTTGGTGTGTTAGATGACTTTTATGTAAATTTTTGTTGTGTATAATTTTAGGAGCTCGAATCAGTAGCGGGCTGTATGTGTCACTCGCAGTGCACTCGAAAATTGAAAACGTCTGCGAATGGTAAAGTTACTGGATGTCCTTGTAAGGGCAATAGCTTGCGTTGTGGAGGGGATTGTTCTTGTGGCACGAAAACCAAATCTTGTAAGAATAAAGTAAGTTATCTAATTCTTGTTCGAAATTATGACAAATAAACTTAATCGGATAAGATTTTAGCATATGATTTGCTTTATAACTCTGTATTACTGCTTGTTTTTGAAAAACTGTACCGTTCTTTTTAGTCAAACGACAACGATAATCTCCGTGAAGGTGAACCCGGCAGAACCCATTCAACCCAGCAAAATGAACCGATTGATGAAACTTCAGTGGAGGTACTGTATAAACCGTAAAATTGCAATTTGGCTACTTGATAGTTCCACTGTGTCTATTGCATTGAAACTGATTGAAATGTTTGGGGGAAACAATATACTCTGGTTGTGTTACTTTGACATGTTTTAATGGCAATTTTACATGTACTGTATAGGAAATGCTAGAATCCTTGGATCGTGAAACTCTCCTCAAAGTTGCTAAACAGGGTTTCATATCAAGAAGACTGATATTGAAGGACATAATCGCATCAGTCCAAAACAATGCTGGGCATCCAACTGAACCACCTACTCAAGCTAATGCAATTCCACCATTTTGTGTCTGTTGTCATTGTCATGAAATGCCAACTGAAAAAGAAAGGGTTTGCTGTAAGGAAAAACGCCTGTGCCGAAGTACAAGTGCTGTTTTTCAAAATATCTGCATAGATTCAGATAATGTTGCCACCGTAATCAGGAGCCTTGCAGATACATATGTCTTCACCCCTATATATGATAACCGGGCAATGAGGCATGCTGCTTATCGACAGTATGTCATGTGGCAGCATGGCCACCTAGGAAAAGGCCACCGTAGAGTGATCCCTTCCTGCTGTGTATGGGAAATCAGAAAACACCATCCCTCGCCAAATGGTAGATACACCGGATATAAAGACAAGTAAAAAAAACAGTAACATCGTAAACAGCAGAAAAAAATGTAGACCGAACAAGAAATGTTGTGTTTCTGGTAACTTAACCAACAACAAACATAAATAATTGATGAAAAGGGCAATTAAGACCATTTCATGGCATGGTAACACTGAATATACGTTATAATTTTGTTGTCATGGCAACAAATTGTGATGTAATTATGATTTCATCAGTCAAAAATACTGATTTGAAGCAGTTTCAAAAAAGGGTTTTTGATTATTTTGTTATTATGTCAATAGATTTATCTTAATCGATATGTTCTTATTTGTATTGTTTCTATTATAATGAATTTTTTTGTCAAAATTTCATGTTAGCAGATGTTCAGGAATACTCTAACTTTTTTATACCTAATATTTTTTCACCATTTTACTAATGCCCATACTACCAATGCATAACTAGGAAAAGTCGTAAAATTTTAGATTCATGGCTGTGTCCATTATTGAGATATCAGCATTTAAATTCAGCGCGGGCAGATTCCGCCCCCCAGTCTAGATAGGGTTAACACATTCCTGCCAACATCGACATCAGCTAATCAAATCAATCCACTGAATGAAATAGTCTAGTGTTAGTCAGAATAAAATAAAATCTCTTGTCTCGGACAGAAATTCCATGTCAGAATGATTTAGTATTCTACTCTGGCTAACAGTAGATAATTTTACTCAGCTAGAGTTGACTAAACTAATTATTTACATGTACAATATCTTATATGGTACTTTTTTATACATAATAATATACATGTACAGTATATAATAAAATAACAGTTTAAAATCTTGATAAATGTTCCTTGACAAGTTGGGATGTTGGTGGAGCAGGGAGAGCAGCAATTGTGGGTGCCACATTTTTAGGGTGATTTTCATAGGAAATTGGATGTGATGACCCGGTACCAACTGCTTTCAAAACTCTTGCACATAATATTGGAAGATAAGAATAGTTTTTCTTCTCTTTGACAAACACTACTTTCCATCTTTTCGAACGTTTACTCCAACGTCGAGAGTAAATAGGCTCTGCTTTCTTATTGCAGGCTTGTTTCCTATGGAGATGGTGGTTGTGGTCTATTGCTGCTAATAGACTCCTAAGGACTACACCCTCATAACTGCAATAGGAATACAATAATATTGACAATTTATAATATTATTTAAAAAGGCTGCACCATTTATTTTATATTCAGTTGATCTTGGTTATTTATTTACAGAATTTTATTTTAGTATAGATTTAAAACAAAGAACTACTGATAATGAGATAAAGCCTTTTAACAGACTAAATTGTGTACATGTACTAGCCAAAAAGTTATATACTTACGAAAAACCAAATCTCTTTGGGGCATACATCAACCTGTGGCTATGATAAGCCTCGAGTTTTCCAGTGTGACTGTAAGTAAAAATTAGCACAGTAACAAACATTAGTACATGTAACAGCAAAATAGCAAGACAATATCATATAGAATAATGAAAAATTCATGATGCATAACTCACCGAAAGCGTGTGTAGAAAGGAAATGATTTCAACAGTTTCTTATCCAGAACAATTTCTCGAAGTGCCTGCATGGGCGGAGAATCTGGTAGAATCCACTCTTTGTCACCGAGTTCAAGGGGACCATGGGAGCACTGACCACCATACCAGATATGTTGATTGGTGACATGCTTTAGAAGGTTAATCCACATTTTCTATAAAAAATATTTGTCATATAACATTGTGGTTTTTTTATAATTATTGTAATACAAATACATGTATGTGTAGTTTATATATTAACCTTCATATTCTTCAAATTATCCTTGCAGTCCTTCGAACAATGCCAAAAGTGATTTCGGATAGGTGCAAACCATTCTTTTAGTACTGCATTGCCAACTTTCTTACCAGCCTTGTAAATAAAATAATAAAATGAATAATTGAAATATGGGGACTACTTCATGTATGCCGATTTTTGTGTCCCCAACACAACATTTTGGTTAGGATTATAGTTGTGTTGGGGACAGGCTTACATAAATTAACCAGCTTTAGGCATATTTTCAATAAATTCAATAAGTATCAATACAACAGCCATGTGTCACATGTGTGGTAAAAATAATAGAAGGCTTCACTATAGCAGCTACTTGCAAAATGGTGGCTGCTATTGTGAAACCTTCTATAATCAAGCAAACTCTAACAAATTTAATAAAGCAGGTTACTAACTTCAGTTAATTTCTTGTCAAGCTTATTGCTTTTATGCCAGATATCTAGCTGATGGGCAACATTCTTGTATTTAGGATCAGTAGCTAGAGTATGGGACAAAAAAATAAAATTTTAAATGAGAATCACAAAAATCATGGAAAACAACATTGTCAATACAGAGAGTTAGTAAACAGGAAAATCAAATTAAAAATAATTACCAAGCAGTTTGATAACTTGTGATGAAGCATCAGTTACCAATTCAGCAACAGTGATGTGGTCCATCAAATAATGTAGTGCTCTCTGGCAGCCCACTTTCTCCATGACAACACTTTTTAATTGTGAATGTCGCACATCAACAACTTCAACATGGAGAACATAATCTAGTTCAGCATGCATAATGGTGTATGTGCAGTTTTTTGCACAATAGCCAGGTGAATCCATCTGCCCATCCCCAGATACAACACATTGCTGGTCCCCAAGTGTTGCAAACATTTCAGTTTGCATAACATTCCACAATGAGTGTATCGGGGTAGCAAGATACTTTCTTTGGTACTGATGAAACGTTGTTTCACCAATAAAGGCTAAGTGAAAGCATTTTGCAAACAAAGAGAGCTTGGCATAATTATTTCCCGTGAATAATAATGATGATGCAGCCTGTATGTTGTTTACATACACTCGGTTGACAACTTCACTGGACTGCCAATTCCCACGATGTCCAACTTTACAACACCACCGTACCTCCAGAACACAGCCGACTATCTTCTCTTTCACTTCGACCAAGGGCATGTTGCACCCTCTGTCCATACAGAATGAAAATAGTTCCTTTATCTTTGATACAGAGCAGACAAACTTGTTCTCATTCACTAGGTTGAGCTCATCATCACAATCTTTGGACATATTCTCATGATATTTCTCAGAAATTAACCTAACTGGGGGAATAACTCCATCAATGTTGTTTTGTTGTTCCTGTGACATTATGGGAATGTTACACTCAATCGGTATTAGTTCCAGTTCGGATGTGATATCCATATCAATACACTCATTGGATTGATAATCATCCACATTAACAGTGTCATGAGATATAAAATCCTCATTGCAGGAAATGTTTAGCTCCTTAACACTTAACAAAAGGTCATCCTCGTCATATTCGCTACTACTTGCATCAGAGCATTCATAACAAACATCATCACCACTTTCATCATCATTATCACTTTCATTTTCGCTGATACAAAGTTCTGATGCATTTAGGCTGTTGTCTCTTATGATGGTGTCTAGGAATGGTACCTCATTTGATTTTGATGATCCTGTAATTTTAGTCATAGAAGTATCTGTCTGTTCATTGTCATCCTCAACAATTGACTGACCTAAGAAAAATGTAAACAAATTTTCAAATTTTTATAGTATATATCTGTCAACTATGCTATAAACAAAACATTTAAACTTACTATTATAAGTCAAATGCTGGAAAATTGCTGTCATTTGTGCATGTGCAACTGTTGTATTCTAAAACTACAATGTGTTGTGCGCTATGTTCACATAAAGTCTTGATTTGTCGTGACTTATGGATAAAACTTGATGTCGACAAATACCTGAAAATGAATGCAAAAGTTTCGTTCGTACGCTATGACCTTGTGGCGTTGAATATGATGGTGGACAGAACCCTCCAATACTAGACATCGGCGAATCGATTCTAAGAGAAAATTACGATGTTATCTTCAAGCGATATCGTACCTGACTATTTATATTAAATATACATGTATGTATTTGATTTGTCGAAAAACAAGATAAATCATCAACCTGAAAACAAAATAAACATCATTTCAACATACCTTTGCATTTGCTGATATCGAGTATCTTCCGAGATACTGGTTGTACTTGTATCTCGTTCCTGATGGCTTTTGGCATTATCCAAAAGAAACCTCGCAAAGTCCGAGTTATTCTTAAAACCGCGACGTTCGCGTTCCCTTGTCCACTCTTCGAAGACGTTTGTGTGAATGGATACGGTCTTCCATAGCAAATCACGAATGGTTTGGTAGCCGGCTTTGTAAACTCTCTTCCTTCCTGCTCCAATCCTTCTACCACCGCGATTTGAGCTGCTGCTTTCAACTAATGGCCTTGGTTGTTCTGGCACACGGAAATTAACGTCATCGTCCACTTCATTGATACTTTCCATTCATTAATATGTAAATAATTAGCCTCCTTCGCAAGTCGCCATGTTGGATTGCTTTGATTTTGTTAATGAATTTTTTCAAAATTGGTAGCTCAGTGCGCATGCGCCGATACCGCTGCAGTGTGCCTTTAATGTGGTTGAATTTCAATATAAAATCCCGAAATGACGTCACATAGACTATCGGTAGTAAAAGTCGAAATTAAAATCAGCTGTTATTTCTAAAATAAAACATTATCGTAAGAGTTAGGGTTAGTATATATTAGGTGGAGGGTTAGGGTTAGGATTAGGGTAAGGTTTGGGTTAGCCACTATGTTTTAAATTTGGGGATTTTTATATGGAAATCGATGTTTTAAAATATAACAAGACGCCCGCTAGGCGTTAACTTGGGCCACTTAATCACTGGACAAATTAGGGAGATATGGCGTGAATTTGGGCGGGGGGTACGTATGGGTAGCCCGAGAATGAGGAAGAAAAATCAGGCGTCTACACGCAGGCTACCCCCCCCCCCCCCCCCAATGCAGAACGCCTGACACGCAGACGAAATTTAATGTAAACATTAAACACGGCAATGCTATTTTTCTAATATCTGTTCGATTGAAGGTCTTCGTGTGTCAAAATTTATATAAAAACAACGGAAAGGTATACGAAACATACCTGTTACGAAATTACATCGGTTTAACGAACATAAAAGCATTAAATCATCGGGTAAACAACGAATAGATCTTGAAGCCATGTCCTTTGATTTTAGAGGCGAGTCTCGCTTTAATCGCTAATACGCATTTTCTTATATAACATCTGATCTTCACATTTTAAGTAGACGAAACCTACAGCGTTCGATTCGCCAGATTCAAGTGATCATTTCGATATAGAATTGATGTAAATCGGATAAAAACACAACATTTCATGATTAATATTACGGAGTTTCACGGGATAAATGTCAACACAGTATAATAATATTTCCCTGCCCTTCGGCTGTCCTTTCCGTCTTCATGATTGATCTCTCATCTGTGTTTCTTTCATCTTCACATTTTAAGTAGACGAAACCTACAGCGTTCGATTCGCCAAATTCAAGTGATCATTTCGATATAGAATTGATTTAAATCAGACAAAAACACAACATTTCATAATGATAAATATTACGGAGTTTCGCGGGATAAATGTCAACACAGCATAATAATATTTCCCTGTCCTTCGGCTGTCCATTCTGTCTTCATGATTGATCTCTCATCTGTGTTTCTTTCATCTTGGAGAGAATCTTTGCAATGGTTTGCAGGTTTACAGGTCTCGGTAAACTTTCCAACTGCGATTCATTGTCAACAAGACGCCCGCTAGGCGTTAACTCGGGCTACTTGAGGTTGTGGCTTATTGAAAGACATTGTAGGCAAATTCAGTGATTTGAATTCAATATACACAAATCTATAGTTGTAGGTACATGTAATGATACGGCTGTCAGTGCAGGGGTGGTTAAATTTTCCATCATTGCAAACCCATAACATAGTGTTGGCCAACGGCTTTGATTATATGAAGGTGAGTTGGCTCAGTATCCAAGCTGGCTTACTGAGAATTCTGCACCACCAAATGAGCCACCCTGTTTGCTGACCTAATCCAGTTCTAGCCAACAGGGTCAGCCTGGCAAGCGAGCCGGCCTGTGCTCATGTAATAACAATTCATATGGTCAGTCCGGCAAACAGGTTTAGTTTGAGCAAGTATTAAATCAGTTAATCTTTTTCTCAGTGTATAAGGCATAGCAGTAAATCAAACCATTTAGCTGGCAGTAGCAAGGTGTCATAAGCTATTATAAACAGTTTAAAGAAATGTAATTCAAAATCATTATTTCTTTGAAGTTATATAACATTTTGAGCCAGTAAACATATTCATAATTTTAGCATATTTATTATTTGAGAGGCTTTATACATACTAGTGACTAGTCCAGTGGGCACTAGTGACTAGTCCAGTGGGCCAGCCAGCTACTTAATTGTAATATAAAGACAGATTACTGCATAGTTAATTATGTTACTGTCTCGGTTAGCGAGCCAACTCGCTTTCCGTGTAGTCAAGGCCAAAATTCAGACCCGTCACTGGTAAACCAGCAAACAACAACAAACTCTTTACTCCTTGATCTTGATAGTTGGTATGGGTGTCAGAGATTTATATACTGTGTGTTCATTTGTAAGCATTTGTGTATAATAATACATGTATGAACAATCGATACAAACTTACTGATAACCCAGAACATTTTGGAGCCCCATTATTTTAATCTTACAGGTAAAATATCGAGTGAAACAGGGCATAAACAGGGTTACTCAATGGCAACAATGAGTGTCAGAGATTTATATACTCTAGTCTGTACGTTCATTTGTAAGCATTCGCATATAATAATATGAACAATCGATACAAACTTACTGATAACCCACAACATTTTGGAGCCTCATTTAAGCTTACAGGTAAAATATCAATATCAATATAAGTGAAACAAGGTAAAATTCGATAGCAACATTGCATACTTTAATAATAGTACTTGGTATATGTGAAACAATAAACTATAGCATCGACTTTATTTTGTATAACATAACATGATAACAATAAACAATACAGGCAACAAAGTTTATAAAAATATTACAGTTACCTCAGAACAGTTAACATATTTTCAAAAAGCATTCATACGTTGAGTTTCATATTAAATTGTTAAACATAGGTTTAATCGAGTACACATCAGCGTACAGGTACGGCATTTTCAGTGTACGGTTTAATATCGAGATCTCAGATCGCAGACAGAGACCACCAAGGCACCAACCGTGTCTAAATCGCTCGTTATCTTTTAGTGTAGCCGTAGGTCTTCGGCGATCGGCGTGTGCGATTGTAAGCATCGTGAGATCAAGATACTGCCAGCCACATCAAATATTTTCAGTGAACAACACTCGAGGAAAGGTAACCAGATGAATATTAAAAATTTGACAATGGCGCATAAATGCAGTGGTTCAGATCGATCTCGTACCCAGTCCCAAGTGGGATGATGCAAGAATTGCCATTTCGCGACATTGCCAAATAAACAGAGCCCTTTTTAAGACTCGTGCTCTCCCTCCACAGGGGGAGGCCCGAGTAATAAAACGAAAGTCCGAAATCGCTTTGCCTTGCAACGACTATCTCTGTTATGTTGACGTTTCGTCCACGGTTCTCTCTTTAATCTCTCATCTGTGTTTCTCTCAGTCATCCAGTTATCTTGGAGAGAATCTTTGCATTAATTTGCGGGTTTACAGGTCTCGTAAATGCTTTTCAGACTGCGATTCATTGACAATAAAACTTGCCGAAATCGCTTTAATTCGCTATTTATACGCCCACGCAATAATTACATTCTCTCGACGTATAAAACGACGAACATGACGAACATGACAAACATGACGAACATGACGAACACAGAAATCAAGCTGGATTTAAGACTTGTGCTCACCACAGGTGGCCCAAGTAATAACATTTGATTTAGGGAGAGGTGGTGCGGGAGAAAATGTGCGCAACATGGAAAATTAAGCAGTTTTTGTATCCAAATATACGTTTCTAAGGGCGTTGCTAAGTAGGAAAATGCAGTCCAGCCTTGGAATTTTACGAATTTTCAACATTTCTATCTTTGCAATCGAAAAAATTCTGTCAATTATCTATTTTAATGTGGTTAACCAGTTAATTTATGGCTAATTCAAAAATTTACTAAAATATTTATTTTTTGTATTGGACCCCCTTAAAGTGCATATACGAGAATTTTCAATTTTTTTCTAAAAATCGGTCGTATCGAGACGATTCTAACGATATATAATATACCTTAAACGGATAAAAATTTCTCGAGATATCTTGCATCAAACATAGCAAAAAAAATTGTTTTTCCAAAACATGGCCGGGAGAAAAGAGTCTGAGTCCGAATAACGCTGATGACGTCAAATCGGGAACAAGCTGTAAGACGACTACAGTTGTTTACTATAGTTTGGAGAGACAGGCTGCAGCGATTTATCGATTACTCTGTATTTTGTGACAATGTCTACATCTGGATCTTACTCAGACGAAAGTTCAACAGTGGACACGCACTTGGACTTATCTGACAACTATGAACTCGAGTTGGAGGAATGAGAATCTGCTTCACTAGATGCAGCTTCCCCTTGTCAGGAAGACAAAGACGGTGCGGTTGTCCTACCATATGACGATGAACCAATTGCTGATGAAGAATGGGTTCGGACATATGAAGAAGCTAAAGAGAGAGAGAGAAGATTCGCGTTGAGGCTGTTCAAGAACGATTAGATTTTTTATCTCATTGCGTCGACACTCGACACCAAAATGACGACTGACCGAGCGACTGACATATTTACTATTATCGGTTGAATATTGTCTCTGTGCAAATGAAACTCCAGAACGAGTACGAAACTCAGTGCTGTCTAGAGATTGAGAGGTGCGTGAAAGCATTGAGTTCTGACGACGTCCTACAAGATGTCGAAACGCCACCATCATAACAGCAAAATTCTATTTTATACAGTGTACGCATCTTCCAAACCTTTGGCGATACCTTCGACAATATTTATACGACTTTAGTTATATACTTCGAAGCTGATAATCTTAAAGCCTATTTATTCACGCGAAATCCAGAATGATGTGTGCATGATGGTGCACATCAACTGTTAGTACAATTATATAAATATCACTTGCAGAGTCATTTATCTTATTTGGGCAATTCCTCCTAAACTAAAATAATATATTGTACCTCCTCAGTAGTCAATAATTTTTCCACCAACTTTTCATAATTGCATAGGCGCTTAGCTTTTTATTTATTTATTTCAATCTAGTGACACAACATTTAAACTTTTTGGGGTTTGTACAATCAATATCATATAGAGAATTTATTCTCTCAGCTTGTCGATGGTACGAATACCATTATAACAATATAACCATCATCTGTGTATCAGTCAATTTGAACAAAATTTGAAACAAGTGGGGATGAATTTACAGGCTTTGAGGAAGATGACTCAGACTGCTATAACACAATTTATAACAACTTTATATTGATTGCCTTGGGCAATCTAAAATATTCTTATGACCCTTCATGCTGACCCTTCATTGGGAAGGCTGATCTCACCACCCCATAGCATGAAGGGTCATAAGAATGTTTTAGATTGCCCAAGGCAATCAATATAAAGTTGTTATAAATTGTGTTATACTAGTCTGAGTCATCCGTTCCTCAAAGCCTGTACATTCATCCCCACTTGTTTTAAATTTTGTTCAAATTGACTGATACACAGATGATGGTTATAATGGTAGTGTGGTTTGGCCGCTTGGCTCTTTGGCTTTGTGTTGTTTCCTCAACTTGAGATACTACAAAATAACACAAAGTAAAAAAACTTGTTAAAATACTTTAGTAATCCTCAAAATCATTGTGCCATAAAAATAATTCGGTTTCCAATTGCATTGGCTCATCATCCTTCAAACAAACATAATTTGGAAATTACAAAAAAATAGATAAATATAGTAAGCACATGAGTTATCATCAGTTTCAACATATTCGTGTATTTTAACTGTATATGGAAAAGTGGCTTTAATAGCAGATGTATTTAATTACCAAGTCAGTGCCTGTAACTGGAGAAGACTTGCAGTTGACAAGATGTTCAATGACAATTATTTCCTTGGTCTGTTATTTATAGTTATAGTAAATAGTTATTTATAGTGGCTTATTGTTTGTGATAAAAATTATTTGAAATATGTTCTCACCTTGCGTCGTATCGCTCTTGCCGCTCGCCATAAAAGTTCTTCGCGATCATCTTTGTTATTCCAATTTCATCTCTCTTTAGCCACGGAATGTATAGGCCTTCGTTGGTCCTGGCAAACCAAGTTTTCTAACATAATCGTGTGGATTGAAGTGTTTAGAGCATACGCAGCTTGACCTGACCTGGAAGGCTTCCATTTTTACGCGCTTGCGCTTGACAAAATCTATTCAACGTTGCCGTATTTCTACTGCCTCCGGTCTCAAATCACCAGCATAAGCTATCTTGTGCTGTATTATACCATTCTCAGGGTCTGGCTTGTTGGAAGACCCGTATACAACGCATCGCTAAGGGATTTTGTCCGCAGTTGGATCGGTAACTGTAGTCGCCTTACAGCTCGTTCCCGATTTGACGTCATCAGCGTTATTCGGTCAGACTCTTTTCTCCGCCATGTTTTGAAAAACTCATGTTTGGAACAAGATATCTCGAGAAGTTTTTATCAGATGTTATATATCGTTAGAATCGTCTCGATACGGCCGATTTTTACATTAGTCTTGACATATATTTTTAGCATAAAATACGCACTTAACCAAGCACGTAATGTATGGGGCGCCAAATGTAAAATAAATGTTTAGGACAAAAATGTATTGATTTTACCATTATTTACCTAAATAATACACTATTGGTAAACAATGTTTCTATCTGAGTTAAACAATCCATAGATTATTTACAAATAATCTATGGATTGTTTACAAACAATCCCTGGATGGTTTAGTGAAAAAGTATTATTTATTAAATAATCCAGGGATTGTTTATAAATAATCTAGGGATGGTTTAGTAAACCATAGTTTGTCTACTAAACAATCTATGGACTGTTTATAAATAATCCAGGGATGGTTTAATAAACCATGGCTTTTTGTTAAATAATTTTTGTTAAATAATCGCGCGCGCCAAATGTAAAAGAAAGATGGCTGCCCGCCAAATGTAAAAAAATATGGCACACAGGAAAGAGCCTGGGTACAGCGTCCTGCGTGCCGGGGGGAGAAGTAAATAGTACCAAAAGACGCCAAACTCTCAACAAGTACATGTGGGCACGTCGTTCCGAGACCTGCTAGTAGGTTAGAAACGTGCTTTCCCGGTCATGCTTGGAACCTGACGATTCATGGCCTTTATGTTTCTCCAAAAACAGGGACAAGGTCGGGGTGGCGGACTTCAGGCATTCATCTCGGCCTTGACATACTCTTTATATTCACCGCACCCGGGTTTTGCAAATTCCATATCTTCAATAATCCTCCACTCTCCCAGCTTATTCCCTCATTCTTCACTTCTCCCATTCTGCATTCAAATCATTGCTCGTCACAAATCTCTTCCGATCCAAATCCCATTGTCCGAAAATATCAAACCAAACCACAATACACAACCATCCACATTATATAACATTAAGTATTATTATCAATATAATTTTAAATAAGTATTATTATTACTATCATTAAATAAATACCATTATTGCATCACCATTATCATCATCTCCCTTTATTTAATTTACATCTTTACACCTCTATTCTAATATATTCTCTCCACACGATATGCTATAATACGAAGTAAAAACAACCAATATAAACTTGAGGTAAAATAAACAACATACAGTATACTATGACATAATCCAAAACATATACAATATACACTACTACATAATCCGGAACACAATCTCACTCAACTCCACATTATTTTAGTTTACCTGTATTTACATCCAACTTTATAAATATAATTACAATAAGGTGTTTTTAAAGAACGAGACACACAACATATAGAGTATCACAATATGGAATGCATTGGTAACGTATTCTACAAGCTGGCCGCCTTGCACGGCACCACTGCTCCCCAGTGTTAAGTCAACTCAGCAAGATGGATGACTCTAAAATAGAGTTTTTTTCCCTGCACCTTCAGGGCATTTCCCCGGATTCTCCAGTTTTCCTCTCTA
Organism: Chrysogorgia sp. JL179-B06; assembly: GCA_035772405.1. Classification (NCBI taxonomy): domain Eukaryota; kingdom Metazoa; phylum Cnidaria; class Anthozoa; order Scleralcyonacea; family Chrysogorgiidae; genus Chrysogorgia; species Chrysogorgia sp. JL179-B06. The sequence continues at coordinate 350,491 of JAYKKM010000351.1, read as the reverse complement.
CAGAATCAATGGAAAAATGTCCCCAATCAGATCCACTGTACAAGCTAAATACATTCGGCACTTAATATAGACTCCACGTACATACATACTGTACATAGACAATCTTACATGTACCTCACCACACTGAACAGTCTACATGACATCATTTGAGCAGCAGGGAATTCAACCAAGAGTACAACGACCATCAACCACCATATACCAAAATCAGACGTGACACTGTATCCCCAGGATCTGAATACCTGAGTTTTAAACTTTTATTTCTTTTATTTTGTGTACATCTAATTTTATAAAAACAAACAATAACAAGCCGAGTTGTCAACACGAATGAAGGCCACGAGTTAAGCTAATAATCCAATGCATATGATGACAATCTTATTCGTTAGCTGTGAATATCAAGTTGTGAGCTATTTAGTTGGGTTTTTTTCTGTGTAATACTTATGAGTAGCAAGCTCCCGATAGCAGCAGATTGGATTCGCCAGCGTTTGTTTCAAGGCCATTGCCTTCAGCGTATTCGTTAGTACGCGCCAGTTCACTAAGTAATGGTGCCTCAGGACAACGTAAAGGCAATGGACAAAAAACCGTAGAAATAACTTACAACTTTAAAATCTCGAAATATTCACAGCAAACGAATAAGATTGTCATCATATGCATTTTATTCGTGTTGACAACTCGGCTTGTTATTGTCGATATGGAAGGACGACTTTCTGTGTTAGAGCATTGGCTGTTCTACACGGACTTTATGAGCCGTGCGATTTCATGAAGCACGTACGTAACGTTATATTTCCCGATGAATTATTTATATTTGATAGTAAAAGGACAGTCAAAGTTTGGCGTCTTTTGGTACTGTTTACTTCTCCCCCGGCACGCAGGACGCTGTACCCAGGCTCTTTCCTGTGTGCCATATTTGTTTACATTTGGCGGGCAGCCATCTTTCTTTTACATTTGGCGCGCGCAATTATTTAACAAAAATTATTGAACAAAAATCCATGGTTTATTAAACCATCCCTGGATTATTTATAAACAATCCATAGATTGTTTAATAGACAAAGTATGGTTTATTAAACCATCCATAGATTATTTATAAACAATCCGGGGATTATTTAGCAAATAATCCATGGTTTACTAAACTATCCAGGGATTGTTTGTAAACAATCCATAGATTATTTATAAATAATCTATGGATTGTTTAACTCAGATAGAAACATTGTTTACCAATAATGTATTATATAGGTAAATAATGGTAAAATCAACACATTTTTGTCCTAAACATTTTTTTTACATTTGGCGCCCCATAGTAATGCGCATCTCACGGTGTCAATTTCATGCCACGCACTGATACCAGATTTGGCAGATTATATACAGAGTACAGACAATAACACTGCGCGCAAACATCATGGCTGCCACGAACGTCAACGTGGAATTGCGGTCGAAAAAGGTTTCTGCGGCCTCTGCCTCTCCTGTCTGGCAATATTTCGGATTTAGACTAAAGTTGGGCGGTATACCGGTATTCTTAGTTATTCACGGTATTTAGTTGATACCGGTATGGCGGTGTTGGTTTTGACGCAATACCGGTATACCGTTATCGGCGGTATACTGTAAGATATACCGGTATCATGGCTATCATTAGTTTATCTTTTTATTTAAACAGCAAGAAAAGTTCACAAACGAAAAACAAGCACAATGTATCCGTGCGCGAAATAGGGTATAGATTAGATTTTAACATTTTAGAACATCGTTAATTAGCCAAAATTTGGAAGCCATCTTAGGGGCTGTTTATATGAGGCGAGCTAGCCCGGTTACCGGGCTAGCCCGGTAAGCGAGATGATTTCTGGCTCGCGTTTATATGGGAAAAATTCATCCCGCTTACCGAGATGACTTCAGCGCCAAACAATAGACGGCGTCGGCATCCCTTTGAAAATTCATCTCGGTAAGCGGGCCAGCCCGGCTGCGAGTGTTTATATGAGAAATTTTTCAACCCGCTTACCGAGATCTCGCCTCTCTCAAGCGAGATCTCGCTAACCGGGCTGGCCCGCTTGTCCATATAAACGCACCGGAATTGTTAACAACAATATAACTACGCGGTGAGATCTCGCTTACCGAGCTAGCCCGGTAACCGGGATAGCTCGCCTCCCATATAAACAGCCCCTAAGTGCACGATATTTTAGCGTTTCATTTGTCGTAAACAACTCCAAATATGGGAGCTAAGTAGATTGTGCATTTGCGCTACGTTATGGCTGAAGCTAGTACTAGCATAGCTGTACTAGCAGCGATGACCTGTAAAACCAAAAGGAAGACTAAGTTTTAAGACTTTTCTAACGTGAAGCCAATACTTTAGCCATTTATTACAAATTAAGCCAAAAGTATGTATTTGCATATAGCTCCGCAAAATTGAGGCAAATCACACAGAGTTCTCTAAATCGCAGTGTAAGGTAAGGCAATTCTTATCCGGTAGCCAGACGGTTCATAGCTGTTGGAAACGTTACTGCCTGTAACTTGGTTTCAACTTGACCATAATTTGGATCAGTAAAAAAATAAATTTTACGACCGCAGCGGCTGCGGTGCAGCCACGCAGCCGATCATATGGAAATAGCGATCGTTAAAATGGATAATTTTCTTGATTTTGCCTTGAATTTTTGGGTTATTGGGTGTAAACTGCATTTATTGTAGATCACACATTTCCTTAAAAGATTTTAACGGTATACCGGTATACCGCGATATTTTAAAAATACCGTAACCGGTATTGAAATTTCAATACCGCCCAACTTTAATTTAGACAAGACGAAAACGACAATGACCTGCCGACATGCAAGCTTTGCCTGAGGAAAGTCCGTGCTACTGGGGGAAATACTTCCAACCTACATTGACATCTCCGAGATCATCATCATGCACGTTGAATATGCACGCAGCTGTATACCCTTCGTTAGCCAAACTTGCACGCAAATACTTGTGTGTTTGTCTCCGAGCGACTTTTCAGTGTCGCTGGCAACATTGTTACTGCCAAGCGGTCGCTATTGAAACCACACAAGGTTGATATGTAGGTTTTCTTGACTAAAAACCTGTGAATTCTTTATTCTTAAAACGTTTCTGACTTTTTCTGACAAGTTACAATGTATAATTTTGTTTAGTTCTTATTAAAATTTCGTTTCGTTTTCGCTGAACGTTCGTTTTTTTGTTCAATATTTTGCCGTGATCTATGCACTCCTTTATAATTATACAGCCAAATTATGACGCAAAGCGCTATTAAAAATTCGAAATTGCGTTCCTTGACTTCCTTCAATTAGTTCAAAACTGAAATTGCGTTATGAAAAACCGGTTTTACGTTTTAACCGGTTTAGAATCGGACGGTTTAGCGGTTTTTATTTTAAGCAAAACCGCCCAAGCCTAGCGAAATATCTCAGACTTGGCTCAGAATTTAGCCGAGCGAAATATCTCAGAGTGTAGCATAACATATGCAACCTCGTTCCCAGGGCCTTATCTCCGCTCCCGGGGGGGGGGGGGGGGGGGGGGGGGGGGGGGGGGAGCGGAGATAAGGCCCTGGGAACGAGGTTGCTCAGAATGTAGCGTAACATCTCAGATTATTATACCCTCACATATAATCCACCAATGAGTTGTCTAACATCACGTGGCAGCCCAATATTTTACGATGATTGGGCAGTAACCTTTGGACTATTTACACGGGCTGTTCACGTGCAAAGCAACGTCACTCGCGTGCCTTTTATCTAAATCGAAATTTCATTGGTTGAAGTACTTTCTCACGGAACGTGATGTGTTTTTCCGAAATTTCAAGAAACATTCTAATTGTGTTAAGTTATTTTGTTCGATATAATAAAACACCTATTGAATTCATTGGTTGAAGTACTTTCTCACAGAACGTGATGTGTTTTTCTAGTCTTATTATTCTTTTTGATATCCAGCAACCTTTGGACTGTTTACGTGCGAAGAAACATCTTTATGTTAGTTAAGATATTTTGTTCGATATAATAAAACACCTATTGGATTCATCTCGATTTGCAATATTAGTCTCGCCCAATATTGAATTGTCGACTTAAATATTTTGTAATATTGGGCTCAGAGCCAGAGGAGTAGCATAACATCGGGAATGTAACGAGACATCTCAGAGTGTAAAGTAACATCTCACATTACACTTAAGCGTTAACAGAATAAATATGTATTTACGTACCGGTCGCGATGACCCGTAGATTTTCAAGAAATATTTCGAGGCATGACCGGGACTCACGCATTGTTAACGTTTTCGGATAAATTGAGAGAGATTATCTTTCGTAATATTTCATGTGCTTGGGAAAAAACGCAGCCATGCTAGAAGATCCAGTGCGTTCGAAACAAAAGGCAGCCTTCGCTTCATTCGGTCGCGAAGCGAGGGAATTATACATGTAGCCAAAGCCACAAACCTATTTCGATTAACCAATTTTCCTGAGTTCGTCATTCGTTTTCTTTCTGATCTTCGCGGTGTTAAATCGTAACAAAAAAACGCAACGGATGATTCAGGCAAAGTTTCTCAAAGGGAAACAGTTCGCGAAGGTTTTGTCGTTTGTGGTGATATATGACACCGCAAGAAAAAGGTCTGAACGAACAAAAGCTATGCCTGTTTATCAGCCAGAATTTACAAACTTTTACAGTGATTACAACAGACATAACTAATACACTATAGTCTATATATAAAATACAACAGACATAACTAATACACTATAGTCTATATATAAAATGTGATGAACGCTTTGTTCAGTATTCATTATTTGAATCATATTCGTTGTCTGGTCCAAAAATCATATACACTGTAGACCTATAATCCTTGTCAGTGGCGCCCATTCGTATGGCATCAATTCTTCGGCGATACGCACACCGCTATCGCCGTTTCGGGAAATTGCGAATGATGTCGAACAAATACAAATGACGACCGATTTTGCGGCGATACGCACACCGCTATCGCCGTTTCGGGAAATTGCGAATGATGTCGAACAAATACAAATGACGACCGATTTTGCGGTCGAACGTATCGAAGACTTCGTTATTAAAAAGTGTGTACACGTTGTGCAAATGATGTAAATAGTATATTTTAAAGTCCTGATGTGGAAAAGTTATTTTGGTGCCAGTCTAAAGGATAAACTAAGCCATGCCTTAATGCGCATTGAGCATGCTATTACAACGTAAAATTTGTAAATTACAAAATTGTAAGAAAGTTTATAACGTACCTTTAACTACGCAGTGTAGCCAGCCCCAGACTAAATTTCGTTTTGGGCGATGAAATTCCAATTCCAACAAGAGTTTTTCGAAGCAAATGAAATAATCATCGTCTACCCGGAGAAGATATTGAAAATCATAGCGTTCACTTGCCCACTGAGCCATCCAAAGATATCTTCGAGCAAAGTTAGCACCACTGGGTGATTGGGCTAAGAGAATATCGCCATAGAGAGTACTTTCGTTTTCAAGTTTTGCTTTTACTGGACGTTCTAACGGTCTTCCTTTTCTGTCTTGTCCATCCGATATGAACCAGCAAACGACTTTTTCGCTACTTTTACATTTTCTCATCCAAGTTTCACGAACAGCGTTTCTTCGGTCGATGTGACGAGGCGCGCTATACACAGCAACGAACAACAAAATACGGCTGTGAGTTGTCTCTGTACTGACAGACAGCTGATAGAGGTTTGGGGTTGTCACAGAAATTATATTTCCTGTGTACGTTGAATATGATGTTTTTAAACGACGCAGGTACAGAATACCAGATACTACTAAAACTAACAAAAACATTTTCTTCCACTTTTGGTATCGACAAGCCATTTTATCCGTGGTGCATGCGTTCGGATACTCCATCGACGGAAGTCTTTTGATTGGCTATCCGTAATTGAATTAAACATATATTAATTGTCCCGGATATTAATTAAATAAGCAAAACAACATTGACTCATATTACCAAATCGACGATGGCTGGGCAAACTCTAAATTTTCGTTAGATCTATTGTCAAATGCTTGTCGTTGTTACAACAGTACGAGCATTGTTCGTGTTTATCTCTTTGGAGACAAAGCAAAAGAAGAATGGCTTGTTGCAGCGTTAATGAAGTTATCGCAAATTCGAATTGACGAACGAGACCCATTCTCAAAGTTTATTTACCGAACTTGCGCAAGGAGAATTTCTTCCTTAACTTCAAAATTAGAAGAATTTAAGAATATTTGGTTGGAGTCAGATGAAAAAGAGAAGGTTGAATTGCATTCCGCACGGGTAAAGGGGAAAAGGATGTATCATTAATCGAAAATTTCCAGTATTGGCACAGGCCCGACAGAAGCTTCCAACAAATTTTACCAAAGGCCAGTGCGTCAGTATCAGCTTCAACTCAACCAAAATAAGAATTTTGCCGTCCTACCACAAGGGTCTTACCATAAGACTAACTAACAGGTCATAAAGTAATAAAATAGAAAAAAAATAATTAGATGATATACATAGATAGTAATGTACGTCATTATTACCAAACTTTTGCAAGATCTCACGAAACTTTATCGTTTCTCCGCCACGCAAAAATAGGAAAGCCCTGGGCACGAGGTTGTTACAAGACAATAAAAAGCTAGAACCCCAAGGCCTAGCGAGCTTTACGACACAACCCAACTCGAACCACCAGCCACGACTCCCTTACTTGGAGTCCATAACTCCCTTACTTTAAGTCCATATAATAAGAAGACTCGTTAGAAAACTACTAGGCTTAAGAATAATGTTCGTAAGTCAAGTGCTCACACTAGGTTGGGTCATTTAACTACATTACATTTTGCTGCAATTGTTTGGAATAAGATATGTATTTACATTCGTGATGCACCTATATTATAGTAGGTTTTAAAAAATTTATTACATTATTATCTATGTATTTTATTTATGCATAATATATACTTTGTTCATTATTATCTAAGTAATGTACCTTACGTATGTGCAGTGGGATCTGAATTATGACACAATAGTTTTCTCTTACGTGACTCTATAACATTACAGTACCAATACATTTTTTATTTATTCTCTGATATTCTGTTTTTCATACGACGTTATATGTATTTATTTTGATGAGTCACTTTGGGATTTTTAATACATGCCCAATATAGCTGTTATGAGTTGCACAAAGAATGACAGACTAACTCGAACTGGTGTTTATTATGAAAGTGCCTATAACGTCTGTGGGAATTTAACATATTTGTAATCTATGGATTCTCCTGAGATAAATTGTAATATATCTTGTCAGCTGATAATGTCATCTTCATAGACTTTTTGCTGTTAAAGTTGACGGAAATGACGTCAAATCGGGCATCTGTAAAGAGGTATTCCCGATTTGACGTCATTTCCGTCAACTTTAACAGCAAAAAAGTCTATGAAGATGAAATTTTCAGCTGACAAGATATATTACAATTTATCTCAGGAGAATCCATAGTGTTTATTATGAAATCCACATACTTAAAGTGCCTATAACGTCTGTGGGAATTTAACATATTTGTAATCTATGGATTCTCCTGAGATAAATTGTAATATATCACGAAGCCCAAGCTAGTACAACGATCGAGAACGAACCTTTTAACTACGACAAAGTGACGTCACACTCATTACATCTTCCTTTCTCTAGTTCATTGTTTCTTTTAAAGAATGTAAGTTAATGCTGTTCAGTGCAGCTATTTGTTTCTACATTTAGTAGTAGTATGATGGTGGCCTCACTGTCCTTCCACATCTTTATATACATTTGTGGTCACAAACATGTCATTGTTGTCTTGTGAAAGGTCCCTTGAGTTTTCTTGTTCGTGTGTTGCTTCAGCAGTGAATTCTGATGTTTCCTCTATTGCTTGTTGCTGTTCAATAAATTGTTCATTTGTAGGCATTAAGTCACGTCGGTTTGGTCTCAGTATTTGGCCGTCCTGGGTCTTGGCAACATATGAGCGGTGTGTAAATGAGGCCACTCAGGTGAAGGCAATTACCGCGCCAAATCTGCGTTTTTTCTTGAGGGCTTGGGTACTAGCCAATTTGGCAAAAACTATAGCATTGATAATGGTAATTAGATACATGCGACATGAAAATTTGAGGCGCATCCAAACAGACGAGGCCTTCAGCTTTCGTTTGTTACCAAATGCGCTATGTTTGCGTGTAGCTTTAGTTGAAAATTTTGCCAGAGCGTCGACCTCTTTGGACATACTTGAAAAAATCTGCTAAAATCGATGAATTGAGCGTTGAAAATTTCCGATAAAAGGGCGTGATCAAATGGGCGTGGCTATAATAGTACCGCATGAAGACTGGCCTATATATAGCAAACGAATAGGCTGAATTTTAAACTTTTAGTACATCACTCAGTGCAAATAAATAAATAATGGTAGTCTATTTTTTTAATATTATATGAATCGAGTTAGACACTTAAGATATTTACAAATTGTTCACACAAAGATTTGAATAGTAAATAGAATAGTATACGCCACTTTTTCATCATTAAATTAAAACGTCATTGGAAAATTCTCCTTGTTTTTTTCATTTAAAAATGGTTGTTGAAGTTCTCGAATCGAAATATGAGAAACAAGTTCGCGATTGATAGAAATACATGCCAGATTAGAGAGGCGATTTTCGGTCATTGTGCTGCGCCGGCCGGCATGCTCCCCCGGAAAAGTTTGCAATTTAGGGCCTCCATTTTGCTAATATAGCTTCAAACATCTTTCAAATTTTGGATCAATTTAATGGTGTTAAATCAGACAGTTTCTATGCAGAAGTTTTTATTTTTCTATATTACATTTTACGACTTTTTTTCAGTTTACGAAAAAAAGGGGGGCTATAGCCTACCCTAGCCCCCGTGTTCCGCGGCCCCTGATAAACCAACCAGTCGCGAGTCACTTACTTGTTTATATCGATGAGAAAATTGAAGATGAGAACAGAATTCGTCAATTATATTCGAGTCTTTGTGTTGAGTTATTGTACTGCCCACAGCTGATTGAAACAATGAATGAAATACGAGTCGCAAGTTGCAACTAGTATTTCATCGGAACCGCTATCTGCCGTCAACAGTCAACCTGTGAAAATGATCTGTTCGGCGGCAAAATGCGAAATGCAAACAACCTGACACGTGACATGTGACCCGGCGCTCGCCCTGAGTAGGATTCGGGCGCGGGATTATTACAGTACCCCCCCCCCCCCCCCCCCCTAGTTACGCCACTGCTGCGAAGTCTGGAAAACTGTGGTCCATTATCCGATACCAATCTTTCAGGTATACCGTGTATTGAAAAAATGGACTTCATGTGGAGTGATGATTGATGGACTTGTTGTACTTTTCAGCAGTGCGATCTCTGGGAAGTTCTAAAAATAGTCGACAATGACGAGATAATCATTGTTCTTGAATTTGAACAGGTCAGCTCCAACATTTTCAGCTCCAACCAACGTCGAAAGTGAAAACGTGCAAGCCAAAGAAAGAACCAATTTTTTCGTGGGAACAATTGAGGAAAACAATTAACGAAGACAAAACATGGACCATGCCAATTGTCACGTCTGGATCAAATGTCACATATACAAGCTTGACTCTCGGCGCGAGAAAACCGCGGCTAACTCAAGCTAAAGAAAAGCTGATGACTTACAATCGAAACGAAATTCCTGTTATCGGAAAATGCACGTAACTTGCAACGAAAAGGTAAACCATGTAACCCCGTGCAGATGTTTATAGCTGCAAATGACTAATCGCCCATAATTTGTTTGGACACCTGCCTACTGCTAAATCTGATAAAGCGAGTCGAAAATATTCACACCGCCTCACGATATTTTTGGTGACATGCAGTCCCTGTAGTTCACCCACCGAGACGTCGAGTTCCGTATGCCTTGAGAGAAAAGTTCAAGTCAGAACTTAAACGCATGGAACAGTTAGACATTATTGTAGGAGTTGATGAGCCTACTGAATGGGTGAGCATGGGTGAGCTCACTTGTCATCGTCGAAAAGCCTAATGGAAAATTGCGCATTTGCTTGGACCCCCACGACCTCAACAAAGTGATCAAAAGGGAATACTACCCAATACCCACTGCGGAAACAATAATATCAGAGATGTCATGCACGAGCCAAATATATTTCAAAGCTTGACGCATCCAATGTTATTGGAAAATTAGAGTTGACGAACAAAACTCGAAGCTGTTGACATTCAACACTACGTTCGGAAGATACAGATTCAAACGCCGCCCATTCGGGATACTCAGCGCAAGTGAAGTCTTCCAAAAGAAAGTGGCGGAGATTATCGATGGTTTGGTTGGTAGTGCAAATTAACGTTCAAGACGATATCCTTGTATGGGGTGATAACAAAGAAGAACACGATGCAAGACTCAACGAGGTCCTAGAAAGAATACGTCAAGCGGGTATCAAACTCAACGACAAGAAATGTATATTTGGCTCAACCCGTTCCAACCAAGATCGACGCTTACGAGACATATGCCGACACCGCAAACGAAACAAGAACTCCAATGCCTACTCAGAATGGTGACATATCTGGGAAAATTCATTCCAAATTTATCTGAAACAATATATATATATATTATACATATAGTACAATCTACAGACACGTGTTTCGCTGTTCCACAGCTCATATGCAGTGTAGCTTGGTACAATCCATGGCACGAGAACTAATTATACACATGCGATTGCTGGTGATAACCGCTTGTGGGATAATAGCAGTCATGCGCACATCCAGTGAGCGTGAAGCGGTATAGGGCCAGAGTGCTCAAACTACCACACACCCACACCAACTTCACAGCTATGAAGTTGGTGTGGGTGTCCATTAGCGATAATGCATAAATAACTACCCTTGTGGTAGTCATGAGCACTCTGGCCCTATACCGCTTCACGCTCTCTGGATGTGCGCAAGACTGCTGTTGTCCCGCAAGCGGTTGTCGTATATAATTAGTTCTCGTGACATATCTGGAACTGATGAGCAATGGAACAGCGAAACACGTGTCTGTAGATTTGTACGTCAAAGGAAAAGCAGTTTATTTTATGTTGAATTGAAAATAATCAATGTAACAACAGTTTAACAAAGTAAAAATGGTCAGTGAGAAAAATGAACCCCCTTCTCTGCTCCCCCCTACGCCCCGCAACGAGAGGTTACGGTATATGATGGTTATCTTGAGCAGAGTCTCTGCAAAGATCCCACCCGCACCGGTCCACCCGCACGGGAGCTCATACTTTTAAATATATACGCAAGCTATTTATACACCACAAACACAATACTTTCTATGCATGTGGGTCAAAATTCACCGTGTTTAGAAATGTAGGAAATAATTCACCAAAATTATCTTAAATGTAGGAAATAATTCACCAAATTTGCTTAAATTTTTATATGTGTGTTTTAGCCGACTTACAACGATGATGAAAAAATCAGGCGAAAATATAAAATTGATCGATGCGAAAAAATATCGGCCATTGTGTATTAAGAATTTTTTTTCACGAATGTTTTTATTACGGCGAAAAGATACCAAATGGTTATCGATGAAAATGGCTGACGTCTCAGGATCATTTTGTAAAATGTGAAAATTCCGATTGATAAAATTTATAACTTTAAAATTGAAAGGATGAAATGTTAGAACTAGAGGAATTTTGTTGTTTGAAACTTAATGTTCCACAGGTGGTTCAAGGGCGTCTAAACGGGGGACGAGAAAAGCTTTCTGAACGGCGAGGTCTAGAAAGTTGGTAGGGTAACCACGTTGAACAAAAAAAGATCTCATTTCCATTGCTTTGGCTTGAAAATTTTGGTCGTCGCTACATAAGCGGCGAAGACGCAATAATTGAGAATAAGGGATGGATTGCTGGTTGTGTGGTTGGGATGAGAGGATGAAAATAGAAGATAACTATGGGAGTCGGTAGGTTTGTACGAGACCGACGTTTTCAGTGAATCACCATTAATCGAAATTAAAATATCAACGAACGACACACAGGTCTCGCTGATTTCCCACGCGTGAACTTCAGACCAGGATGAAAATCATCAACAAAGTTGAAACTCTAAAAGGACACGTGAGCACGACGCTGTTCCTGAACAGTCATCGATAAATCTGCAGAAGAAATCAGGCAGAGGACCTGTGTATCGTTCAAAGATCTGTTTTTCAACATAACCAACAAATAAGTTAGCATAGCTTGGACCCATTTTGTTGCCAATCGCAACACCACTTATTTGTTGATAATGTTCACCATCAAATGAAAAATTGTTGAGGGTATAGTACTAGTTCAGCTGAGCAGAGTAACGTGGATGTGGATTTCTAACTATGCAGTGCGATGATCAAAGAAAAACTTCAGAGCTTCAAGGCCATCATGGGGAATGACGGTGTATAAGGACTTGACGTTCATGGTGAAAATAAATTTATCGGAACTACTGAAACGTAACTGGTCAAAATTTGCAAGGCATGTTTGGTATCTTTGACATAAGAAGGCAACTTCTTAACCAGAGGATACATAACATTGTCTAGAAAACTGGAAATGAGCTCGGTGGGGCAACTACAAGCGGAAACAATCGGTCTGCCAGGATGGTTTGGTTTATGACTTTTAGGTAGGAAATATATGACAGGCGTTCTTGGGGTTGTTAATATAAGTTTAGATGCTATTGAGACAGGCAATTCGTGGGCTTGGATGAAATTATTGACCGTAATTTTGACGGATTTTTGGTGAGATTGAGTGGAATGGGAATTCAACTTAGTATAAAAGATGGCGTCACTGAGTTGGCGAAGAGCCTCTTGTCGATACAAGTCCGCTCTCCAGACAACAACAGCGCCACCATCCCTCTTCCAGGTCTGCCCACCTATATTTTGTTTACCGCTATCTCAACAAATTCGCATGTTAAATTCTAAATTGGCGTCCAAATTGGCCAAATTACTGGGTCCTTCCCCGACCCTCCCAGAGCACTAAAGTTCTTCTAACGAAGTCAATCGTCTAGTTTTCACTATTCCCTCTAATTTGGCATTATCTGACGCCGAGAGATTTGTTCTTGCGAAAGGTCTCAAGTCTGTTCCCAACTCCGGGCCCATCGATCTATTTTCAGTTAAAGAGGATACCGAATCTTTCTTCCGCCGCATGCGCCTCAATGCCTTTTTTCGTGATAAGCCCACTTTTAACAAAATAATATTTTTGAAGAACTCAACCTTAAGAAATCGTCTTGGTCTCCACCCGAAGGCGATCTTTCCTCCCTTGATCTTTTCGTAAGACAATGCCGCCATGACATTGATAAATTGCACCCTCCGCGCAGAAAACAACTTCATAACCTTAACGAAGAAGAGCTTTTAGCTTTAAAGTCATTGCGACGCTGAGATGACGTTGTCATAAAACCTGCGGGCAAAGGTGGCGCTGTTGTTGTCTGGAGAGCGGACTTGTATCGACAAGAGGCTCTTCGCCTGTCCTACTCAATCTCACCAAAAATCCGTCAAAACTACCATCAATAATTTCATCCAAGCCGGCGAATTGCCTGCCTCTGCATCTAACCTTATATTAACAACCCCCAGAACGCCTGTCATATATTTCCTACCTAAAATTCATAAACCTAACAATCCGTGGCAGGTCGATTGTTTCCGCTTGTGGTTGCCCCACCGAGCTCATTTCCAGTTTTCTATAGACAACGTTATGTCTCCTTTGGTTAAGAAGTTGCCTTCTTATATCAAAGATACTAAACATGCCTTGCAAATCTTCTACCAGTTATGTTTCAGTAGTTCCGATAAATTTATTTTCACCATAGGTGTCAAGTCCTTATACACCGTCATTCCCCATTGTAATGGCCTTGAAGCTCTGAAGTTTTTCTTTGATCAGCGCACTCAGTTAGAACGCTCCACATCCATGTTACTCCGCAAAGCAGAACTATAGTGCTTATCCCTCAACAATATTTCGTTTGATGGTGAACATTATCAACAAATAAGTGGTGTTGCGATGGGCACCAAAATGGGTGCAAGTATGCTAACTTATTTGTTGGTTATGTTGAAAAACAGATCTTTGAACGATACACATGTCCCTTGCCTGATTTCTTCGGCAGATTTATCGATAACTGTTTAGGAGCAGCGTCATGCTCATGTTTCTTTTTAGAGCAGTTCATCAACTTTGTCATGATGATTTTCATCCTGCTCTGAAGTTCACGTGGGAAATCAGCGAGACCTGTGTGTCGTTCCTTGATATTTTAATTTCGATTGATGGTGATTCGCTGAAAACGTCGGTCTCGCACAAGCCTACTGTCTCCATAGTTATCTTCTATTTTGTTCCTCTCATCCCAACCACACTAAGCAATCCATCCCTTACTCTCAATTCTTGCGTCTTCGCAGCTTATGTATAGCGACGACCAAGATTTTCAAGCCAAAGCAATGGAAATGAGATTTTATTTTGTTCAACGTGGATACCCTACCAACCTTCTATACCTCGCCGTTCAGAAAGCTTTTCTCGTCCCCCGTTTAGATGCCATTGAACCACCTTTGGAACAAGATTCAAACAACAAAATTCCTCTAGTTCTAACATTTCATCCTTTCAATTTTAAAGTTAAAAATACAATTAGAATTTTCACATTTTACAAAATGATCCTGAGACGTCAGCCATTTCCACCGATAACCCTTTGGTATCTTTTCGCCGTAATAAAAACATTCGAGATTCCGTAGTACATATAGTGTCCTTAAACAAAATACCTCGGCGCCAGCGGGAACATTTTCTTGCGGCCGTTCCCGCTGCTAAACATGCCATTTTCTCAATCCCACTACAGTTATTACTGCCCACAAATTCGACCAGACACTCCGTCATACTTTTTCATGCATGTCTACCAACATTTATTGCATTTGTTGGGATAAATGCCCTAAAATCTACATCGGTGAAACTGGCGACGCCTTTCAGGCAGGTTTTAATATCCTACAAGTTTTTTGTTATTTTAGTTTCCTTGTAACTTTTTTATTATTTGCTTATGCACTTTCATTCCTTTTCAAGTTTTTGTTTCTTACGCCGCTTTACTATCGCCTAATCTCCTTGAATATTGGACCTGTCATTTCTCCCTCCGCATCAGTATGTTTGCTCAGTGGTCTGCATGCATATGTGACAGTGCCCATGTGTCTCCATGTTTCTGCATTAGAACAACTCCCAATCCCGATTTTGAGGCGTCTACGGGTGTCTTTGTTATCTGACTGGAGGATTTGGCGTAGAGGTGCTGTTGTTTCAGATAAATCGGGAATGAATTTTCCCAGGTATGTCACCATTCCAAGTAGGCGTTGCACTTGGAGTTCTTGTTTTGTTTGCGGTGTCGGTATGTCTCGTATAGTGTCGATCTTGGTTGGATCGGGTTTCATCCCATGATCTGAAACGATATGTCGGAGAAAGGTTACTTCGGTTGAGCCAAACATATACATTTCTTGTCGCTGAGTTTGATCCCGCTTGACGTATTCTGTCTAGGACCGCGTTGAGTCTTGCATCGTGTTCTTCTTTGTTATTACCCCATACAAGGATATCGTCTTGAACGTTTGCACTACCATCCAAACCATCGATAATGTATCCCGAATGGGAGGCGTTTGAATCTGTATCTTCCGAACGACGTCAACTCTATATAATTTGCCAATAACCATTGGATGCGTCAAGCTTTGGAAAATATTTGGCTCCTGACATCTCTGACATTGTTATTTCCGCTGTGGGCATTGGGTAGTGATCCCGTTTGATCACTTTGTTGAGGTCGTGGGGGTCCAAGCAAATACACAATTAGCCATTAGTCGGCTCATCAACTCCTACAATAATGTCTAACTGTTCAATGCGTTTAAGTTTTGACTTGAGCTTGTCTCTCAATGAGGCATACGGAACTCGTCTCGGTGGGTGAACTACAGGGACTGCACTGCTGACTATCTATTCTTGATATGATGTTCTCCGGGTAGGCATCCTATTTCTCAAAAAATATCATGAGGCGGTGTGAATATTTTCGAGTCGGTGTGATTCAGGCTCCACTCGCTTTATCAGCTTTAGCCGTTGGCAGGTGTCCAAACCAATTATGGGCGATGAGTCATTTGCAGCTATAAACATCTGCACGGGGTTACTTGGTTTACCTTTTCGTTGCAAGTGAACAATGCATTTTCCGATAACAGGAATTTCGTTTCCATTGTAAGCCATCAGCTTTTCTTTAGCTTGAGTTATAGCCGTGGTTTTCTCGCGCCGAGAGTGTGGTAGATCTTTTGGCCGGGCGCCAGTGTCAAGCTTGTATGTGACATTTGATCCAGACGTGAGAATTGGCATGGTCCATGTTGTATCTTCGTTGTTTTCCTCGATTGTTCCCACGAAAAACTCGGTTTCGACGTTGCTTATACTGTCTTCGATTGGCATACTGAGGCAAAGTGATTCTATTTTCTACAGTTGTTGCACATTTTCCGATAAGCTGGACATTTACCTCTTTCGTGCGTGTATCCACAGTATTTGCAGGTTTTTGATTGCTCGTGATGTTGGCATTCCAGTCTTTGCTTTTGGTCTTTGCATTGGATTTCGCGGTGGCTGCATGGCGTGTTTCGTATTGATTTACTTTTACGGCGTCTACGTTGTCAATGGGAGAGCTTGTTCGCATTTTCCCACTTGTTTCTTCGTCATTTCGGCTGCGCGGTAGATTGCCATAGCTTTGTCTAGGGTTAGATCCATTTCTCTTAATATTTAATAATCTTTCTCTCACCTTGGTATCCTTCAAACCAGCGAATTCACAGTGCCGACTTCTTGATTTGAGCTCCGTGACATATTCGTTGATTGTCTGCCCATTTATGATCTGATTCAATGAGAAGAATTTAAAGCGAGTATAGGCAGATCATTTTGGGGGGGGCAAAGTATTTATGGAGTCATATCGGGGACAAAATTAGCTCGCTCTCTTCGTGGCGTGGGTATCTCCTGGTCGGCGTGAGTCGTCCATACTTCGTGGCGTAATGATTCGTTTCGTGGCGTGATAATATGACCATATCTCTACTTGATGGCGTAACTACCTGGCCGTAAACTATTTTTCGTGGCGTCGCTCGGCTCTATTGGTCGCTGATTCGTGGCGTCGTGCATCTCTTCGTGGCGTCGAACATCTTGGTCGAACATCTCTTCGTGGCGTCGAGTTGCAATGAACATAGTCAGCGGCAGCAGATAATATGTGGCTGATACTTCATCTTAAAAGTACATGTATGGTTTTAGTCACAACATGTCTTTTAGTTCCAGAAGTTTGCCTTTTGATAATGTTAAACATTTTCTACTTTCAACAATCGTTGAGTTAATTCATTGTCTTGAAAATGTTAATGCGAGCAATGACAGGAACGTGTTTGATCATTGCCTTTACAAACTAGATCAAGTTATTCGTGTTTCTCTGCAATGTCAGACAATATGGAGCAACATTGCTTGGGACGATATCATTGCTCTTTTGGCTGGTGCTCATAGCACTCTGAGTGGAATAGATGCTAACAAAACAATGAAACGCCGACCAAAACTGATACACAGTGGCAACGCTGGCAGACCAAAATTTGAAATTCCTAGAGAATCTTTAAAACTTTACTTGGAGTATGGGTTTTCGCTGGAACAAATCGCCGAAATGATTGGGGTAAATCGAAATACTGTGAGTAGACGTATTGTCGAATTTAACTTGAGAGAAGAACTGCCAAAGTATACGGATATTTCAGACAACTCTCTTGATTCCTTAGTGGAATCACTACAACATGAGTTCCCAAACTGTGGAATCCGTAGAATGAAAGGTCTTTTGCTTGATCAAGGTGTTCGGGTGCAATGGGATCGTGTAAGACAGACCCTATGGAGAACTGACCCTGCAGGTGTCTTATTGCGATCTATTCAGCTAAACATAGTGAGAAGACGACACTATTCAGTTGCAGGACCCAGGGCTCTATGGCATTTAGATGGCCATCACAAACTTATAAGATGGAGGATTGTCCTAAGTCTATTTGAAGAAGCTGTGGCCACTTTTGGTCTTCCTTCCAGAGTCCGAGGAGATCATGGTACAGAAAATGTACATGTAGCGACATACATGTTCTCACACCCAGATAGAGGACCTGGGAGAGGAAGCTTTATTGCAGGGAAAAGTTGCCACAACCAAAGGATCGAAAGGTTCTGGAGAGATCTTTTCCATGGATGCATTTATTTGTTTTACTACATCTTTTGTTACCTTGAAGACAAAGAATGGCTTGACTTGAGTGATGAGGTGCATCTATTTTGTCTACATTATATCTTCATACCCAGAATAAATCAAAAGTTAAGACTCTTTGCAAATGGATATGATAATCACCCCCTGCGGTCTGAGTCAAATATGACCCCCATGCAATTGTGGATCTATGGTCTGAGTACTAGCAACCTGGAAGAATGTACAGATGGTAACTTTAGATCTTGTGGTGTTGATTTTGATGGCCCACTTCCCTCTGAAGAGTATACTGGCAATACATGGAATGATCAATCAGTTGATGTGCCTGACATTTCTTGCCCCTTATCAAGTGAATCTTTGAATATTATAAGGGGAAATATCTCCTCTTGATCGCTCCTCCTGTTATGGTGTAGACCTTTATCTAAAAGGCATAGAAACTGTCCAAAGATTACAGTAACATTGTGGAAACTCTTATCTGAACTTATGATATTGCATGCATATCATATACTAGACATGATATTTTATTTATATACATACCTGGACGTTTTATTGCATAATTCAAACGTTTTGTTTTGATAAACCTTTCAATTCAACTTCAGTTGATAAATGTATAGGAAAAGTACACTTATGTTTGCTGAGAGTTTTATTTAAAATTAACATTTGTTATAACAAAATTTCAAATTTGTTTTACAAAAAGACTTACTGTAATTTTGATGGTGAACTTATAACTAATACCGGAATGGTTATAGTATAATATAGTGTATATAATATAATATATATAATATAATATATATAATATAATATTAATTATATTATAATAATATATATAATACATAAATACACATACATACATTACATACATACATACATACATACACAAATAACAGTAGCATAAAAAGCAATCTTGATGTTCTGCAGTGATCCTTTACCTCACCCCAGAATGCCTCATGATACCTATAAATCAGATACCTATAAATGTTTACATAACAGCTTTTACTTTGCAACTCAACAGAAATGATAACTTAATGTCAATATTAAATCCATATCTTAAGGAAGGTATTGGAGGCACAAACTTTAAATAAATGTTTCAAGACTATGGCATAGTTAAGCCTTTCAGGGTTGGGAAAACCCATCCTTTCAAACTTTAAAGCTATATCCATGGCTTGAAAGAACTTATTCTTGCTGGAGTGAACTGTAGGTATTCGAAGGATGGCCAGGCATGCTGATGTTGTTGGCAGCTTGTAATAATCATCATCTGCTAGAAATGTAACTTTTATTTTTCTTTGTAGACCACCCAATGGAACCACTTCCAATCCAGTACAAAACTGTAAAAGGGCACAAGCTCTTGATACACCAGAACACACCACATCACTTTCTTGCTCATTTATATACTCTATAAGCCATTTAGATGCCTGTCTCTCTGAGAAGTTCTTGGGCTCAGATAACTCCATCAGTTGTTGTAGATCTGCTGTGCTAAACTCAGAGCCAGATGAACACAAAAAAACATGGGAACTTGGCTTGTGCTTTCTAATAAGTTGGAGAATACCAGTAGATTCCAACCCTTCACGAAACTCATCAAGTTCATGCTTTCGTGAAGAAAAAAGCTCATTGAAAATAATTTGCTGAATGAGCACATCTTTATTTGACATTGTAATGGTTTGTTCCTTTGGCCAATGAGAAGAATTTATCACCGTCCAGTAAGCTTCAGACTTTGGATTACATTCAAGAACCTCATTTAAGGCAGCTTCATTTTCACACAAATTGAGGTCATCCAGCAAATCATGCAGCATACTTGTTGCTGCATTCTTGGGAATGGTCTCCTTGGTCATGTTAGATGTGATTTCCTCATCACTGTCTCCAGTAAGATATGAGTAGATGTATGGTGACAAAACTGGAAAACCAATTGAGGCTTTCTGGATAATTTAATGAGAAACCATCATTCCAACAAGCCTGAAAAGAATTGACTTGGTAGCATCCTTTATTGGGATCATGTTTGGCTCCTCCCCTTCAAAAAGACGCAACTTTGCTTCTCTCAAGGCGATAGTAAAAAACTCTACTTTTACTGCACCCCCATCCAAACCCTCTTCGTTAGCAAATCTCACCATAAGTTCTTTTGTGAGTTTATCTGGAGCAGACAGAGCCTTCTTGTAATATTTTATCACATCAGCCCAAACTGTTTCTCGGTCAACCTCAATGGATTCTTCACCAGCTTTTCTTATTTTTGGAATAAATTCTTCAATTATCTCAGCAAATGGCTTTTCTTCATTCGTTTCTTCATTCATGTCCATCAGCATTAATGCAGCATCATCAATATTTTATGCTAATTTGGCAATGTTTATGATATCATCTTCTTCTGCTGTTGGGAATGTTTCATGAAGCTGAAGAGTCCACTGATTAACATCTGTAGATCTTCCACTATCACTTTCTGTATCAGAAAGTTCAATTTTGTATGGATTGGACACATTATTAGCTTGGCATTCAGTAATATGCTTTCTCAAACCAACCAGTGGAATTTGAGCACTGCATTTCTGGCATTGTGTGGATGGAGATGTATCACTTGCCACTTGAGGCATGATATCCATGGAAATGTTACTTTTCATGGGACGAACATAGATCAATGTGTTGCTACTGACTACATTTCTCAGATATGGTATGGTGTATCCATCAGCAAGCATAGTTATTACCTTCAGTGGTCTTACAGTACCCCCTGATTCAGCACGTAGAAATTCAAATGCTCCATCTTGTGATTTTAACTTTTCATATTCCTTTTCAAGAGCTTCTTTCAGTTTACCAAAGTTTGCATTCTTATCTGGAAATGTCACTTTTTTTCGACCAAGTCCAGCATCCTTTAGACGTGAAAGGTTGCTTATGGTTGGGGATGTACTAACTGTAATGTTTGCTAGGAGACTAAAATCACGAGTCCAGGTTTCCTTTGGTTGAATGATAAACTGCACTCTTTTTGCCTTTTTGGCTTGGGCTGTGTGTGTGTTCTATTTCCTCCACCTGATAGACTAGGGAAGGATCGTCTAAAAAGCAAAGATTTATTTTAACTTTTTGGCCCACAAATTTGCTAACAGTTAGCTACACAGTCTGCAGTAAGTTAAATAAACAATCGATACTAACAATAATTATAAAAACACCCGAAATTATGAACACATATATTGGTAATAAAATACTCAAATTTTGCCTTAAGTAAAGTAATGTAATAAACAATGCCTTCCCAGAAATGGTGAAAAATCATGAATATTTATATTTTATAAGTATAACATAAAAACCGAAACGTCTGACGTCACGGAGGTTGTTGTTCATTTAATGTTTACTCACTGACACGTACCTGAGATCTTCTCTAACTGCATTCTGCAAAGATGCAGAAGTACATGGTTGTAATTGTTGTTCAGACGATATAATCGTGCTAGTAGAAGATGATCTGGTCTGTGAAGATGACGAATTCTCCAATTTTGTTATTGCTTCTCGTAAAACATTAACAATGCGACGCACGTCCTCCGCCATTTTTGCGGGAAATCTATTCTCCCCGTTCTCACGAAGACATGCACGACGCCACGAAGAGAGCCTCCTCCGCAGGTAACTCTGTGTCTTCCATGTTCGACGCCACGAAGAGATGTTCGACGCCACGAAGAGATGTTCGACGCCACGAAGAGAAATCGACCAATAGAGCCGAACGACGCCACGAAAAATAGTTTACGGCTACGTATATTATCACGCCACGAAACGAATCATTACGCCACGAAGTATGGACGACTCACGCCGACTAGCAGATACCCACGCCACGAAGAGAGCGAGCTAATTTTGTCCCCGATATGACTCCATAAGTATTCGTCAAATTTGTCCAATACCGGTGTTATTTTCCAAATGGTTGCCATAGTAACCAACCCACGCTGTTAAAATCTTCCTGCAGCATATGTTTTCCCCTCTGCCTTCTGTTTTTTGACTTTTTTCTTCTTTTTCTTCCTTCTCCATATCTTTCTTCTCTGTTTTGAAGAGTCCTCCTTGTTCAGCTGCATAAATTCGCTCTTTATCCAGAACATCGCAACCTTTGTGGGTGTACTTACCACTGGGAATGTTTAACTCCTCCAACAGCTTTAGAGCAGTTTTGGCTCCCATGTTGAAATGGGAAATTGTATCATACATGCCAAATTCAAGCAGCTCCCGGCCAACACAAACTTCCTTGGGTATTCGCTGCCATATACAGTACTGCTCAGAAATAACCTAACACTGCGTTCGCGTTCGGAACGCGTTCCAAACGTGTTCGGAACGCATTCGGAACGCGTTCTGAACGAGTTCCGAACGCGTTCAGAACACCATTGTGACTTCGGTTAAAAGGTTAATCGGAAAAGTTCGTTAATTTCCGACTTTAGCAAACTGCTAAATGGGTTTAACTTGATCATTTGATTGCTGGACTGGTTATTGTATATGTTCATTAGACCAGATTAAAACAGAAAGTATATTGTTCGGAACGCGTTCCAACCTCGTTCCTAACGCGTTCGGAACGAGAATGGAACGCTTTCCGAAATGTTTCGTTAGGTTAATTCTGAGCAGTACTGTACTGTATTAGGCCATTCAGGGATTCATTTTGATTTTGCGTTTTCCCGTGCAGACACTTCTGAAGAAGTTCGTCCTGGCTAAGACTCTGGTAAATTGGTTTTGCCTTGGCTATGATCTCCATGAAATGGTAAGCCAGAACCATGCTTATACTCATTGGGGACCCCTTTGCTTTTCCTCGTTGATACCCGCACCAACTTGCTTCTCCCGGTGGGCAATGTTCATGAAGTGGACGCTTGTCACTGGAAGCGCAATGAAATAGACAAGCAGCTACTGCCTTCTTCATCCCTTCAAGATTGCCAACAATGGATCTGATGGTAATCCCATAGTTATGAAGTTTGTCTATCATATTATCCGTCAACTTCCCCTTGCCACCGAGTTTAGAATCCTCTTCCGTAAAGCAGTTCCAACTCTTTTTTATGTGTCCAATGCATTCTTTTTTTTGAACTTCGAATAGATCTGTTGAATAAATATCCTTCACCTGCTGATGACTCTTGCTGTCACCATCCGCATATACAGTTCAGTATATCTGAGCTGGTTATTTGCAATTGATCGTTCAAAAATCCTTTGCACTCCTTCGGACTCCATAGCCGGAGCAGACCCATCAAAGTTTGCTTTCCAGTTTACATAGTTTGCTTTCCAACTATGATATTCTTCACTATCTTTATCCATGTGAGAGTGAAGCTGGCATTGCTTGCAAACCTTTGCCAGAGCTTCTGCATCCAAATCTTATATGCCCGATTCGATGGACAGGACAGCAACGCAACCATTCAAAGATGAAAATCCGATCGCCTCTGCCAAGTTCCATCACACGAAACCCCACAGTTAACCACTTCATCACCACTAGCACCCTGGGTATTTCAGTGGCAGCTTCAGTCATATTTTTCTTTGCAATGCCTTTAATTTTTTTTGGCAATTGTCCGAGATGCTTTTCTGTAGGCACATTTCACAGGAGGTGGTGCAGGCATGTTCATCAGAGTGCAGAACGTCTTTGCTCCACTGTAACCTTTAGCAAGAGATCTCATTGAATAAACAAGACGCCTATTCACTTCAAAGCTTAATTTTGCCCTGCTTTTTAGAGGAACGAAACTCTTGTTTCCAGCCACAGTTTTCACAAAGAAGCTTAAGGCTTGACGCACAGCCTTTCCGAGCCAAATTGTTTTCCATATTACCATATTACCAATTACTGCACATTCGGCGCACGTACCTCATGGACGAGAAAACATTAGCAAGTAATTCCATGTCGACTAACCTGTGTCCAGTAATGGATGGTTGATTGATCGTTTGATCTTCAACTGTGCTAGGGCCCAACCTTCTTAAAGGAAACAGACTTATGTGTCGTCGATTGAACCGGATTTTCGTTGTCGTCGAACTGGCTGCTTGTTGACGTTCTCTATCAACATCAGTGCTTTCTTCGGTCTTTCTCTTCTTACATTCCGTGTGTTGATTTCCCTGAAACTTCCGCTTTGTATGTCTTATAGTACTATGCTTTGCCGTAACGAATACTTGTGGCACTGGTTGCAAGGAAAAACTATAAGAAACGCGGTCGAATTCTTCGAAGTTGAACGATTGGAACAAGGGTGACTTTGAAATGTTATGTTTTACCGCTGATATCTCAAAACAACTGAGCTACGGTCCAGTCTTCCTCCCCACAAAACAATATGAACAAGCTAACATTTTCAACTGAATTTGAATCTGTTGCCCATGTTAACCAAGCAACTAGCGTCAAAAAATCGCTAAAATCACTATGAAATTTCACATTTTGCTAAAATTTAAGCATCCCACGCTAATCTACAGTAAATGTTGAGCTATATTCGCCAAAAACACGAATTTAGAATTTTCTGCTATTTCTTTCCAATTTTAGTATCCTATACCAACCTTAGCTTGAGGGCCCAAGCCTCACTATTGATGCCGAGGTGCCTACAAAGCGTTTCTCGAACCAGGACCTTTTGTAAGGATTTTCCCGTGGGGGGCATTTTCCTAAAGAGGGACCTTCAATTCGTGGCCAAAATATTTGTTTACTGTTTCTGAGGCAGGCTTTTCCGTTTATTTATATATTTTTTATAAATTTTTTTATTTATATATTTTATATATTTTATGTATTTTATACATTTTAAATATTTTATATAGGTTATATATTTTATATATTTTATACATTTTATACATTTTATATATTTTATATATTTTATATAATTTATATATTTTATATATTTTATATATTTTATATATTTTATATATTTTATATATTTTATATATTTTATATATTTTATATATTTTATATATTTTATATATTTTATATATTTTATATATTTTATATATTTTATATATTTTATATATTTTATATATTTTATATATTTTATATGTTTATTTATATATTTTATATATATTTGTCTGCCATTTTATTTGAAGGACATTGGCAACAAAAATTAAGTTTGTCTAAAATGAAAGATCTCATAAAATGATAGAGTACGTAACACATTTTCCGTATTTTACTTTGTTAATTTTGAAACATTTCAGTTTGTTTGATATGTAAATGAGATGGTCTCTGACGTCAGGTGCAGGGTAGAGAATTTTCACACATTATAATATTATCTGCAAGTTTGTTCCACAAATTTACTTGAACATGTGGGTATATAATAACTCCTCATGACAATGAACGTTATAAACTTAGCAATCACGCTGAGATGTAAGACTTATTTAATGTGTGAAAATTCTCTACCCTGCACCTGACGACAGAGATCATCTCATTTACATACATATCAAACAAACTGAAATATTTCAAAAACGAAGTAAAATACCGAAAAGTTACTCTATCATTTTACGGGTTCTTTCATATTAGACAAGCTTAATTTGTTGCCAATATGCCCTTTAAAAATAATTTCTCTTCATATCACGCTAGGTCAACATAATAATGTTTGTTATTTATTCCTTGCTTATTTGTTGGTATTAAATTTAAGAAAAAGGGACATTTCGTGGGGGGCAAAAATTTATTCGTGGGGGGGGGGGGGGGCACAAGGGAGGACTGCGGGCATTTCCCTCCCCCAGCCTATATGTTAAAAAAGGCCCTTTCTCGAACAGCTTCGTACCATCTGCTACACGTGTATATAATTCAACCTATAATTTATTGTCATCTACTGTTTCCTAGCCTGTTTCCAGGCTAAATAAATTTCGTTACTGCCGCTACAGTTCCTACGCGCCTGTAATTAATTTTTATCTTAATACATTTATTATTTTAATATTCTTATTGTGATGTAATTCCATATAATTAGTTTGCATACATATAGTTTGCCTTTTGCGTGGCGTGAAATTTTCATACGCGTGTGCGATCATATCGTGTTTGTGACGCGAACGCCAGTATCGACCGTAACTGGGGCAATTCACTCTCCTCCGCAGAGGCTTCTTGCGCTTTTTTAGAGTTCGGGTAATACTATACAGGGTGTTTTGGGGACGCGTGGAGAGAATCGGGACGCGGAATTGCGAGCGTCTTTCCAGCACTCCCCGCGCGCCCTCCCAGCCCGCCAGCCCGTGCTGCCCAAACTATTTCCCGAACTCTAAAAAAAGCGCAAGAAGCCTCTGCGGAGGAGAGTGGGGGTAATTAACGTCCGGAAAATTGCGCGGCGAAGCCTCTGGGAACGAGTTTGCGCTAATGCTACTGGTGCGCGCAAAAAATAACGTGCGCGCTTCCACGCAAACAACTGTTTTTAAACAGAAGGTTCATTCAACAAAGATTTCCAAAATGAAGGTGTTTGCTGCTGTTGTCGTTATTGTCACCCTTTCTTTCTATTTGCTGCCGTATGCCGACTCTGCCGTAGCCACTAGAGGTCCAAAAGTGACGGATAAGGTATTCTCATTGATTTGGTAATTTGTTTTATTGTTAGTACTAAATTCACGTGTAGACTAAACAAAGAGGCTGTATTCTCGGCTATATTAAATAAAAGTATGAATTGGGGTATCGAGCTAGTCCGCCTCATGTAATCGCAATATGAATCTTACCCCGGCTTACCGGGCCTACTCGGTTAACTGGGCCAACTCGGGAGCAATTATAGAATACCCGTCCACTTTTGAAATCGCATTTAAAGGCAGAAATACAAACCAGGATGCTCTGTCTTTAAATTTAATGTCGAAGGTTTATATTGTGTGTAGTTGTTGATTGTTATCAAATTAAATGGGGTTTTAGAATAGAACGAAGTAATTGTATACGATGAACGTTCATATTTTATCGACCAGAATATTTCCATCTCATTAGGACTAGTAAGTAATCGCTGCGAACCTTCCAATGTTTATGAATAATTAATTTATGGTAATTCATGATATAAATCATGCTGTAACATTGACACTTGCAAGCCATTTTCAATGTATTAGTTGGGACTTGGGAGAAGTTAATCAGTTAAAAAATTTAATTCTGCTCTCACTCATGGTCCATTCTCATTACATATATATTATGACATGATTGACTTCAACATAGACACTTCAATTTCCTTTATTCTCTTCACCCCGATACTTGCTTAAACATTAATCATTGATATTATTAGGAGAAGATAGGTTCTGATCACTCCTGGGGCATAGCATAAAGGGTTAAATCATAAAGCAAGTATCAAATACTGCAGAGGTGGTGGGGTACGGGGTTTCAAGCTCAGTCCTAAGTGACACACATTTCTAGGGGGTCCGGGGCATGCCCCCCTGGAAAATTATTGAATTTTTGGTCTCTAAAACAGCATTTCCTGCATTTAGAAGGCACTTTTGAGCAAAATATAAAGTTATGAAATAAGTGTAAAGAACATGCTCAGCTTGAGAAACGGGGGTTCCATGGAACCCTCGGAACCCCCTGGATCTGCCACTGTTGTTCCATGAAAATTAAGATTAGACAAATAATTTCCCAAGGCAAGGTGATAAATCAGACATAGTTTGACCATAGTCAATCGAGATATGGTCTGGAAACTCGGCAAACTTCAAAGCGACTATAATGAGCTATGTTTTGATGTTGAACCGTACCTTACACCGTGCACATCCTTTGTTTTAGGTTTATTAATATTTAAACAACATGGTTGAGCGATTAAACCCAAATGATTCTATTGGATGATTGCTTCATTATACTAAAATACAATAGGTTCAGTGACCGTGCACTGTGCACAAAATTGCATAAAGATGAACAAATTTCATGACCTAATCTAATCATGGAATAATATTTTTGAAGCCGATCCAAAATCAAACAAGCATAATTATTGGCACACCCTTTGATGGTTGCTACCAACCCCTTGAGATTCAGAAGATAAAGGTTTTGCAGCCATGTTAGTCCACAAACAAAATAAGTTAATGATGCATCCATCATCGCCACTGTGACATAATGTGAAATCATATAACTTAAGAAGATAATTGATATGGGTTTTTTTAAATGTTTTTTCTTGCATGTGCTTGTGCTCATCTTATTGTGTGTTACACTTTTGTTTTTGATGTACAAAAAAATTCCTAGCTCAATGTACAAAGGAGGGCAAAATATTTCTTGACCCAGGGTCAATTAGTCTGTGCCCCAGACCAAATTATAAAAATAATATTATTTTTATAATTTGGTCTGGGGTGCAGACTAAGGATCAATTTACCAGACCCAGTACTGTATAGCCATAAATAACTAGAAATATATATACACAACACAATAACCTCTTGCCTGCCTGTCCTATATCGAAATTATATCGAAATTAATCATCCATGTTTGAATATTGGCCGATTAAACAGAAACGGAATTTCATATTTATTACTAGGGGGTGCCAGAAATTTTAGGGGGCTGAGCTGGTGAGGTAACACAATGCGTCACCAAACGTTGTGCTTGAGGGCTCAGCTCCCAGTGAGGTCCAGGGGTGGAGCCGCTGGTGGGAGGCTAGAAAGCAAAGCACCCCCGGAAAAAAAAAATATCAAGGTTTCTAGAGCACATCAGAAGACATTCGAAGCAAAAAACTAAGGTTTTTGAAGTTGTCAAGTCAATGAATTTGGCAGGTCCTTTGAGAGAGTTAAATGACCCTGTAAACCCGAAATAGGGTTCTATCAAATTACTGTATTAAAATTTTGAGGGGTGAACGTTTCGTTTGGGGGGGGGGGGGGGTGAAAACAAATATTTGGAGGGTAGCACCCACACACACCCACCCCCCCCCCCCCCCCCCCCCCCCCCCCCCCTCCCCCCCCCCCCCCCCCCCCCCCCCCATAAAATCCGTCTGCAATTAAAACTGATCACCCAAAAGGTGTGCACAAACTTGCCAATTGGTTCCAGTCCACTGCAGTGCACCATGTTAGAATATACAGTATATACAGTATATATATAAACTATTGGTGAGTAATTAATCCCTGCTGTGGGCAAAATTATCACCCTCACCTACGGCCCAAAACAGAACAAGGAAAGTGCCATCAGTTTATAGTATAGCATTCCTTATCTCAACCATCTCTACCGCATTGGAAGCCTCTGCGGAGGAGAGAGGCTAGCGTATTCTCTCAAGGAGATTTATTATAATCATGAAATCTTAAATGACATAAGGATTTGTCATTATCATGAATCCAATAACCCTAATAGACCTAACCCCAACACAACATCAATCCTAACCCAAGCCCCCCGCCTTAAGTGTCTTCCTAACTCTAACCCCCCGCCTTAAGTGTCTCCCTAACCCCCCGCCTTCAACTTCATTGTAACCCTAACTCCCAACCGGTGTGTTTAAAAAATTAAGAAACTTGAATAATTTAGCAACTAGTCGTAGTCCCCACTCGGTTGGGTTAGGATTGGCATGTTGTGTTGGGGTTGAGTTCTAGAATCCTACAATATACTGTTGTGGAATTACCCATTATTGGTAATCTAAGAGTATTTGACAATTGGCGATTATTGGTAATCTAAGAGTCAAGATAACCTGGCAGGGCAGATCGAAATATAATTTAGCAACTAGTACTAGTCCCCACTCGGTTAAACACCCTCAGTGGATTGCCGACCGCAACGAACGCCCGTGATTTAGTCAAACCCGGTCAACAGGGCATGTGTCCCGGCCATGTGAAGACCAACCTGAAAAATCAGTGATGCAACTGTGACGTGTTGTGCTCCATAAATGCAGTGTAGAAATACAATAACAACTCTAACAAGTTTACTTCTGAAACAAGCCACCTGTAATGAAGCTTTAAGAATGTGATGATGAAGTGTTTTCTACATCTGAACAACAGAATACACGAGCAAACACTGATCTCGAAAGAAGACTGGATCGAGCAACTATTGTTCAGAAAAAGCCGCGGAAGTCCGCCATTACTAAGGGACCAACTGAGGATCCTATGAGGTTTTTTGTTGAATTATGTGCTCTTACCATCGACAAAAGAAAATAATTTACTATAAAGAGGACCAGAAGACATTTTTCAAATTACTGGGTAAAACGACTCATGGCCTACCTGTACCTACAGATTTACTGCGACTTTGGTTCCCTAGGTAATGGCCGCCGTTGGCTCTATTTATCCAGTGAGAGAAGCCTAATATGAGACGTCAAATTAGAAAGGTCGAATTATGCGACGAGCTCCGTTAATTAATTCGACGGAAATGCGACGCTGATTTAGGCCTGGTTTCGAATTTAATTCGTCGCATTGAATGCGACGATTATGCGACGGAAAATGAGCTTCAAAATCAGCTCATCAGATACAATAGAAAGCTCAATCCAGTCCTATTTTTGAGATCAGTAGGAGCAATCAACTCTGATGAGCGACTTCCGTCACATGTTTATACGTTAAGGTAGTTGCCAGACCCTTTGCAATTAGAGAGAGATATCGGAAAGAAATAGACCAAATCAAAAACTATAAAAGAACTTGTCAACTACTTTGGTATCCTCTATACAGAAAGCTAAAAACTGTGGAGGGAATTATATGCGTTTTAACCATGCAGCTATTGCGAGATCCGGGTTCAATCCTTGGTAGGCCGACCTCCACTCGCCTTTTACAACAACACCAGAAAATGATAAGACTTTCGATTCTTCTCGAAAAACAACTTTAAATCGTAGGCCCTCGAACCCCTATATCAGTATGTATTTCGTCTCGTTGTTATTCAGTGTGCCCGCCCCATACGGGTCCTTTCCCTCGGGACTCCTTTTGCATTAATCATCACTTGACGCCTACACATCACGTGTCTTCAGCCATACATACAGTACGTACAGTGTACCAGGCGTGCTTTCACGCCCATATCACGGTGCTGACCGTTGATTTTTCGGCAGTGCATCTGTAGCATAAAATTGAACACCAGGTAGTCTTTTCTCTTGCATCATGTTAATTATCACATCTATAGTCACTGCACAAATTGTGACTAGTTGTACGTAAACCTTAAAGGTGCAGTCCAGTCCGTTCTGCGCACGTGTGATATTTCAACGTTGGGGACCCCATATATCAACAAACTTTAACGGAATAGATTTGCGACAGTTCGAAAGCGAGTATTCGTCAAAGGTGGCGAAGGCGCGAGTGGTAGTTTGATATATTATCCACATTTAGGAACAGAACAGCTTCTTATAACACGCTTTTTAGGCGGAAAAGCTCAAGCGTGTGAAAAAAATCCGCAATACTTCATGTTCAATGTTTATATAATGCAATGTAAACGGCAAACGATGTAAACAGAGACGTGGACATGGCCTGCTGACATTCGCTCATGGGCGGTCACCTCCAACCCGTCTCACGTTGTTACTTAGATATGAAATGTTTTCTATTCGGCTGAGCGAAGCGAAAGAGAATAGAATGTGTTTTCCGTTCACCTAATTAGAATGATAAACTGAATAGTCGAGCGCTTAATGTGGCTATAACGTCTGTGGGGATTTAACATATTTGTAATCTGTGTATTCTCCTGAAATAAATTGTAATATATCTTGTCAGCTGAAAATTTCATCTTCATAGACTTTTTGCTGTTAAAGTTGACGGAAGTGATGTCATAACGGGCACCTGTCTACATGAAAAGGTGAAGGCTAAAAGGGATGACTCAAAAGGACCTTCACATTTTTTAGAACTACTAATCCTAACCCTAATCTCAATCCTAATCCTAACCCTAACCCTAACCTTGATCTTAACCTTGATCCTAACCTTAAACCTAACCCTAACCGTAGCTATCCATAACCTAACGAATAATAAAAAAACAGAAAAAAACAGAAAGGTCCTTTTGAGTCATCCCTTTTAGCCTTCCCCACATGAAAACCTCTTTACAGATGCCCGCTATGACGTCATATCCGTCAACTTTAACAGCAACAAAGTATATGAAGATGAAATTTTCAGCTGACAAGATATATTACAATTTATCTCAGGAGAATCCATAGATTACAAATATGTTAAATCCCCACAGACGTTACGAGCCTCTTGTGTGGTCGATTGTAAATAAATCATACTCATACAGTACATCAACATTAAAGTTAAAAGCTTATTATAATAGTTTATTATATTTCCTTTCAGGTTTATTTTGACATCACAATTGGTAACGAGGATGCTGGTCGTATTGTTATTGGGTTATTTGGTGAGGTTGTTCCCAAAACTGTGAGGAATTTCCTTGCTCTGGCCACACACGAGGTTAGTGGAATTTATTCAGTCTTTAAAAGTGCCTATGACACGAAAATTAAGTTTGTTATATGTAAAATAATTCCGAAAATGATTAGGAATGGTAATTTTTGGTCTTTCTTGTCTCTTTCTTGAGATATCTAGACTTATGTGGTATAACTTATGACGTCAAGAGCTTTACACATTTTTAGAAATAGTAAATTAATTTGGCATCGCAGTTTAGTAGTTTCAAGTGATTTCGTTGAATAATATTAAAGATATACCTGTCTACACAAGTCTAGCTAGGGCTCCGTAGCTTCCCTGTGCAAGTAGGTTTGTAAACTACTTGATAATGCCGGTTTAAGGCCATGTTTTCTTGTATAAAATTACTAGTTGCGAAAAATAAAAAAATATCTTTGTCAAAAGGTTCAAGAAAACGTTGTGCAATGCGGTTTTTACTCAACTCGTAAATAGGTCACAATGACGTCACCATACTGAGTAAGAGGTGATCTGCGATATGCCATATCTTCTAAACAAGGTCGGTGACCCGAACTTTTTTTTGGTTTTAATATAAGTATGTCATAAATCTTAATATTGGCCGCCATCTCGTTTCATACCCCTTCAGTCATTACCGTACAGTAGCTCGGATAATTAAATTAGCATTTGACACTCCAGTGTTAAGAGTAAAGGAATCTTGCTCTTTTATGGGTAGCCTAGACAAGATATGTTTACCCACCAAGGGTGACTGGAAGCAGGAATTCAATACAATTTGTTATATTTTGTTGTTGTAGAAAGGTTATGGTTATAAAGGCAGCAAGTTCCATCGAGTTATCAAGAACTTTATTATCCAAGGTACTGTATTTTAGAAGAAAAACGGTTTGAAAATATGCGCTATGATTAGAGAAATGGCGCATTTCTTATGACCATTTATAAAATAACAAGACGCCCGCTAGGCGTTAACTCGGGCTACTTTAGCCTGCACAGTGATACAATCACATCAGGCTCAGGCTCGCAAAGCCTGTCACTGCTGAGTCAGCCATTATCGCGACATAGTTAAGAAAATAACGAAAGTCTGCTGAAACCTAGACTCGCTGCTAGCACAGGTAGCCCGAGTAACAAGTGTCTTATGCAGGCTCTGATTGATCGAGCTTCATTTTCACTCGGAGTACACCGCTGACCTCTAATCCTCTATATATAACTGGACTGCGGGATCTTCCAAAAAAATTCCCAACAAATTATGGATCTCTTTTCCTTTAAATTGTAGCGCGCGGTGTTTAGATAATTGCAATCGCCATTTCCAGACAGTTCGAGTGCTAACAAGTGTTGAAGGTATTTTGGAAAGTTTTTTCTTTATAAAGAAGATCTGTTACAGTTTTTTAAGGTTTTTTTGTCGATTTCGTTTTTGAAGAGGAAAAATGCCGTACTGTACTATGTTACTTTTGTGTGTACGGACATGAGAAAAAGGACCGTAGCTGACGCCACCATTTACGACAATTTTTATGAGTCGTTGGTAATGGGAGCCCGCAGTCCAGTTGTAGATAGAGGTCAGGAGAATACACAGACACAAATGACATCATTTTGATTTTGTATTAAAGATCCAGGGCATACAGAAGTAGAAATAAACAATGCGATCTCTGCCGTCAAGAAAACTCTGTACTCTAAATGCTGTCAAGGTTCTTATCCTGAACAAAAGATCTGAGTTGATAATGCCAAAACAAATTTTATTCTACCAATTTTAAACCTCCGTAAGGTCAAAAAAATCATCACATCGACAGGTTTAAAATGACCCGGTGACAAGCAATTTTTTTAAAGAATATTTGTTATTTAATTGTGTGAAGGGTGGGATGGAATTGGGGTACTGAACGGGTGCAACGATAGAAAAATATTTTCAGTTTATAAATTACTCTGGTTTGTTAGACCACACAACCAATGGTCAGCGGTAATACATACTACGGTAATACAAAGCAAATGGTAATACAAAGTAAATGTTTGGGCCTTGGGGAAAGTTGGAGAAAAACCAGTGACCCACTGGTTTGGAGATGACCCGCACGGTGATGATAATACACGTATATATTTTTATAATTTACATTTTTTAATTTACATTTTTTAATTTACTTTTTTATAGTATTTATAAAGTCAGTCAGTGACCGACAGTGTTAACATCCGGGGGGTGGCGACATTATTTCGTTAGTATTTTGGTACTTTAATTTACTTTTAGTATTTTGTATTTTATATAAAGTATTTTGGTACTTTAATTTGTGAGTGGAAAAGTGAATCTGAAGTTCATGGACAATGAGGGCAGACCGTTAAATGAGTTATCAATGGGGTTTTTACGTGTATCAAGTTGTAATGCAGTTAGATTTCGATATCTTGAATATTTCATGTCTGGAATATAAGTTGTGTCTCCCTGATTTTTATGTTAACATCAAAACATGTTACTGCGGCCATTGCGCACGCGCGAGCTGAAATTTTGATAAACAACATGGCCGGCCAAGGAGATATTTCTTCTGGAAACAGGAATTTTGTGGATTTATAGTATTAAATATGGTTTAGGAGAAAGGATTCGTTGTCTGTTAGGGGAAGATGAGCTTGGATATAAAATAAAGGTCTGACATTCAGGATATTTCTGTCACGTTGTCATGAGTCAACCTGTCAGGTAAGCGCAGCATTTTGTCTTCCGTGTCTCTGTTTCATATAATGCCTAATGGAACACAATAGACACAATAACCTGGCACTTTTGTAAAGCGTATTATTTACGTTCTGTAGTTTCGCTATTTACTTCGTATTAATTTTATCCGCATTTGATTAATATTTTGACATTTTTATTGTATATTCTTAGGCTTAATAGAAATACATGTAGATATGTTTTGGTTGCGGGTTCGATTCCCGTTTGGGGCTCAGAAACATGTTCTGAGTTTGCGTTAAAAGCTTGAGTAGCAAACAATTTACCATATTAAAGCACTGTTAGCTTTGATTTATTCCTGTTGTTGAAACATAATGTAAAATTTCCTCTACTGTATATGCCCAATAAAGACATGCCTTGTTCCTTGGCCATTTATTGGCTGTATAATGGTAGCCTCGGAGAAATTTGGTGCTATTCCCATAATATGAATTGTCAAATGAAGAGCATTTGAAACTGCCTGAATAATTATATTATTAGCCCACATTCCTACACTAGAGATATTTTGTGATGATATTTTGTGCACCTATCAATGTTAACTCAGGGTAGGTGGGTGGTGGGGGGCACTGACAGGTTATTGGCTGATTGACTTTTCTGAGACAGGGGAATTTGATTTTTTTAAAAGATTGAGGAATGGGATTTTTGACAAATAAAATAATTTTAATACTAACTACTTAATGACCATAAAGAGTGAGTTCTTTATGGTAAAATATTTAACCAAGATCTTGCTGTAGTGCCCGAGCACTAGCGGCAAAGTTTTGGTATTTTATTGTAAAGACCGAACAGTCGAGGTTATTAAGGAGTCCATTATATGGCACTTTTTATTATTATATGAAATCAATGTTGTATTTCTTGGTCTTCAGACTTCGCTTCCTTTAACGTTGTCAAAACACCGGACTAGCATTATTTTCTATTGTTTCTTTCTTGTCTGGATACTAAAATTTACTTTTATAATGTTTATTGCTCATCATCGTTTATGTAATTTATTTTCATGGTTTTGAGCCAATAACTCTCTTATTAGGATTTTGTGTTTGTTCCCGATAATCACAGGGCATTAGCCAGTGAAATGTTATCCATAAACATAGTTGCCATAATGTTCTGTCCAACTTATCACCTTTATCAACCTTGTGATTACAATAATAAAGATCGAGAATTGTTTTTCTAATAAACAGTATATTAACTATTAATAATACTGCAGCTTTATAAGCAAACAATCTAAAATCCTGCACAGCATTAAACTTGTGTCATGCATTACCGGTATGCTACTGTTTTATTTAATATGATACACAATTATATAAAACTTTGCACTGTCCTTGGGACCTAGTTATAATTTACATTTGTATAATTTACAGTTTTATAATTTATATTTTTGTAATTTACATTTGTATAATTTACATTTTTCTAATTTACTTTTTTCTAATTTACTTTTTTCTAATGTATATTTTTATAATTTAAATTTTTATAATTTACATTTTTATAATTTACATTTGTATAATTTACATTATTATAATTTACTTTTTTATAATTTACATTTTTATAATTTACTTTTTGTATCAGTCCGATGATCGAAGCTCGTCGTGAAGCTCGAGTTACCGAGAACTTTAATATTTTTTAGAGAAATCACTTTGGATCCGGATTAGTTTGGGAAGAAAAATGTGTCATTTTTCACACTGTGTAATTGTTAATTGTGTCATTGTTAATTGTCTTACATTTATTGCAGGTGGTGACTTTACGTTAGGGAATGGCAGAGGGGGTATGTTGAAGTTACGTATTGTATTTCTAACCATACAAACAAAAGGTCCTGATACATGTTATATTTTTGATGAAGGGCTCCGCTCGAAACGTCAGTATTTCGTCACTAAAAGCTTGGCAGTTAAGCACTTTACTATAGTCCACCAAGAGAAATTGAAAAAGGTGTAAAATGTTTATTTTACCTATCGGGAAGGATATTCATAAAAAAACCATTCAATTTGTTTTTGTAGCTAACAGAAAATAAGCGAGCAAGAATTAAACAGTGAGAGAAAAACACAAAAAAAATTCCGTGTTGTATAATATGAAGGCTAGACCAAACCACAGTTAACCAAACTCACGACATTACTTTACATCTGCAGCAATCCAACGTAATATTTTCTTGATTAAATGCATCCGAAAATTTCGAAGCATGTTTACGTGATGTTTTTACCGATTTTACCACTTCAAGTTTATTTTCTGCCATTTGCTGACGTCAGCGTCAGAATAGAAAACCATGTTCTTCTAAGATGAACGCCCCCTGATTGATAGTTGACGGGTTTGGGGAGAATTACAATATTGATCTACATGTACTGTAATTATATTAATGTTTATGATATTTTATAAAACAAATACCAAATGGTTTTCTGTGCAAGATACTGTGATCTTTGAGGTGTTGGTCGACTTTCGAAAAGCTAAAAAATACTAGCCTATCGGTTCGTATTTTTTAGCTTTTCAAAAGTCTGGCAACATCCCGCGTATTTGGATTTCGTGTAAGCATCTAATGTATGTAACGGCATATAGTTAATATTATTCTTTAGAAGATCGTTTGAGGGGATTTTCTTAGTGCAGTCTCAACTTCTTATCTTTCATGCTAAGGTAAAAGCATTTACGGTGAAAGATATGATGATGAAAACTTCAGACTTCATCACTATGGAGCTGGTTGGATAAACATGGCAAATTCAGGACCAGACTCGAATGGTTCTCAGTTCGCCATCTTTACCGTGGTCGCACCATGGCTAAATGGAAAGCATATTGTTTTTGGGATTGTACTTGAAGGCATGGTGAGTATTCAAGTTCTATGTTTTTGATCTTTTACAACTCTAGACAATTCATCAGCATGATCTTCTTACACTGCTAAGTCAACGAAAAATCCATTACTTCTGGATTTTATAAAATTATTTCTGGATTTTATAAAATTACTCCCGGATTTTATAAAATTACTTCTGAATTTTATAAAATATCTTCTATATTTTATAAATTACTTCTGAATTTTATAAAATTATTTCTGAATTTTATAAAATTACTTTTATAAAAATTACTTCTGAATTTTATAAAATGTCTTCTATATTATAAAAATTACTTCTGAATTTTATAAAATGTCTTCTATATTAGATAAATTACTTCTGAATTTTATAAAATTAGTTCTGAATTTTATAAAATTACTTTTATAAAAATTACTTCTGAATTTTATAAAATGTCTTCTATATTTTATAAATTTCTTCTGAATTTTATATTGCATCTGAATTTTATAAAATTTCTTCTGAATTTTATATTGCATCTGAATTTTATAAAATTTCTTCATGATTTATAATTTTTCTTAATTCTATAAAATTTCTGAATATAATATTGGGATTAAATCTTAGGATGTGGTGAGGAGGATTGAAAATATCGACGTTGACAGTTCCAAGCCTACAACTGAGTGTGTGATTGCAGACAGTGGAGTGATTCCTTTGGAGAAACCTTTTCATGTTGAAAAGAAACCTGTGAAAGAATGAAAGAGATTATATTGCATAAAGTACTCACGTCCAGTGAGTTATTATATGTGGTTGGTGGATATGTACATTGGACAGACGATAAATATTTGTCTCGCTCATTCAATTCCAATTTTTTCTATTCCAGTTTTATTTTATTTAACGCTTATTAATAAGTAACTAAATAAAAAACTTCTCGCTTGGTTTTTAGTATTTTAATATGTTCGAATCTGTGTGAAAACATTTAGTTGAAATTAATTTGAGTAATTTCATCACTAAAAATAGTACTTTATATTATGCATGTTTCACTCTATGTCGGTTTTGATTACATACAGATAATAGTTAGCATACAGATAATTTACGATATCAGTAACTTTGACGTCAAACCTACGTCAGATAATAGCTGTATGGTCGTGGTTGTGCGAAAATAAATATGGCTGTGGAATTAGAAACTCTTTTTCGCGAATTTAGCAGTAAGGTTTTTTGATAGTTTGTCGCGTATTTATAGAATTTCAGATTTATTTTCCTAAAACATACTTATGTTTGTGGCTTACAACGTGAGGAACGGGTGTTCGAAGAAAGATAGATATGTTATGTATTACCTCATTCTTTTAGAAACCCCGCTTAACTTTCTGAATAAAAACCGAAATTTAAAGCGGTTTTTTAAAGAACAGAGGCACCTACTAAAGTTGTTCGCTGTACTGTAAGCTAGCAGCCGTACATTTGACATATGTCGACCATGATTAGTTGTGCAAGTATGTCAACTATTTTAATGATGTCTCAATTTTTAGGGGGGAAAGCACGTAACAGTCTTCCATTTAATTGTTCGTACTAAAACTTTCACAGTCGAAAGAAGCGATACCAAATATTACTTCAATGTTATTATTTCCAATTTGGAAATTTCGTTGCATAGGCACTTTAAGGTTGGGACAAACGAGGCGACAAATCGCAGGGACGTGTCGCGGGGACATGTTGGGGCAAATCCCGTCGTATGCACCATGCGAAACTATCTTGTCGCGGAAGAAAATGTTGTCCCCATAACATGTCCCATCGTATAAACAGCAACTAGTCCCTGCGACAAAATTAGAATAAACCAATCAAAGAACCTTATTTTATTTTCCTTCTCTGACATGTCCCCTCGTGTGTCCTCAACAGGCCAACAGGGGAAATGTCCCGCAACATGCACCCGCGATTGGTGAAACCCTTTACAGTTACTATCTCATTGGTCTGCCGTTACTACCGGGCTTACTCTATCTCTACCAACATAACTGCAGTTTGTCTATATATCCTCTTTGTTCATGTACCCCGTAAACTACTATAGTAAGAAGGAAAACAATCAACATATATGACTTAAATGAAAATGAAAAACATGCAGTATCTGGTAAAATGTGTCGATTTCAATTTCCATTTCAACTCTGATTCTCTCTTGAGTAGTAGCTTTCATTCATCCCAAGGCCGTTCCGACGTATAAAACACCACTTTCTTTGCCGTATTCACCATTGAGGGTTTCTTGTTTTGATGAAGCGCTCTTGTATCTATGGATTATCAAGAACATACATTGATTCAGCACTCAAAATGTTCCCCTACCATCAACCACGCTTCTATCATCCCTATTTACCTTAAAGTGTTTATGAAACGAAAATTGAGGTGACTTTTTTATTGATTTATTTGAGAGTACTCAAACGATAAAGAATGGCGTTTGTAGTTCTTTAATATCTTATCTCGTTCTTGAGTTATTCAAGATCGTGTAATATGACCTATATATGGTCACTCGACGCCATCGTCACTAGTTGTACCCACCATTATGATGAATCAGAAAATGAAGCATATCTTCAAAAATATTGAGCAAAGTTCTTTGAAACTTTACACAAGTATACAGGTCACTAAATTGAATATCCCCACGTCAACTTTATCGTTACCATAGCAATATATATTAGTTCCCAGACCTTTCATCCTGCAGCAAAAATGTTCTATTTTCCACCATGCCCTACAAAGATTTTGACTCGAAGTTGCTCTGTTTTGTTGGCAATACTATTGAAAATATACCTCACATGCACTGATCAAAAGTTAAATATTGGTTTAGAAAAGGAAGAATATAAACAAGTTTATGAGAGGAATAAAGGAGTCTGGGAACTAATCTGTTACCATGGCAGCGATAAAGTTTACTTGGATTATTCAATATAGTGACCTGTATACTTGTGCAAAGTTTCAACGAATTGTGTTCAATAGTTTTGAAGATATGCTTCATTTTCTGATTCGTCATATGACGTCATAGGTCATATTACACAATCTTGAATAACTCGAGAACGAGATAAGGTATGGAAGAACTACAAACACCATTCTTTATCGTTTGAGGCTTACGTATTATAGCCCTCTTCAGCGCTGTTCGCTAAGCAGACTCACTGCTAGCCAGGCATACAAATTTTCCGAAAAAAATGTGCGTGGTCATGGATGTTGTCAAATCAAATAGAGGCGTTGCCATACAAGCACCACTATTTCACGCGAAGAAAGGTCGTCAGAGTAAAATTAGCATAAAATGCTCTGTTGCTCTAAGCTTGATTCACACGATTCAAGTCACAAGATCTGACATTTTAATGCTATCATTATGTATCATAATATGCTCTAATATGTCAACACGGCAAAACTATTAAGTATGATTTATAACAGGTTAAGGTTAATCCTGTTATAATCAACAACTTTCTCATGTCGCAACCACCCAAATTTTCCAACGCCGACAACGATTTTCCGACAAACGTCCCCCCCCCCCCTGCCTCCCTCTAGCTACGCCACTGCTGCTAGCTGTTTCTTGCATGGAAAATAAATCGAGAATGGCACGGGTAGGTTTTTAACGCAATTAAACGTATATGTGCCTAGCAAACAATGTGTCACTGCAAAAAGAAAACCCAAAAATAAGTCGTGTCGTGTCAAACAGTGCTACAGCGCAGGAAGTTATGAACACAAGGACCACGGAAATGAGCACAGGAAACCATTTAACAAATAGAATGTTTTATACATTGTTATTATTATTTTTATTTACGTGAATTACGCTCGACCCTTGACATTCCTGCCATCGATATTGCTATACCGTCGACATTGCTTCCGTCGATCCTCGATTTGCTACCATATACAGTAGTGATGCGCGTCAGTAGAAACATTTTTTGGATCACTTTCCATGGGAAGCCATCTGATTGGCTAACGCGAAATAACTTTTATCCTTAATATAGTTTGAAACATCTGATTATGATTAATAACAGAATGATAGTTTTGGAATACCTTTGATGTTTGCACTAATTGAGCATCGGTGCGCAATAATCAAAAATGGTATTAAGAATGGCGACTGTGAAGCTCTTTCTTCTTATTTCCGCAGCTCTGCTGCTTACGGTTGAATGTAGATTGCGATCATCGCGACATCGCCAACGAAGACAAGACTGGGGATTGACGAATGGTTGGAACTGGGGAAATTGGTAGTAAGTAATGTTTTTAATGCGTTCTTTTAATCATCTTAATCGATTTCATATTTATTTACATTTGTCGATTCTTAATACCTCGATGATTACTCTTATCTAAA
Source organism: Chrysogorgia sp. JL179-B06 (assembly GCA_035772405.1). Classification (NCBI taxonomy): domain Eukaryota; kingdom Metazoa; phylum Cnidaria; class Anthozoa; order Scleralcyonacea; family Chrysogorgiidae; genus Chrysogorgia; species Chrysogorgia sp. JL179-B06. Next base: position 308,616 of record JAYKKM010000351.1, on the reverse strand, counting down.
AGGTGAAATAGCGTGTAGAAGGTCCAACGCTTCGAGCGAAGGCTTGTCGTGAGATCGAAACATAAGGTGATGTTACGTTTCGCTCTCTGACCGAGGTGTAAGCGACAATGAAATCTGATATCGCGAGCTGGATTTGAAATGTACATTATGGTATCTTATAAGAGCGCGGCGAGATATACGGTGTGCGGTGTTTCGCATTTCCATTCTAATTCAGCATAAAGTTTCTAATCATTGGGTGTTATTTAAAATGTTCACCAATGGGCCTTTGTGGAAAATTATGCCATCAGTGTAATATGTTTAGCTATACCTTTATTTAATGAATTGTGCCGCTTCGTTATTTATAATACTGCAGACAGTAGACAGATTGATTAAGTTTGAGATTGCTTGCATGTATTCGATCATAGTCTTATTATATATTATTATAGAAAAGTGCTATGCGCATTATATATGGTTACAATCTAACTTACACATAATTGTTTACTGCTTCCAGACTCTGTAGTCTAAAGGACCAACCTATCTCACTTTGGGGATTTTACATATTTGAAATATTTGGGTCTTCCTGAGCTAAATCATAATATATCTTGTCAGCCAAATATTTCATCTTCATGGAATTTTTTTGCTGTTAAAGTTATCGGATCTGACGTCACAAGAGGCATTTTGCGGCAAGTTACAAATTTGGAATGCCTTTTGTGACATTACATCCGGTAACTTTGATACTAAGCGAAAATCCCCATGAAGATGAAATCTCATTAGCATTTCGGACGAACAAACCTTTATAGAGGGTCAGCCTCGCTGGTACCTAGTGTCCGTCCGCTGGCCCCGCATCAAGTTTATCTTGTCTACTGTATCGTATTGTTGTATAGATTGTATGTATTATGCTATGTAATTGGTAAACTTGATTAAAGTTTCTAATAGAACATCAACTCAAAGCTCAAATCATAAAATACATTCAACTATTTACTTCATGTAGAATCAGTATCAGTTCGTACTTAGGGTTATGGACACTTTAACACCTACGTACACTTTACTTACCAATTGTGGAAGGTTAGGTGCAGGTCTTGCTACAGGGTTTTGCACGCCAGTATTATTGTTACTTGGAATTCAAGTCAAGATAACGCGAGCTGATCTTGATCTGACCACCACACCCTGTTGTCGACCTGCACCTATCACACCAAAAACTTTTGGTGGAAATTATTGCACCTTAATTGTTTCTTTGTATAAAGGGAGGGTTGGTGGGATGTTCAATTCCACACGTTCTCGTTGCTGCCCTCTAAGCCGTGTCGTGCTCTGGCTACGGTCACTCGCTAATGGTCGACCTTATCCCAACATGCTTGTCATATGCAGGGGTGTCATTATTTTTTGAAGTAGCAGGCTCATTTCATAAAGTAGGCAAAGACAATTAAAATCGTGTCATCGATCGGCGTGATTTTGCATTCAAAGGTGTAGTAATACAATAAACAATTTACAGACTTACCTTATCTATTTCTGGTTCTGCTTTCTTCTCAAAATATGACAATATGCTGCTTCCAGGGCGCTTTCGCTTGCTCATATTTATTCATAGGATTCGACCTCTGTAAAACCGGAAGCAAGAAGAGAATCATGCGAGGGCGACATTTGTCACCAGTCTCACGCACGCTTCTCAATTCAAAATATGAACGACCTCAACCATTGAACGTTAACTACTTAACTGAACTTCAAAACAATTACAAATTTTAATAGACAACGTGAGGAAAGTAGGCGGCGACGTTTTGGTGAGTGGCCGCCGGAGTTTCGCCGGTAGCCGGAAGAGGTTTTCATATAGACAGATGCCCGCTATGACATCACTTCCGTCAACTTTAACACCAAAAAAGTCTATGAAGATGAAATTTTCGGCTGACAAGATATATTACAATTTATCTCAGGAGAATCCATAGATTACAAATATGTTAAATCCCCACAGACGTTATATGCACTTTAAAGTTTCCCTGCAGGAGCGAGTATTTGACAGGTTTCTATTAAATCAACCAATCACATTTTACTTATAACATCGCGCTATTTCAAAACAAAAAAGCTGTTGTAATCGGTTGTAACCACTGATCTCAAAAATAGGACTGGATTGAGCTTTCTATTGTATCTGATGAGCTGATTTTGAAGCTTGCATATTTGCATAATGTAAATTGACGAGAGATCATTAGAAGCTCCGAGTTTGCAAGCAAATCGAACTGTGACGTTTAATGTCTGTCCAATATAGTTTCTTTATTAACATTAAATGCATAAAATCTTGTACCTAATTTGACGTCTCATATTAGGCTTCTCTCACTGGATAATTAGAGGCCTTTGCCTCGGCCATTACTAAGGGACCAAAGTCGCAGTAAATCTGTAGGTAGGCCATGAATCGTTTTACCCAGCAATTTGAAAAATGTCTTCTGGTCCTCTTTATAGTAAAATTATTTTATTTTGTTGAGCACATAATCCAACAAAAAACCTCATAGGATCCTCAGTTGGTCCCTTAGTAATGGCGGACTTGCGACTTCATTTTCTGAACAATAGTTGCTCGATCCAGTCTTCTTTCGAGATCAGTGGTTGTAATGTAGTTGGCTTTTACAGAGTCAAAATAACTAACATAAATATTTATTGAAAACGATATTCAGTAGCGTCGAGAGAGGGCCCAGAAGGGAACCGCAAAAAATTCGGGCCATGAAGATATCATATATTATATTATTAATTAACAAAAAGTTGCCGCTGGGGCCCAGCAAAACCTTGGTAAGTTGATCATTGCTGGGAAACTTTCTGGTCTTGGCTAAGGCTTAGTGTTCGTAATAATAACATAGTATTTTGTCATAACTAACGGAGTTACGGGCCCCAGTTCCAGCCTAGCAAAATGTTCGGGGGCATAAAATTTACGTCAACGAAAATATTTTGTAGCTGTTTCATTTCTACAGGGTATTATATTTCGTATTATAGGTAAATAAATTACCAAATATAATGCGAATGTGATGGTTTGCATTTGGTTTGTTCACTTCAAGATAACACTATTGAAACTATAAACGTATCGGAGGGGTCCCGCACGCAAATTATGACCAGGGGCCCGTTCTGGCTCTCGACGGCCTTGACCACTCTCCTCCGCAGAGGCTTCTTGTGCTTTTATTTGTAGTAATAATGTAATATACTATAAGTGGGCTATTCGCTTGTATTAGGCTCACAGGGTGTTTTGGGGACGCGTGGAGAGAGCGCGCCCTCCAGCCCGTGCTGCCCAAACTATTTGGCCCGAACTCTAAAAAAAGCGCACGAAGCCTCTGTGGAGGAGAGTGGGCTGACCATATTGCTTTATTATCAAATATTCACAAATGGCGTGTCTAAACTGTTGAACTCGCGATGGAACATGAATCACCGTTGCACAAATATTGAAGTTTGTCGCAGGGCTCATCCTAAGGCGCCCATTTTCAAAAAAAAACAACTAAATTGAAGAATGAAGTATATCTATGAGAAAATCTTATTAGATAACGGCCCAAGGGCAAGGCCTTAAAAATGTTCTGTCCACTAATAGCTACTTTGGGCAACTGACAAACAGCCATTTTCTAAATATTTTCCCATTACTATCCTCCATAGCATGCCTCCCACAGGCCCTAGAGTCCCGCACAAAATAGGGATTTTCATACTCTTTACGTTACCAAGAAACTTTCTGGTGTTATTAGTGTCCAGTCTTATTAGTGACAATATTTCGCGTGACCAATGATGCTAATTTGGATTAGATTTTAGCGTAATGTTGAACTTGGGCTCTAAATTTTCTTAGCCTTAGGATAAGCCCTGGTTCGTCGTCATCGTAGATCATGTTCTCATTCAGCCTAGACACTAGGCCTTCTATTTTGATTTTCGTTTTTTTCCGGTGAATTCGGAGCTTATTTATACTACAGCGTCGCGCACGGAAAATCCATTCTACGCTGGTTCTCATTGACTGTGTGCAAATTGACGGTATTTATAAAAGTGCTAATAATAGAACCATATTTATCATCGTAATACGTGATCATGACCTACTAGACTTGCTTCAAGTCTGCCTCTTGGTGTTTCGAGTCGGGTTTGTTTCCAGACGGGTTTTAATGTTTTGATGGCAACAACAATGCGGCGAAAACAATAGAAATATAAATAGAAAACAATAGAAATAGGTAGAGAAAACAATGCGGCGGGCGAGAAAAAACCCGCGGGAGAGAAAACAATGCGGCGGGCGAGATAAAACCCCCAGGAGACTGAGAAAACAATGCGGCGGGGGAGAGAAAACCCGCGGGAGAGAAAACAATGCGGCGCGGGCGAGAGAAAACAATGTTGCGGGCGAGATTAAACCCGTCTCGAAACAAACCCGCGTCTCAAATAAACCCGTCTCGAAACAAACCCGTCTCAAATAAACCCGTCTCGAAACACCAAGAGGCAGACTTGGAGCAAGTCTAGTGACCGATATCCCCTGACAAATCATTATCCGCATGTTTTAGTTACTATTGGTACTGGCGACACGGCGTAGTGAGGGCAACAGTGAGCGACAAAGATACAATATGTCAACGACTATGGAATGTTGATGTAAATCGGATTCACCAAGGTGTGGCGTTTGATCTCTTACCCCAAACGAAGGTATCACAAGTTTCTCATAACGACAATGCTAGCCTACCCTTGTTTAAATATCTCAAAGGGGCTTTTATCAGGAGCAGACCAACATTTCGAACATTTGAAGGTAATAATTACTATTTTGTCTTTAGTATTATTTCTGAGCTTAAACGAGTTCTGATTGGCTGACTGGCCAGTAAATCTGTAGCACGGTGACTATCACATCACTAGAAATCATACTTGAAAAAGTGTTTTTGTAACCACACTATATTTATTCGTTCCAATCCCCTCTCGGAATCATCATTTTGATGTATGGTTTCTAAAACATGACGAATTATTTTCAAAATGGCGACTATTTTATTATAACTAAAAAATCGTCGAAAAGACTCAAAATATTTATACAAGATAACACTGGTATCCATATATTGGGGTCTTGTTTTCTAACAAATTACAGTTGTTACAAATTTCAACACATATTCATAGATGTACAGTACAATGTTACAAAAACTAATTTTAACTCAAAAGTTGTATATATCCTTCAGCTATAACATGTACTGTATGTGTATGAACAAATTAATTGAAACATGGAAAATAGCTCTTTACTGGTAGATATGATGTTAAAATTCCATGGAATTTCCTAACCAGCATTACACAATGTAACTTGCTTCTAATACTTTCTGGGTACGAGGTTGTATTCCTGCCAGCTCCACATCACAGTAGCCCAATGTGGGTAGAATTATCAACTTACTGTATATAATCTATCCACACCAACAATTGGGATAGAATCCCTAATACTTCTTTGTAAATCTAATTTGAATGGTCCCCTATACATTTGCACTATATGCATGCATCCGTAGACATTTGAACGAATTTGATTTTTTAAAGGACGTGCTCATTGTATGATAGAGATGCACTTTCTTCCTTCAACAGCCTTTGGTGTCTATATACTAAATACTGCATTGATTATTTCGTGAGTCATCAATATTGTGATAAAAGTAATTTCTTTCTTAGTGATTGATGGTAGAAACAGCAGTAGACCCCCCACTATTCTGTTGCTGCACTCAAAAATTAAAAAGTTTGAGCTGCATGTATTTAGTTTGATGTCGTATGAAACAATTAAATTCAGACAATACAAAGCTCTAAGAGATATTGTCCACTGAAAATGTATTTAGTTTGGCAAATGAAGTGGCTATTATCTAATTCAAGTAATTTAGTACTAAAAGAAGTACTGTAATGTAAGTTTCAAACAGCAATTGGGCGAGGGGTTGTTGCGTATACGTATTTCTAGTTTAAATTACTCATTTCACGTTTTTTGATGGATACCAGAACTAACTTCCACAAACGACCGGATATTGTACACGACCGGACATTCTACCACCCCGTCAAGATTATCACCCTCGCCGCAGCGCCTTCGGCGCTGGACGGCGGGCGAGGGGACAAGTCAGAATGCAAGAAACAATATAAAAAACGAGGTCGAAACATCCTTCAAAATATCTAGAGTTTCTAAAATACATAACCTACCTTCCCCGGCTCTCGATTATCTCCTGTGCAGGCCTTGCAAGTTCTTATGCATGAACGTCGATCAAGAAGCTAGACGGAAGCGAATACAAACCAAATACTCCAAACATTCAGTACTATATCGTACAGTTCTTATATGTACAATCGTTGTATACTTGGTGAATTTTATGCGCTAACACGTGCGAGACAAACTTATAAACAACCTTGCTGAGTTTGTATTGTATTGTATTGTATTGTTTTATTTATTTATTTATTTATTTATAGACAATATTTACACACGGATAGATAAAAATAAAAAGGTGATCTTCCAACCGGCCGTGCTCACACAATTATAAAAATAAGAAATTTGTTTCACTTTTGATTTGAAGTTTGAAATATTATCTGATGTTTTTAGAGATGTAGGAAGATTATTCCAATTTTCCGCACCTCTGTAGCCAAATGAATTTTTCATATAGTTCGTTTTTGGCTTAGGCAACATCAAATTGGCTTTTGACTGCCTTGTGTTATGATCATGTACATCACGAGTATTTGTAAACATGTCACACAAGTAATCTGCAACCAATTTGTTTTTTACCTTGTACATTAAGATAGAAAGTTTGCCTGCATCTTTGTTTTTGTCTTTGTTTATATAATCTCTGCATGTTGAACTATTTGTTTGTTTATCTGACCTATATGCTTTCTTGTCTGTTTATCGTTCATGTAATTAATCAATGGTTCAGTTTGACTTTGTCCATCTATACGTTTATTTATAGATCTTCTATCCAACTTTGAACCATCCCGCGAAGGAGCTGCTATAGTGAAAACAAGCTCAAAACAATCTCAAGAGAAAGTGGAAATTTTTTTGAAGGAAGTTACCAAAACTCGTGTATTTCATGAACTGTATTGGTTTCTTGTACGAAACACATTCATTTCACCTAATAAGGTAACCTAATATTATCCATATAATGAGATTGGTCGATTCTCATATATTTCTTTACTTTATTGTTGCACATTTTTAAATTTGTAAAGTAAAATTGCTTTATACTGTACGTAAGCCGTATATTCTTTTTAAACGCACTAAAGTTCAAGGACATTTATATATCTGTTGGCCTGAAGAGACTATACATAAAGCTTTTTGATGTGTAAACTTTATAAAGCTTTTTGATGTTTGAAATATATATGTATAGGAGTGTTACTCTAGTAAGTACTATAGCAACAGCGATTACAGCGAACGGTGTAGTAGGATTTTGAAAGATCTAAAAGCTGTCATAGCTTCACGTTTACAATATCTAATATAACATTTATCTCTGTTTATATAGTATCTTTCAAAATCTTACTAGAATGTTTACACCTGTAATCGCTGTTTGTGACAACTAGTATCTTCCTGCACATGTTTGTTACTTTTGTATTTTATCTGATATTCCTTTGGAAATATTAGTCCAAACCACATCAGAGTAATCAAATTGTGATGATAGAGAGAATTTATATAATTTCGGAATTTTATCAAGTGCACTAAATAATTTTTTAAATATATCTTAGAATATTTCATAACTTTGCGTCACTAGGTAAGCTATTCTACAAATCTGAACATGCAGTCAATAAAAGTATTCCTAATATAGACCTTACCCATCATGACATGTGAACTATTGTGACTGACTGCAACTATCATAATTCCTTACGAGATTTCCTTTCTTATGTTAATGTTAAACTCCTTCTGGGAGACGTAAAACTATTGGCCGACTTAACATCACAAAAAGATATGCCGAAAAGGATTCCTGTAGTATGGTAGTCATTAATATATTCATGTTTCATGATGGCTAAGATCTATTGGTCATTTGCATTAGGTTTGAATAATGCTAAGTTTCTTAGGCGAATATATTATAGCTCCGTGAACTTTTTGAAAATTGAAAGAGATCAGCAAGACACAATGGTGCAAGATTGTTAAGAATTTTATATAATATTCCCTCGCCTGACGGAGCCGAAGGCCCTTAATTGATAGTGGGTGCTAATCTTGACCTGCAGTTCGCGTTTGCAGGCGAAAATCTTTAATCTGAAATGCCAACTAAGTGCTAAAGAAAATGAATTATTGCTTTAAAAACCTTTCCACAAGTGTTCTAAAAGTATCGTTACTATGGTGAGAACCATGCATTATGCATATAATATTACCATGTTTCATGCATGCATAATATCCTGGAGTGGACTGTAACTGTAATGCAACTCGGCTGATGCAACAGAATGATCTGCTTTTTCAGAACGTTTTAAGCGGATGTAATAGTCAGCCTCTCGCGGCTTATGCATATATAGTCATAGTATACAAAATTAGGGAGTTAAATTTAGAATTTTCGTGAGAAAAATAAATTACCATGGCATCCACGAGTTAGCCACGGGCTATTGCCTCATTTTCAAATCATTCATTTTTCTATCATCCATATATTTTTATCATTCAGACAAAATTTCATCAAGAGCTAGTCCAAATTTGGTTCAACGAGGGGCATAATTCAGGGCTGTCCGGATTCCACAGGATCTTTGTTGGTGTAACTGTGTTAAATCCCGATAAAATTTCTTTTCGAAACTGGATTCAATTTTATTCTTTGGAGCTAAATCAGAGTCTTAATTACTATGGATACTTGCGACTATTACAAAGTAATGTAAGTATCAGTATGCCACTATTATGTATCATTATGAGCTCTAAAACCTTTTATCTGCAAATAAGATACGGTGTGCTAAAGCTTATTTTATCATTATCCTTCCTCCCTCCCTTCCTTCCGTCCTTCCTTCCTTCCCTCCTCCCTTTCTTCCCTCCTCCATTCCTTATCTCCTCCTTCCCTTGCTTCCCTTCCTTCCCTCCTCCATTTCTGCCTTTCTCCCTCCCTTCCTTCCTTCCCGTTATTACGTTCTGAATGAATTACATTTCTTATTTTAGCCCTTGATAATTTCACCAAAGTTTACATGGCAAGGAGGTTCGACCGTGTCAGACAACATGTTCGTTGGTACATCCCCTGAGTTTGAGCTCGCTCTGTACACATTGTGTTTTTACACCAATCCCGGTAAAATGTGCGAGTGCAAGTTGAACACACGAAGAATCGTTGTGAAGACGATTGCATCCATCAATGGTTTGACCCTTAAAAATGCCTTTTTCGAAATAAAAACCTAATTAAACGTTTTAATAGTTCAAAAAGGAATAATGAATCAATATACTGATCAGTTGAATACAAGATTAAAGTGTAATGTCCTATATAAATAAGTATTAATTTAGCGGTTCATTTAATTTCTCTAAATAGCAGATATGTAATCAAAAACCCGTATTCATCCCCTTTTGAAAATGTTTTGAAAATGACAAAATACGGTGTTCTGTTTGCTAACTATATTTAGAAACGTAAAACTTAAAGAAAAGGCTTTAAGAAATCAATTTACAATGAACTAGTAAATATAGTTCGTCCATATAGTAATGAACTAAGAGTTCGGTTTTGACTTTAGAAGTGAAACCGGACTCTGTCGTTGTAATATATTGTGATTAATATTAAAATAACGTGTTAATTCAAAACCGAGTTGTTCTACCAACTATGTTTAATTTTTGGTTGTCGTTCGTATAAAATTCATCTTCTAATTGTGTTAATTGTATGGATTAGTACTGGTAAGTTCTATTAACTATGGTTGTAAGTTCTGCCTCGGGACTAACACAGGAGCAGTGGATACGAAGTTGCCAGGATTAGGTATGCCAGCAGAATGATGCTAGAAATTTCCTATAGCATGGAGGATCAAATAAATAGAATGTAGAATATAAACCACGTATAAAGGCGATCATATACAGTACTGCCTAGAATTAACCTAACACTGCGGTTGCGGTTCGGTTGCGGTTCGGTTGCGGTTCGGTTGCAGTTAGATTGCGGTTCGGTTGCGGTTCGTTTGCGGATTGGCTGCGGTTCGGTTGCGGTTCGGTTGCGGCGATGTTGCGAGTATTGACGACCGTACACTTCGGATTCCGATCTCGCCCGATCGTTAGAACACGAAAGCAAATGAAAAATGAATCATTTTTATTCTATTCAATGGGTATTCTGGACGCTATTGTGTCGGCAAACGGTGATTTATACATTATTTTAAGAGTGTTTTGTCTGAGTTGGTCAAACTACATTCTTTATTGTATGATATTGATTCTTACTTCAACCACATGTATGGCTGTGCGTCGTTATTAACTGGAACGAGTGTAAATGACAAATTGCAAAGTGAAAAGGTGGTAAACTGCCAAGAATTTTAGTAACGAAATGCTAACGTGTCGAGCCTAGGCGTTCATCAGAGTATGACCTTTAAAATTTAAAGTAATACGACTGGAAAAACGGATCTTAGATAAAATAAGTAAGGTCATGATTACTGATCGACGGTAAAAAAGGAAGCAAATTACTTACCATTTCGTGATGGAGTCCTTGACGAAAGTACTTAAGGTTAGGCATATCGCAGCGATAGAATATCCGAGAATAGTAAAAAATTAGAATGTTGCGTTGACAGTGTTTGGGATATACTGTATAGCAAAGTGAAAAGGTGGTGAACTGTTAAGATTTAAGATTTTTAGCAACGATATACAGTAGGCTGACTTTCGAGCGGTGCCCTTCGTCAGAGTAAGACCAAAATATATTTTAAACTGTTGAAGAACATCTTTACTTCGAACGCGAGATATTTTATCTTTTCAGCATGATTTAAAATATTGCATGACAGACACAAAGCATGTCTTGTCGTGTTGTTGATGCCATTATTTCCCAATAGTGTCAGAATTCATATCTGCGACAATACATCGGCGCGCGTATATCCGGCGTAAATTACTTGTTTGTTGAATTAAAAGTGCGAGTCAGAATGCTCCAGAAACACAGTCATAACAAGAGCTTTTATCTTTTCAGTGTGATTTAAAATATTGCATGACAGACACAAAGCATGTCTTGTCGTGTTGTTGATGGCATTAGTTCCCAATAGTACTAGTGTCAGAATTATCAGCATTCGAAGATATAATTCATATGTGTGACCATACATCGGCGCGCGTATATCCGGCGTAAATTACTTGTTTGTTGAATTAATTGTGCGAGTTAGAATGCTCCAGAAACACAGTCATATAACAAGAGCTTTTAGATTGGAGTATGTATATATTTGAAGTCTCGCTACCTTTCACTGCCTGTGGGCCATGATCATATTTACTATGATAAATCAACAAATCATATTGATTCAATATGCCAACATCATCGCGACAAAATCATCAAGCGTCAAATTGGGCAGTGTACTATAGCAAGGCAGTTTTTCCGCTAAATTGCAGATTGCAAGTCTACGGTAGTATTAACTTGTTGCTCGCGCTCATCGGACTGTTTTTATTGGATTGAATAGCGATTGAGTGATGAACCAGGCGGGTAACGTGATGCCACAGGGAGCCGTTTTAACAGTAAAGCGGGTTTATTTGGTATTTATATATATATCCGAGCGCTGGTGCTGCTGTCTACTCTAGGAGAAAACTATGTAATAACAAAATATTATTTATTTTGTGTAAAAGATTGACAGATGGTGGCGTGTTTGACTAATTAACTTCCGGTGGTCGACTCAAGTCGGCGCACAGATGGCACAGATGCTACGAAAGGTCATCACCAAAAATGTTTCCAATATATAAGTTACCACAGCTTTCAATTACAAAATTTTCAAAACGACTGTGAACATAATAACCTTTAATCTATCATGTAGCCGATTTTCAAGCTAAGATTTTACCTAACAACTACATTAGACGTCAAAACAAATCACTACCGAAATACCGAAATTGCTTGATCCCTTCCTCTCTCTTATTATATATACGCGCGCGAGACGCAAGTCAACGGCCTTCCGAATTGATGTAAACACTGACTCATTGTGAAATGTTTTATTAATCCCTTGTGGTTGTTTACATAATATCCAACATGGACGCCATCTCAGTCAGGAGGCCTGGACACTACATCCCTCCAAAACTTTCAGCAAACTAAATATGGTCATTACGCTATATACAACTATATCTGAACAACACTTAAACAAAACAAAACAAAACATGAACTAATAACCTTATTCAGCCTCCCATGACATGTCTGCTTGCCTACTGTAAAAAATTGAGTTCCAAGTTCTTCAGTTATATTATGTTCTTTCAATCTCGTACTGCTCATGCCATCCCGGGGCCCTTCTTTCACGCTGAGGTCGACCAACTACTTGTGGACCAACGTTGACTCTAGATTCTGTTTCATGTGAATCCTCCTGGACGTCTCGGTCTCGCTCACCAACCTCGTGTTCGGGAATTTGTTCAACTGTTCCTTCTTCATCATTGCCATTTTCTTGTTCCTCACCATGCTCTTTCTCTCCCACGATCTGCCCCGGATAGTTGCCATCCCTCATGGATGAGTCCACATTATCGGATAGCGCATCCTGGCCATTCCCATCGGTGTCCGCTTGCGCAGTCTTCAACTTCTTAAAGAACGATGTATTTCGAGTTATAACGTGTCTTGGGTGATTTCTAGAAGCAGTAACCATAGTCCCCTTCTTCGCAGTCACGGTATACGGTATGGGATCATATATTGGTTGGAGCTTTCCTTTCCTTTCGTTTCGGACCAAGACTAAGTCGCCAACTTCGATACTTGACTGTCAAACATAGGACTTTTTATCAGCATACTGTTTGGCCTTCAATTTCTGCTGTGTATCTCTCTCGCGCACTTCTTGATCATCAGTTTCAAACATCGACAGCTCTGGCAACCGTACTCTGTATGGTCGGGTCTGAAACAATAAATCAGCGGGACATTTGCCAGTGGTTAGGTGGGGCGTCGCTCGATAGTTCCGAAGGAATTTGAACAGTTCCTGTTTCCAGCATTTCCGCTCAACAGAGGATGTCCGCACCACCTTGTTAATCATTCGATTAAAATTTTCGACCAACCCGTTAGCTCTTGGATGTAGAGGAGTGATGGTTTTATGCTTGATACCCATGAATTCACAATATTTGCTAAACGTTTCAGAGTTAAACGGAGAGCCATTGTCACTCTTGAGTTCCCGTGGGATACCATAGGATGAAAAAATCCGAACGAGCTTGGGAATTGTTGCTTTAGCCGATGTAGACGTGGTGAAGTCAATCGCCGGGAACCTGGAATATTCATCTATAACGACTAAGACATAATCCCCTGATGGCAGAGGCCCATAATAATCAACTGCTAAGCTCACCCATGGGCCACTTGGAAGCTGTGTCGAGTGTATTGGCTCTTGCGATGGTGTATTCACGGTGGCTTGGCATGCAACACAAGGACTAACCATAGCTGAAACTTTGGAGTAAGGCCCGGTATTGCAGAATATACACTATATACACGTTGCGTATATAGTGTATATATATACATAAATATATGTATATTGTGTATATGTATACACTGTATATATGTTGGGTATATTGTGTATATTCCCCATGTATATTTATATACACTATAGATGTCCCATAGTCAAAAGTATATATAGTGAAAGTTAGAATGAAGCTAAGTGAGTATATAGTGTATATTGTGTATATAGTGTATATATATACACTCTATACGTATAGTATACGTCTAAAGTCAAAAGTGTATAAAGTGTATATAGTGAGAGTTAGAATGAAGCTAAGTGAGTATATAGTGTATATTGTGTATATAGTGTATATATATACACTCTATACGTATAGTATACGTCTAAAGTCAAAAGTGTATATAGTGTATATATAGTGAGAGTTAGAATGAAGCTAAGTGAGTATATAGTGTATATTGTGTATATAGTGTATATATATACACTCTATACGTATAGTATACGTCTAAAGTCAAAAGTGTATAAAGTGTATATAGTGAGAGTTAGAATGAAGCTAAGTGAGTATATTGTGTATATAGTGTATATATATACACTCTATACGTATAGTATACGTCTAAAGTCAAAAGTGTATATAGTGTATATATAGTGAGAGTTAGAATGAAGCTAAGTGAGTATATAGTGTATATTGTGTATATAGTGTATATATATACACTCTATACGTATAGTATACGTCTAAAGTCAAAAGTGTATAAAGTGTATATAGTGAGAGTTAGAATGAAGCTAAGTGAGTATATAGTGTATATTGTGTATATAGTGTATATATATACACTCTATACGTATAGTATACGTCTAAAGTCAAAAGTGTATATAGTGTATATATAGTGAGAGTTAGAATGAAGCTAAGTGAGTATATAGTGTATATTGTGTATATAGTGTATATATATACACTCTATACGTATAGTATACGTCTAAAGTCAAAAGTGTATATAGTGTATATATAGTGAGAGTTAGAATGAAGCTAAGTGAGTATATAGTGTATATTGTGTATATAGTGTATATATATACACTCTATACGTATAGTATACGTCTAAAGTCAAAAGTGTATAAAGTGTATATAGTGAGAGTTAGAATGAAGCTATATACACTCTATACGTATAGTATACGTCTAAAGTCAAAAGTGTATAAAGTGTATATAGTGAGAGTTAGAATGAAGCTAAGTGAGTATATAGTGTATATAGTGTATATTGTGTATATATACACTCTATACGTATAGTATACGTCTAAAGTCAAAAGTGTATAAAGTGTATATAGTGAGAGTTAGAATGAAGCTAAGTGAGTATATAGTGTATATTGTGTATATAGTGTACATATATACACTCTATACGTATAGTATACGTCTAAAGTCAAAAGTGTATATAGTGTATATAGTGAGAGTTACGGAATTTGATTATTAATCTGTGCTCGCGAGGTGTCACACCGTTATTCGTAATGTATGGTTTCATCGTGCCGCACGTAGGCGGATAGTGTCAGTGATTGGTCCGCGTCATTGAATTATACAGTCACTTTATGTGAGTAGTTTTAAAGAATGGAGCAATTGTTTTAGGTAAATTTTAGGTAATTTGTCGATGTTTAGCGAGGATTATAGTAAAGAACGGAAACATTGGGTTGGGATGTTCCGGTATTGGGGATTAGTGATGAAACAATTTAAAGCAACTGATATGTAAGTGCGTTTTACAAAGCATATTATATCATTGGCAGACAATGTGAATAGGTTGTTAGTGAAGATATGAGTACGGGATTTTACCGTAGAACGAGGCAACAACACATTAACCCTAACCCCTAACACGAACCTTAATCCTAACCCTATTGTGTTATTTATTAACTGAAACATAACGCGAACGGGATTTTTTAAAGAACGAAGCATACACTATATACAGACTAGAGCAAATCAAAAGTGATAATATATATACAGTACATACTGTTTTGACTATAGACATGTATATTGTGTATATAGTGTATATGTATACACTATATACACAATATACACTATATATACAGACTAGAGGTTGTTGAAAAGTGATAATATACAGTTTTGACAATAGACATGTATATTGTGTATATAGGCCTACTGTATATGTACTGTATACACTATATACACTATATACACTATATATAGACTAGAGGTTGTTGAAAAGTGATAATATACAGTATATACAGTTTTGACTATAGACATGTATATTGTGTATATAGTGTACTTATACACTATATACACAATATACACTATATACAGACTAGAGGTTGATCAAAAGTGATAATATACAGTATATACAGTTTTGACTATAGACATGTATATTGCCTTTTGTATAATGTATACACTATATACACTATATACACTATATACAGACTAGAGGTTGTTCAAAAGTGATAATATACAGTATATACAGTTTTGACATTAGACATGTATATTGTGTATAGTAAGTGAGTTTATACAGTTAAGTATATGTATACAGAATATACACTATTTATTGACAGGTGTATATTGTGTATATTCTGCAATACCGCGGCTTGCAGACAATGTGAATAAGTTGTTTGTGAAGATATGACCACGGGATTTTACCGTAGAACGAGGCAACAACACATTAGTCCTAATCCCTAACACTAACCCGAACCTTAATCCTAACCCTATTGTGCATGTTATTAACTGAAACATAACGCAAACGGGATTTGTTAAAGAACGAAGCATACACTATATACAGACTAGAGGTTGATCAAAAGTGATAATATACAGTATACAGTTTTGAATATAGACATGTATATTGTGTTATAGTGTATATGTATACACTATATACACAATATACACTATATACAGACTAGAGGTTGGTCAAAAGTGATATACAGTATATACAGTTTTGACTGTAGACATGTATATTGTGTATATAGTGTATATGTATACACTATATACACAATATACACTATATACAGACTAGAGGTTGATCAAAAGTGATACATGTATATTGTGTATATAGTGTATGTGTATACACTGTATACACGATATACACTATATACAGACTAGAGGTTGATCAAAAGTGATAATATATACAGTATATACAGTTTTGACTATAGACATGTATATTGTGTATATAGTGTATATGTATACGCTATATACACAATATACACTATATACAGACTAGAGGTTGTTCAAAAGTGATAATATACAGTATATACAGTTTTGACAATAGACATGTATATTGTGTATATAGTGTATATGTATACACTATATACACAATATACACTATATACAGACTAGAGGTTGTTCAAAATGATAATATACAGTATATACAGTTTTGACTATAGACATGTATATTGTGTATATGGTGATAATATACAGTATATACAGTTTTGACTATAGACATGTATATTGTGTATAGTAATTGAGTTTATACAGTTAAGTATATGTATACACAATATACAGTATTTATATACAGGTGTATATTGTGTATATTCTGCAATACCGCGGCTTAGTGAAACTTTGGCATCGATCTTCGGAAACCATACCCTAGATCTAAGCAACTGTTTAGTTTTGACCAGTCCTTGGTGGCCCTCATGAGCTATCTTGATAACTTTGTTTTGTAAAGACGTTGGTATAACAATTCTGCTACCACGTAATATGACCCCTTTTTGCAATGGAAAGTTCCTCAGCTATGTTTCGGAAGTGCTTAAATTTGGGATCATCCATCTTGTGTCCACGCTTGATAACACTGTAAAGATCATGAAGAATTGGATCACTATACGTCGCTGACCGAAGTTCCTTTAGTTTCAGAGATGGCGGAACGTCATTTGTAACGATCCAATGGACGTGGGCTTCTAATTCTGTGTATTCTTTCAGATCCTCTCGTGAACACCGGGATAAAGGTAGGCTGTCTGGAGGTACAATCTGCTGGATTGTGCTTGCCCGGACGGTATACTACGTTAAATAAAAATCCCTGCAACTTCAATCGCATACGTTCGACCCGAAAAGGGCCTGGCCGACGTGGATTGTTGTAAAGGCTGACCAGGGGTTTGTGGTCCGTGATTACATTGAAGTCTCTCCCGAGTAAATAAATCTCGTTTTTGAGACATCCATATTGTATGGCCAAGGACTCTCTCTCAATCTGTCCATATCTCTTCTCCACTTCGGTGAGAGACCTACTGTTGTATGCTATAACTCGAGGTTCTTGCCTCTTGGGATCATACTGGACAAGCATTGCCCCCACTCCCACAGGTGATGCATCACAGATGACTTCAGTTAGCAAATTCGGGTCATAGTAATTCAGGAGGGCAGTTGTGCGTAGATTCTCCTTTATTGCCTTGAACGACATCTCATGTTCTGGTGTCCATGTCCAATGGACATTCTTCCTTGTCAGTTCTCGTAAAGGCGCTGCTATGGTCGCGTAGTTGTGGATGAATTGAGCTGAATAATTAGCCATGCCCAGGAATGACCTTAACTGTGCTTGGTTGCTTGGGGGAGAAATATGTTGGAGGGCTTCCACCTTTTCAGGATCTGGACTAATTCCTTGATCTGAGAAAATGAGTCCGAAAAATCTTATTGACGTTTTTCCGAACTCGCATTTGCTTCGCTTTAAAGTCAAGCCAGACTCACGAAGACGCTCGAAGGTGGCGCTGAGTGCTCGGAAATGGTCTTGCTCATCTTTCCCAACAATCAGAATATCGTCGTGAATGTTCCTAACACCAGGGATCCCTTCTAATTGCTTTCTTAACTCTTCATGAAAAATCTCCGGAGCTGAGTTGGTGCCAAAGTTATGTCGACAGAAGCGTCTCAACCCTACATGAGTGGAAAAAGTAGTAATACTTCGACTTTCTTCATCCAACTCGAGCTGGTGAAAACCATTGGCTAGGTCTTATTGGAAAATAGCTTGGCTCCATTGAGGTCGTGGCGTAACTCCTCCACCGTTGGAATAAGATGTCTGGTTTTCTTTATAGCCCGATTGGGTTCTACCATATCAATGCACATTCTGATTTCATCTGAATCTTTCTTTGGTGCAATTAGTATCGGCGAAATCCAGTCTGTTGCAGAATTCACCGTCTCAATAATACCTGCTTCTTCCAGGCGTTTCAACTTGGCTTCAACTTTATCCCTGAAACGGTACCCTTCGATGTTTTTGTGCTACGGGCTTTACATCTTCATCAATATGGAGTTTCACCTTCACCCCCTTTAATTTCCCAATGCCATGAAAAAGTTCCTGGTTATTGTTGATCAGCTCCTGTATATTCTTGTTTAATGAGACTGCAGGCTTTGCCGATGCGGAGGTTGCTTTTGACGATGTAGGCTTGGCTTTCACGCGATTCACTATATGCAGTATGCCGAGATTGACAGCTGATGCCGAACCCAACAAACACCCTGATGATCGTGATGCTTTTATTACATAGAAATCTGCTACGTCATAACGCTTCTTTGTAGCAATTGTGGCTGTAAACTTGCCCAAAATAGGAAGAGGTTTGGTGGAACCATACGGAAACAACTTGGCCCGAGATTTTTCCAGTGTTACCTGTCCTTGCAAATCTTCAAAGCTATTTTCATCAATAATGTTAACATAAGCACCCGAGTCAATCTGGAATTGAATTGGAACTGTGTTGACCTTGATTGTCACTTTAGTGTGTACTTTGGGTTTCTTCTTCACAGCTGACACCTGATATTCCTCTTCACTTTCACTATTACTTGTATTACCGATCTTTCTTAACTTTTTGGCTGATTTGCACATCCGGGCATAGTGATTCTTTTTATCACAATTTCGACGGTGCGGCGATTGACCTCCACAGTGAAAGCGCTCCTTTTCTCGACTGGTCAGATCCCTCTCTCTTCTGCTTTGTGGGGACAAACCGTCTTGGGGAGGTTCCTTCACGTCTTTAGCGCCTCGTTGCTGTTGTCTCACTTTCAGAACTCACGAATCTTCCATCGCCTTGGCCTGTACATCTGCCATTTCCATGGCTCTGGCTGCCTTCAACAAATTTGACAGTGACGGATCGTGCGCAGTGCTTTTCTGCGCAGGTGTTCAGAAAAGCATTTCTGAACTATCTGATCCTTTATTTCTCTATCCGCATCGTGAAAAACACACCGTCCCGCTGCTTCACGAAGACGAGTAACAAATTAATCGATTGGCTCCTCTTGAGCCTGAGATAATTGACGAAAGTTGTAAGTTTCAAAAGTCACGTTTATCTTCGGTTCGAAATGCTGATCAAGCTTTTCTTTTACGTGCTTGTATTCTTGGTCGTCTTCCGCAGCAATTAGCGTGTAATAAATATCGCATAGATTTGGACCACCATAATGCAGGAGCAAGACTTTCTGTCGAACTTTGTCCTTGATATCTAGCGCCACGAACAAATTTTCGAGTCTTTGAAGCCATTTCTTCCACTGAATTCCCAAAGAAGTGGGTTCTAAATTGGTGTCAAATGGGGAAAATTCTGGTAAACTAGTTGCCATCTTAGTTTGCCATCCCGTAAACCATCTTCGTCGCCAATAAAATGTTTTATTAATCCCTTGTGGTTGTTTACATAATATCCAACATGGACGCCATCTCAGTCCTCGCTCTCCTCCGCCCCTTGCGTAGGAGGCCTGGACACTACACATTGCCTGTCTGGTTGCCTGTAATTTGTCCTGAATAGCGATTTAATACCAAACAAACCCGCTTTACTGTTAAACTCGCTTCACTAATAGACGTTACGGCTCCCTGTGATAATGCACAAGTATTTATTTTAAGTTGCCACAAGTTCTCCCAAACGATATTATCAAATTCATAGCAAACGATATTATATTCTGAAGTAAGTAATATTCTACATCGTTGCCGTAACTTAAACCGCAACAGAACTTAAACCATGTGTCAAACGACGCCAAACTTCGGAAATAAACGACATATTCCAAAATACGCATTGGTGTTAATATTGCGGTTAGGTTACGCAAGGTTGAACCGCGGACCGGCAAAGGTTCGACCGGATCAACCGAGGATCAACCGAGGATCGACTTCGGTTGAACCGGAGATGAACCCAGGTTGAACCACGGACGATCCCGGTTTCTGTTAGGTTATTTCTAGGCAGTACTGTAGCCTTGTAATAAATAACATATGGTAATCATATGGCGCGTTTATAATATCAAAATTCAATCTGATCATTTGAACACCATACGTCTAATTCGAACAACATTTACTCGAAACGTGCAAGCCTCGCGAAGTTATAAATTTTCCATTCAAGCGAAACTTTTGCCAAATCGAACTTCACTATTTACATGTATCTGCCGGTCAACTTTCAAATCGAACAAACGAACGGGAAATATACCATCCTAATATTAAAATAACGTACGGAAATCACTCGGCCTCAGGATGTCATCGTTGTCAAAAACATTGAAGTTACAGTGTCTCCTTCTATTAAGACGCTGTTATATATTTATTAGCTTTATTTATTTTCATAATTCGCCATTTACTGGTCCACATGCGTCGAACGCAATTACATAATCTTTGATTACTCCTATAGTATAGTCATAAAGGGACATCTTCTTCCTTGAGCCATTTAATTAGACATGTATCGGTGTTGGTGATGCCAGCAGTTCCGCTAGGGGTTTTATGTATCGTGCATTCATCGAGGATGTGCTGCAGTGCTTGGGGAAATCTCCAACTATCAGATTATTTTAAAAATGACGTGTGTTAATCCAGCCAGTTCGCACACGGTTTAATCGCACGCATGTACGAAGAGAGTTCTTTGATTGTTATAAATTGCCGTAACTTTGACTTTTCCCAGCCTTCCTTCCACTTATCCACAACCCATGATTCCGTTAGTGGGTTGGATTTAGCCAAAGATAAGGCGCGAGTTACAGGTTATAGAGTGGAAGTGGTATCAGTTATCATTGGATGTATGGGTGGTGGTGTGGAGAAGACGAGCAAAGCTGTGGCAAAAGTGATTGAGGGAGAAAGGAACGTAACAAGAATAGTGAGGACAATGCAACAGACAGTACTTATGGAAGGAGAGACAATAATACGGAAAGTGTTGGGTGGATTAGTGCAATCGGAGTAAAAATCGGTTAACGTCCCAACAATTATTGGTGGGAATGTTCCATTGGCCAGACTTTAATTTTTTATCTGGCTACGTAAATTAGATAATAATAATAATAATGGAAACTTTATTAAAATCTTTTGTTAAATATACAATTATAAATCTCACTCAATGAGGTGATTTACAATTGACTACTTGAACCATTATAAAATATCAATTAAATATTATACAAATGAAGATATGAATATATATATACGTCTATTTTAAAAGTTCATTAATTCAGGATTTGTCCATTCTTTGTTTCTACAGCAGAAAATATAGTATGTTGTTCTAATGGCGATAGATGTTATTTTTTTAATGCAGTAGTTTTGGTGTTTCTTATCAAGACCTACATCACTTAACATCTTTAGAAAAGTAGAGCATTCTTTTGAAAAAATACCGAGAGAACTAATCGAGAGATTTACAAATTTTACATTTTTATATTGTTCTTTTTGTTGTAATAACGTCTAAGTATTTAGAATTTTTGCGTTCAACGTTGTTTTCGAGGTTTGGTTAAAATCCGACAGTAAGTTCAAGGATATAGAGGTAGTCATTAGAAATAGATAAAAGCAAATCTGGACGATGCGTCTCACCAGTTATTATGGATGGACTTTTGTATCCGGGAAGATCAACGAAGAGATTAGAGTTGTTGATTAAATATGGTTATATTAAATCTATAACTCCAGCCCTTGATTTACTTGAAAAATTCGATAGGAGACTTTGGCACAAATCAGTACTAATTCTGATAATCCTTTGTATGATTTATTGCCGAATAAAAAGGCAAGAATTTTGAGACCTCGTGGCCATCCGTTTATTCTACTAAAAATAAGGACTGAGAGATTCAAACGTTGTTTTGTAAATAGATACCTCTTTAAGTATGTTTAGTTTAAATGATAAGAACAATGCACATGAAGTATAATTGATATACAGGGTGTATAAAAAAATACGAGACCTTTAGAAATTAACCTATTGTTGTTAAGCACAAGATCTTATGCTCCTGGGAATTTAAAATAGCTTCTAATCGTATGAAGGAGCATAACTGCATAACAAATTGTCAAAGTACTAATTAGTTATATCATCAGTTCGAATTAAAATGGTTCAACTGACCACAGAGCAACGAGTTTTTACTGTTTTACATTATACCGAGACTCAAAGTACATTGAGTCTCGGTATGTAAAACAGTAAAAACTCGTTGCTCTGTGTAAAAACTCGTTGCTCTGTGGTCAGTTGAACCATTTTTATTCGAACTGATGATATGACTAATTAGTACTTTAACAATTTGCTATGCAGTTATGCTCCTTCATACGATTAGAAGCTATTTTAAATTCCCAGGAGCATAAAATATTGTGCTTAACAACAATAGGTTCATTTCTAAAGGTCTCGTTTTTATACACCCTGTAGATGCTGTAATTGAATAATGTAGTTCTAGTTTATATTTTTATATATGATTCATTGTAAGTTTGAACGTTTGTTTCACATCTTCAATTCAATAAAGACTTTAATAACTTTAAAATAAAAAAAAACTGAACCGGCATAAAATTAATTAACTTTCCTTTCAAACAACCTATTGTCACCTTGACACCTCTCAGCCACGGTGCGTACAAATTATGGCTTTATACACCTCGGATTTTGCTGGAGCAGAGCTCTAACAGCAGCAATATTTTACAATATTTCCTGTGTGGTTCTTCGCCTGCCAGAATTGCCCTTGTTACTGTTAATTGGCTAGTTCCTGTATTCAGATATTTCCTGACGTTGCACAAAACTGTTAGCTTAATTTCCCAGGTGTATAAGACCGTGTTTTTAATTTCCCAGGAGTATAAGACCGTTTTCTAAGGGTTCAGTTTTTTTGATACACACTGTATAGAACTTCAGCATGAAATATATAATGTTGTGCCTTTTAAATAAGAACCTTTATGAGCCTGATATTTGAAATATGTTCATATTCTTAAAACACTCAGTTTTAATTGTACTGTACAGTAGCAAAGTCCCAAACAGGCCCGTAGCTAGTCGCGAGGACCGACACGCTATGGGGTGTCCGCGCTAATTTCCCCGGGAAAATTTCGAAATATAGTCTCTGAAATGCTATTTCCTACATTTTGAGGGGATATCTTAAAGAACTCTGAAGGTTATAAAACGTCATTTTAAACAATCAAAAGACAACAATTATTTCGAATATTTGAATATATTCAATGTTTTTATTAATATTATATTAAATGATATCATATTAAATGATAAATATCATATTAAATGATACACTGTAAGCTAACAGTTCAGTTACCATAGTGATGTTTAAGGTAACGAGTGAAATAATTTTAATTATATATACAGTACATGTTATATAGATCAAGTAATTTAAAAACAAAAATTAAAAGGATTAATGTACAGTATACAATTAATAGAACTTGTCCATTTTAAAGTACAGAGTCGGACCTGGGAATCAAGATTGATTCCACACTTAATTGGAAAAGTCAGGTAAATGATTTACGCTCCAAAGCTAATAAGATGCTTGGTTTGGTTAGGCGTTCCACATTAGAGATGGTCGATACCCAAGCAAGAAGGTCATTATATTTACAACTTATACGAAGTCAATTGGGTTATGCCTCCCAGGTATGGTGTCCCCAAACTATTGAATCGATCAGTGCCATCGAAAAGGTGCAGAGGAGGGCGACGAAGTACATCCTAAACCTCGGTTATATGTCCGACATCCCTTATTCCACCAGGTTAAACAAGCTCAACTTATTGCCTATTACCTACTGGCACGAATATCTGGATTTAGTTATGCTTTATAAAATAATTAATGGTATGGCGTCTGTATCTCACGGCGTGCGTCTAGTTGCCGTTTCCTCAAGGAAAACTCGAAGCTCATCCATCGATGACTGTATAAGTCTAACTGTTCCCTTTGCAAGAACCGTAACTTTTCAGACATCTTATTTCATCAGAACTACCAAAGTCTGGAATATTCTTAATTCAGACTTGAGAAACAAGAACAAATCTTTTAGCTCTTTTAAATACGGTCTAGTACTATACTACCGCGATGCCTTAACAAAATCGTATGACACAGAAGATCCGAGAACCTGGAAGCCTGTGTGTATTAAATGCAAAAGAGCTAGGTCTCTTGTAAATAGTATAAAATGTTGCTTTTAATTATTGTATTTATATTATGTAATTTTAATGTTTTTATTTTATCGGGACCGCAGTAATTGGGGTTAAACCTGTTGCGATATCCCTAGCACTTTTTTTACTGTTTTTATGTATTGTGCTGAAGCTTAATAAATCATAAATCAAGATAAAGTCCTCAGCTCGTACTCATTTATCTATTCCTTATATATCACACTATTTCTTAGCAAATTTCATGGGGGCATGCCCCCTTTCCCCACCTCAAACACGGGCCTGCCAAACAAGGACAATACCAAAATCTATACTTGCAGTTCTTAAATATATTTTGTACTGGAGTTTGTTGTTCAAAGACTGGATTGCTTATCCAGTGGATAGATCCTATTCTGTGAATATATTTTCTATCCACTGATGGAACTCAGGACCCACGCGCTTCAAACAACTGGCCCCTGTTCACTTCAGTACATTTAGGATATGCAATGCATGCAGTTATATGACGAAACTATAACGGTTAAATCCTCCACCTAAAAGGACAAACACTCAATGAACGCAACAAAATAAACAAATCAAACCGCTGAATTATACTTGTCATCGTTGTCTAGTCGACCAATTTTTCAAGGATGTGTCGCTTGAATTTCACTTATCGGAGTAAGATTATATGTAGTTTTATACGTTTCAAATTTATCCTTCAAAATTTGTCGAATTTGTTGGCACAACACGACTATCTACAATGCTGATTTACAACGTCATCGAGTGAAAAATGGCGCATTGCGCGCTCTGCTGGATTTAACAGTATGAACAAGCAAACCGCAACAGTTCAGGTAGTCCTGAACGTCATTCTGATCCGCTGCCAAGTCAGAATCCGATTCTGAGTTCGACATTTTTCAAAAATTTCATTTCACAAATATTTACTACAACCATGCACGCGAGGCTTGTAATAAAAGACATAACTGCAAGGCTTCCCGATCCCGTATGGGAACAAAGACACGCGCACGAAAAGCATCACCCTGGCTGCCATATATCTAGGATAATGTGAACTAATTCCGAACTAATTAACTTAGTCAATCCTGATAAACAATGAATAATACAATGATAACACGTTATTAATGCCAACAATTGATATCAAACAGGAGCAATGTCTAACTGCAGGTTGCAGTGATTTCATGAACCTCTCCATGAATCTCTCCAGATCTAAAGTCATTCCAGGATATCACTTTTTTGTCGGTAGTTACGACGCAGGGGTTAGACATCTTCAATATATCTTTTGAAGAAAGGACTACATCAAAGACATTAGCTTCTGCTATTTGGCCCTCAAATGCTTCTTCTTCTTCGAATCGACCCCCACGCGAATCCTGGTCTTGTCCCAGGACCCAGGCTCCTCCACCCGGAATAGTTTCCCCAATGGCAACATTTCCTTGGGCCACAATACTTCCGTTTCTGTAAATCGTACATGCTCCATCTTCAGATCTCCACGTGGTGCAAAGATGATGCCAATTTCCATCGCTAATATTAACATTCTGACTAACCCTAAAAAATAAAGACAAGTTTACTTCAATAAATTATGTTCAACATTAGCACAAAGGAAAATTATGAAAGCTATACAGAATAAAAATAACCGTAACATTTAGTACTCCTCTCTTATCACAACACATACATAATATGTGAATACATTGCGTGCCCTCGCTTTGAACTACTATTAAACAAAGTGAGTTTTTAAACTCAATTATTATATGACTATTTTCGTGAGCGGTCCCTGAACGGTCTGCAGGAACTTGCCGTTCCGGACCGCTAGCTAAGAGCGAAAACAAAAGCGAAAACAAAGTTATTTTTATTGTTCAACAATTAAAAAAGGGAATCCAGTTAAATTTCTTATAGGAAGCCAAATATAGGTTTAAAAAGCCAAATAAATGGGGTTGTTGTTTATAAAAGTTGCATGTTTAATGTATATTTCAAAATAATAAAAGACATGTTTTTATACATTATTTGTCACCGGTTTATTATGAACGTTCTCAAGATTTTTGGGCATATAATAAACTACTTTTTGATCTCGCTTGTGCGGTCTGTACTAGTGAAATATCGGACTTCCGTCGGTCCGCCATATTTCACTAGTACAGACCTCACGCTCGGTCAATAAGTAGTAAATAGTGACCGGGATGCATGAATATTGTTAGTGCGGCAATATTGATATGAATTATAGCCTCTTTTAAATAAATAGTTTAAAACATATTGATTTTAAGACAAACAACAAGTTTTCGGAGAGATGAACAACGGCACATTGTTTTAGAACGTAATTCAGATGTCGATGTAATTCTGTCAACTATACCTTTTGAGGTTATTCTATTTTTCGTTAGAATTCGAAAAGTTCAATTCAAAACCGAAGAAATAATTGAAATTGGTTGCTCGGTTCCGCTTTTATAATCTGTAAAAGAGCGAGTTTTCAGCCCTTTTGCTAAACGTATTTGAACAATGACTGCGTCGAAAGAAAGCCTGGTACTATACCGGTATGTAATGTCATAGCGGTATGAAACGGCGAGAAAATACTGTATATTTTACTTTCATTTTAGTATACTGTTTACTCTTGGGTGAACGATAAGTGACAAACCAAATATCAAGCACTGGAATATTATTTTGTTCAATAAACCTATTACCAGTGTGACGTCATACCGGTAATAGTGCCATTCTTCTCAAAACGCGAGAGATCTGAAGAAATACTCCTCAATAAATCCCGCGCTATATATCATGAAATTCATTTTTTTCTTCACTTTTACAAGTTAGATGTGTGAAGTTGATCGTCCAGGTTGTTGTAGTCTTGAGAAAGACTATTGTCGGTGACCGACCTTTCGACCTTCAGCGGCGGTCATCTTCAGAGTCGAGTAAAACGGCGGTCATCTTCAGTTGTTTGTGTCATAGTCAATGTGAGTAGGTCATGCGTTAAGCGTGGGTGTATTGTTTGTCGGTAGGTCTATTGTTCGTTGGTGTGTGCGAAGAATTATGGTGTCGGTAATTGTTGTGATCTGTTAAGTTGTTTATGTTCCAAGTTGGTATACCAACTTTCTAATGTAAGTCGCTTTTTGAAGTTCGTGCTCAGGGCGATACATTCAGCCAAGTCCCAGTCCATATCGCGTTTTGTTTGTACGTGGTGTTCAGCAATGTGATTAGTTGTGTCCACGTTTTTAGTAGCTCGTTTGTGTTAAGCTTAACACAATTTGATTAACAACTGATTTTTAGGTTTCTGCTGGTTTCTTTCGTGAGGCTGTTCTTTGTCTTTCACGTTAGTCAGTATATGTGGCAAAGTAGGCATACATGTAGGTAAACCTAAGTCATAGCTTTAGTATAAAGGTTTGAAAAATAACCCTAACCCAAAATCAAACCCTATTTCTACGAGATTCAACGTTTACTACGCGCAATGAATTATTGTTAAATGTACCAGTCGCCATCGTTTTCAATACCGACAGTCAATTAACTTAGCGAGAGCTATTAGAAGAAGAGGTATAATCAACTGATATACTTATTTATATATATATATATATATATATATATATATATATATATATATATATATATATATATATATATATATATATATATATATATTGAAAGGATTTATGGTGAAGGAAAATTTCGAGTGTTGGAATACATACATTTTAAGACCAAACCGGGACCAGTTGCGAAAAATGCAACTTCAAGGCCTTCCGGTAGGAATTGAACCCGCGACCCTGCGATTGCTAGTGCAGTGCTCTGACCACTGAGCTACGGAAGCCGTTGCCGAGAGCCTAGTCACGAGTTCTGTATATATGGTGGTAATGCCGGGATAAGATTCTGGTATATTATAGGTAATATTTGGCATTTCACTCGATCAAACTACATGTTGAAAGGATTTATGGTGAAGGAAAATTTCGAGTGTTGGAATACATACATTTTAAGACCAAACCGGGACCAGTTGCGAAAAATGCAACTTCAAGGCCTTCCGGTAGGAATTGAACCCGCGACCCTGCGATTGCTAGTGCAGTGCTCTGACCACTGAGCTACGGAAGCCGTTGCCGAGAGCCTAGTCACGAGTTCTGTATATATGGTGGTAATGCCGGGATAAGATTCTGGTATATTATAGGTAATATTTGGCATTTCACTCGATCAAACTACATGTTGAAAGGATTTATGGTGAAGGAAAATTTCGAGTGTTGGAATACATACATTTTAAGACCAAACCGGGACCAGTTGCGAAAAATGCAACTTCAAGGCCTTCCGGTAGGAATTGAACCCGCGACCCTGCGATTGCTAGTGCAGTGCTCTGACCACTGAGCTACGGAAGCCGTTGCCGAGAGCCTAGTCACGAGTTCTATATATATATATATATATATATATATATATATATATATATATATATACATATACTGTATATATATATGTATTTAAGAAATAAAAACGTGTCGCGTGTGATTATCGAGTTAATGGCACGAGAGATGCGTGTAAAACACGAGGCGATAGCCGAGTCTTTTACTAGCTTCTCGAGTGCCATTATAACTCGATAATCACACAAGACAAAGTTTTTTATTTATTTTATAAAAGAACACCATTAAATTAACAATAAAGCCATGAAAAATGTAGATTTACCTGTTATAAGAGACGTTGCTAGCACATAGCAACGCGCGTTGCTAGGAAGCCTTTGATGATTTTAGCGATGAAAATGCACTCAACGTTGCAGTTAAAACATTCTGTTGTGTTAGTACCTTGATTAGCTCTGTATCCAGGTATTCTTTGATTTTCATTTGTGATTTAAACTACTTAAAATCCGTCAAAAACGACAAAATCTATTCGAGGAACACGTCAGCTTATGCTTTATTAAGTTATAATGCACGGTTTTTGAGCTCAGTAACCAATCAGATAGCGTGTACTCGCTCATTTACTTTCGGTTATTTTATATATATATATATATATATATATATATATATAATATATATATATATATATATATATATATATATATATATATATGTATATATATATATATATATACATAACAGGTAATATTTGGCATTTCACTCGACTAAAATAGTTACCAGAGATTTACCGGGCGGAAATCTTAAACGTAAATTCGAATGTGGAGAGCCATCTCATAACAAACATAACAAGAAACAAGTTTTAAAGAAATTTTAATGACGTTTCGTTGCCAACGCGCAACATTCTCAAAGTGAATTAATACAAGATGTGAAAACTATTATTTAATTGGATTTATGCAATAAATAATATTAAAAACAGACGGTGTAACGCGGTTTGGGTCTGGGTCTCAGGGGTTGGTTTTCCAACGGCCAATCATTAGCCAGCTTACCTGTTTGACGTAATAGGGTGCCGCTCCTAGCTAGCTAACCTCGAGGGTTTTCGCCCAGTGTAACTCGTCGACTTGTGTGCTCAGGTTCTCCCTCCCCCCGCCCTGGTTACTTTTGGGGTTAGTGGGATCACAGCCGTCGGGCTACTGTATCATGCAGGTCTAGGATACATCAGCGTGGTGTTACAGTTCCTACCGCCATTCACTTATTTACGTGATGGCGGCTTATCGCAGGGTGACTCCTTTTCATTGCATGTATCTGGTTACCAGTTCTTATGTTTTCCAGGGACGAGGTTCCCTCGGTAGGTTGTGTCCAGCCGTAAACTGGTTGCACGTTAGTGAATTTACCGGAAGAGGGGCTCTCCGGGCTCTCCAAACTTGCAAGCACTTGTACGAAACAAACTGATTATCATACTGGGTGATTTAAATTGTGATGCCTTGAAAGATAATTCTCCAAAATCTAAAGCGCTTAAAAACTTTTCAACTGAAATGAACTTGATCCAACTTATTAAAGAACCTACCAGGATCACTGCTACTACCCAGTCCTTATTAGACGTCATTCTCGTTTCGTCATCATCATTGGTCAGCGACCACTTACCTGTCTACGTTGAGCTCAAACTGAAATCTCCTAAACATTCTCCTCACTATATTACAGTACGTTCCTTTAAAAATTACTTACCGAGTCTGTTTGTGACTGATCTCGCCCGCAACTACCAATTGCTGTTAACTATTTTTAACGGCGAAGACGTGGACACGAAATTAGCCACCTTAAATCATGTTATTCAATCTACACTCGACCGACAGCTCCTATCAAAACAATTAAAGTTCATGGCCGTCCATGCCCTTTTATTACTTCGGCTATTAAGGATATCATAAAGACCAAAGATAAATTACATCGCCTTTTTCTCCAATCTCGCCGGGAATCAGACTGGATCAATTATAAGGCATGCCGAAACACAGCCAAAATAATGCTGAGAGACGCAGAAAGTAAATATACTATAGACGAAGTCCAACGACATAAAAACAACTCTAGCTCTCTTTGGAAAATTATCAAGCGACTCATTCCATCAAAAGATCTTGACAAACAATTGTATACAAAAGACTCGAAGTCCGTAGCTGACGAATTCAACCAATACTTCTCGTCTGTGGGAAGAAATGCAGCAAATAAGTCTATCCAACTTGCAGCCTCTCCTAGAGCCCATTGTTCCAACTGACTTGGAACCGTTCAAGTTTAGAAATGTTACAATTCAAGAAATAAGACAACTGATTTTATCCCTGCCGCTGAACAAGTCTCCTGGACCCGATAAAATCAGCACCCGCGTTATTAAAGACTGCTTACAAGTAATCTTGGGCCCTTTAACGGAGATAATAAACTGCTCTCTCCGAACCTCTACATTCCCTACTACATGGAAAATAGCGGAAGTTGTCCCGATTCTCAAAGAAGGGGACCACGAGATTGCTTCTAACAACCGCCCTCTATCCCTCTTTGCAGTGACTTCTAAAATATGTGAAAAGATTGTTCTTGAACAATTCTGCTCTTATCTTGCTATTAACAATCAGTTATCCTCCCACCAAAGTGGAAACAAGAAACGCCATTCTACAGAAACTCTGAACATCTTTATCACTGACTCCATTTTGGAGGCCATGGACCAAAAGAAACTGACTGCCCTGATTTTGCTAGATCTGTCAAAAGCTTTTGACAGCATCAACCATTCCAGATTACTCCATAAGCTGTCAAGTGCTGGAGCGTCTATTTCAACGCTGAGCTGGTTTGAAAGTTACCTGACGGACCGTGTTCAGACGACTCGCATCAATTCCACCATTTCGGACCCTCTGGCCATCACTCATGGGGTTCCTCAAGGAGCTATCCTCTCGCCACTTTTATTTTCCATCTATTTAAATGACCTACCAAGTGTTTCCTTGAACTGCAATCTCGAATCGTATGTCGACGACTCGAAAGTTTATCTTTCATTCCCTTTATCTGAAGCAGATACTGCGATTGAAAGGCTGGAATTGGACCTTCATAATGTCGCAAAATGGTGTTGTGAAAATTCTCTCCTCATCAATCCCGGCAAGACGAAATATCTTATTACTGGGTCCAGACAGTTATTGACTCGTCTTCCTACGAATACGTCTATCACGTTCTTGGGCAATTCCCTCAAACCCGTAGATTCAGCTAAAGACCTTGGGGTGATATTGGACTCCCATCTGTCTTATGACGACCACATCTCTTCCATTGTATCATCTTGCATTTACAAATTACGTCAGATACCCTGACGTTAATTATAACATCGCTGGTTTTTAGCAAGATGTTATATAACTCTACAGTTTGGTCAAATACGTCATCTTTAAACATCAAGAAATTGCAGTCAATCCAAAACTTTGCCTGTAAAATAGTCACAAAAAACAGGAAATATGACCACGTTAGCCCTTTGTTAAGACAATTAAAGTGGCTACCTGTTATTAAACTGCTATACCTCAATGACGCCGCTATGACTTATAAAGCTGTAAATAATCTGGCTCCGAAATACCTTTGCAGCAAATTAAGCAAGCGATCATCTACACATAATTGTTCCACACGTGGAAGTGAAGCTTTACAAATACCGTTTTGTAAATCTGCAGCTGGTCAACGATCTTTTGCTTATAGAGCCGCTAATATATGGAACAATCTGGACAAGGAAATAAAAGCGAGCCCTTCTTTCAAAATGTTTAAACGATCTCTTAAAGAACATCTGCTTTTAGAGGAATACACTTTTTTAACTATTTACTTTAATAAGTTTAGCTGACTTTTACTATATATATTACACATTTTAACATGTAAGACATTTTAAATCTAATTTAATCTAATTAATTATTTTTGACGACTATTTTAAACTGCATGCTAGTCCAAAATTCCTGTAAATTGGTTCTGAAAAACCCTTAGGGGAGCAACTTATTAAAATTATTATTATTATTATTATTATTATTGTAACTTATTGCTAAGACGAGGGACGCGGTTCCCTAGGACGTCGGATATTAGGCTATTACGTCTGCATGGGATGAGTTTCCCTGGGCAGCCAATAACAGGTTGCAGCTTCAGGGCGACAAGGTTCCCCTCTCACGCTGCCAGCAGATTATTCTATCTGCTTCGGGACACTGGGTTTCCCTCAGTTTTAAGGCTATCGCATCAGCGAGGGACGCGGTTCCCTAGGCGCTGAATAGCAGGCTATTACGTCTACTTGGAATAACTTTCCCTGGGCTGCCAATAGGATGGATGCAGCTGCAGGGCGACAAGGTTCCCCTCTCACGCTGCGGACAGATTATTATCCGCTTCGGGACACGGGGTTTCCCTCAGTTTTAAGGCTATCGCATCAGCGAGGGACGCGGTTCCTTGGGCGCTGGATAGCAGGCTATTGCGTCTGCATGGGGACTTTCCCTTGGCAGCCAATAGCGAGATGCACCTGCAGGGCGACTAGTTTCCACTAGCATGCTGCCCGCAGGTTTTTGCATCTGCCGGGGGACACGGGTATTCTCCCGGTAGATTTAGCGCTGGCTCTTGCATCTAATTGGACATGGTTCCCTGGGCATGTGCTAGCAGTCTATTGTGTCTGCATGCTAGGTCCCCCTCGCATGTTGGTGGCAGATTGATGCATCTGCTGGGGAAGAGGTTCCCTATCGCAATTGATAGCTGGGCTCGGGGCCCTGCCAGGGACGGAGGTTCCCTGGTGGGGTACGTACATGGTGGCCACAGCCGGAAAAGCGGTTCCCGGCACCTTTTTGAACAAGTGGCGATTGCTGTGAGACGAGGTTCCCTCAGCATGTGTTGCTGCGTTTTACAGGGGGAGAAGAGGTTCTCCCGGAGACCAGGTTCTCCCGCTCGCTGGCGGTTATATTCCGCGAATGGGCCCTTCGGCAGTTCTACCGAAGGGCTACAAGCACAGACGTTACGTGTCTTGCTTTCCCTGGCTTGCCAGGTGATACTTGTTTTTATAACTAGTGCATGTATGTGTTGTCACTTAATTGTCCTTGTACTGCACAGTTGCCTTATGGCTTCCGTCGTGCGTGTCCTTTATGTACATTGCGTGTCCGTTGTTGCATTCCATGTGTTTGGTTTGTTTTGTTTGTTCTCTTTATCTTAAGCTTTTCGCGACGACCTGATCCCTGATCCTGATCGTCGGCTTATGGTTGCGGCTTTCAGGTTTGTCTGGGAGACAAGGCGGTAAGTGAATTCGTTATTCCGCGGGTCTCGTTAGATCATCCTCCACTACTTCGGTAGTGTGACTTGTAGTCCCCAGGGGTGAGGGTTTTCTCGGCCGCGCAAGAAACACCACAAAGAACCTACATGGAAAGGCCAGGCCTTGGCGTCTCGCAGGACTGCCAGGCCCGTGGCAGCTCACTAGAGGGGTGGTGTAAGGTATGCACGGCTCAAGAGATTCCCTGGGGACTGCGACCCTCCAAATTTGTAGTGTGCTTTGCCGGTTCGTGTAGTCGCGTACACATCGGATTGTTATTAAATATATTTACCGTATTAATAATAAGTCAATCAAAAGAAAGTCAAAACAAAGAAAGCGGAACGGAACTGACATTTCCGTTGAGGCAGGGTTTAAATTTAAAAATAAGTAAACTTTCTCTGATAAGTAATTGAAATTACACGAAGAAAGAACAGAAAAGTTATTGAACGTTTGAATTACTTATCAGAGAAAGTTTACTTATTTCTATTTTCTATTGGCTTATTATTAACACTGTAAATATATTTAAATAATAGTTATCACATCTTGTATTAATTCACTTTGAGAAAATTTCTTTAAAATTTGTTTCTTGTTATGTTTGTTATGAGATGGCTCTCCACATTCAAATTTTGAGCTGGGCTCTAATATTCATTTTACGTTTATATATATATATATATATACGTTTATATAATCTTTCATGTTTTAGTCTTACCTTATCGTACCATATGTATAGGTTTTTATCGAAGCACTTAATTTATCCAGGTTAAATAATGCAAACGCGTTATCATATTCTTTACTACCATATGTTATGAAATGTGCATCACCGCTTATCTGATTAGTCTTTAACCACAAGCACACTGTGATGGCCGTCATTGCTGGTGTATTATCATCACTAATCATGACATAATTATTCACACTC
Organism: Chrysogorgia sp. JL179-B06; assembly: GCA_035772405.1. NCBI lineage: Eukaryota > Metazoa > Cnidaria > Anthozoa > Scleralcyonacea > Chrysogorgiidae > Chrysogorgia > Chrysogorgia sp. JL179-B06. The sequence goes on along the minus strand of JAYKKM010000351.1, from coordinate 273,608 downwards.
CTTTTCTTGATGAGCAAAGCAATTGAGTTTTTACCTATAAATAAAATTCAAGTTCATCATTAGTTCGTGCTAAAATATTCGGCTGACGTTTCATACAATAATCCCGAAACGGAATTCAACACATAGCCCTATTAGTAAACATTACCCATAACCTAACTCTAAACCTAACTCTAAACCTAACTCTAAACCTAACTCTTACGATAATCTATTATTTTAGAAATAACAGCTGAATTGGATTTGGAATTTTACTACGAATAGCCTATACGACATTAATAAAATACAAAACAATGGACGCTCCGAAAAGGGTTAACATTTTATTTCGACTAACTTGCATTCATCATCAGGAATGATACTAGTGTATCACGATCTACTATATTTTCAGAGGTGATGTAGTGATGTCATACATGCAAATTACTTTAAAATGACAAGTTCCTTTGAAGCTTTTGTTCCGTGAATATATATATACGACATCATTTCGGGAATTTTTTGAAACGTTACCCAAATATTCGCAGGCTTGGTGGCAACAAAAATCATTATAATTTGCAAGCTGCAGTCAGATTAAGTAAATGGTTTGAACCTAGGAGTATCATTAGATGTGTGAAGTTGATCGTCCGGGTTGTTGTAGTTTTGAGAAAGACTGTTGTTGGTGACTGGCGTTTCGACGGTCACAGCGGCGGTCAGTCTTCAGTTTGTTTGTGTCATAATTAGTGTGAGTGGGTGTTACGTCATGCGTTCACAACTTGAAAAATTCAGGCTGAACTTTTCAAGTTTGTATTTTCATTCATCATGCCAGTGCTCATATACAGTACTGCCTAGAATTAACCTAACAGAAACCGCGGTTAACCGAGGTTCATCCGCGGATCATCCGCGGATCATCCGCGGATCATCCGCGGTTCAACCTGGGTTCAACTCCGGTTCAACCGAAGTCGATCCTCGGTCGATCCGCGGACGAACCTCGGTCGGTCCGCGGTTCAACCTCGCGTAACCTAACCGCAATATTAACCGCAATCGCATTTCGGAATATGTCGTTTATTTCCGAAGTTTGGCGTCGTTTGACACATGGTTTAAGTTCTGTTGCAGTTCGAAGAAATGGGAAAGTTGTCAAAATAATAAAATATGCTAAGTTACGGCAGCGATGTAGAATATTACTTATTTCAGAATATAATATCGTTTGCTATGAATTTGATAATATCGTTTGGGAGAACTTGTGGCAACTTAAAATAAATACTTGTGCATTATCACAGGGAGCCGTAACGTGAAGCGAGTTTATAAACAGCGAACTAGCGAGTTTATTAGTGAAGCGAGTTTAACAGTAAAGCGGGTTTGTTTGGTATTTTTACACAATAATTGTATTAAATCGCTATTAAAATGTTCTTACTTGTTAATTTTGTCGACAATCGGGACAAATTACAGACAACCAGACCAGAAAGGCAATGAGTCAGTGTTTACATCAATTCGGAAGGCCGTTGACTGTGCGTCTCGCGGTAGTGATTTCGGTAGTGATTTGTTTTGACGTCTAATGTAGTTGTTAGGTAAAATCTTAGCTTGAAAATCGGCTTCATGATAGATTAAAGGTTAATTGAAAGCTGTGGTAACTTATATATTGGAAACATTTTTAGTGGAGACCTTTCGTATCATCTGTGCCCCGACTTGAGTCGACCACCGGAAGTTAATTAGTCAAACATATCATCTGTCAATCTTTTACACAAAATATATAATCTAGAGGCCGTTTACACGAGCCCAACACGGGTCGACCCGTCTAATAATAATAAACTAATAATAATAAACTCCTGTTAGCGTTTACACGACAGCCGGGTCGACCGGGTTAATATATTCATGTAAACACGGGTTGACTTGACCCCGGGCTCGTGTAAAGTGTCGGCAATACGATACCCGGGTAAGTTTCCATTTTTCCGCGCCAAGCCGCAAGCATGGCAAGTTCGAGCGCTCGTAAAGAAAAAACTCCTCAATGGCAATGGCAGTGACCAGTGGTCATAGACTGCACCAGCGCTCGGATATATATTAATAACAAATAAACCCGCTTTATTGTTAAACTCGCTTCACTAATAGACGTTACGGCTCCCTGTGGCATCGCGTTACCTGCCTGGTTCATCACTCAATCGCTATTCAATCCAATAAAACAGTCCGACGAGTGCGAGCAACAAGTTAATACTACCGTAGACTTGCAATCTGCAATTTAGCGAAAAAACTGCCTTGCTATAGTACACTGCCCAATCTTTAACGCTTGATGATTTTGTCGTCTTATGTGACATGTTGGCATATTGAATCAATATGATTTGTCGATTTATGCCCACAGGCAGTGAAAGGTAGCGAGACTCATATACATACTCCAATTTAAAAGCTCTTGTTATATGACTGTGTTTCTGGAGCATTCTAACTCGCACAATTAATTCAACAAACAAGTAATTTACGCCGGAAATACGCGCGCCGATGTACGTTGCTAAAAATATTAACAGTTCACCACCTTTTCACTTTGACAAGACCCGTTTTTCCAGTCGTATTACTTTAAATTTTAAAGGTCATACTCTGATGGACTCCTAGGCTCGAAACGTTAGTATTTCGTGACTAAAAATCTTGGCAGTTTACCACCTTTTCACTTTGCAATTTGTCATTTACACTCGTTCTTAATAACGACGCACAGCCATACATGTGGTTGAAGTAAGAATCAATATCATACAATAAAGAATGTAGTTTGACCAACTCAGACAAAACACTCTTACAATAATGTATAAATCACCGTTTGCCGACACAATAGCGTCCAGAATACTCATTGAATAGATCTAATTTCATTTGCTTTCGTGTTCTTACGATCGGGCGAGATCGGAATCCGAAGTGTACGGTCGCCAATACTCTTGCGGTTGCGGTCGAATGTGTCGACCGCAACATCACCGCAACCGAACCGCAACCGAACCGCAACCGAACCGCAAACGAACCGCAACCGAACCGCAATCTAACTGCAACCGAACCGCAAACGAACCGCAACCGAACCGCAACCGCAGTGTTAGGTTAATTCTAGGCAGTACTGTATGAGCCATTTCTGACCTACTGTATGTGTACTATAAAGCACTTTTTCGGCAATTATTGTTTATTAAGCCTTCCCAGTCCTATATGATTCCACATTTTAAATAAAACTTGAGACATGTGCAAATATTGTCCCTCATCGATATTGTTTGTGTCACACACCAACGAACATCAATAGACCTACCGACAAACGATACACCCACGTTTGACGCATGACGCAACACACACTCACATTGATTATGACACAAGCAACCGACGAGGAACAATATTGGCCCACCCACTCACACTAATTATGACACAAACAAACTATGACGTAATAAACCAGACGTATATATAGGCAAACCACGCTTTACTTGACTCTGAAGATGACCGCCGCTGAGACCGTTGAAACGTCAGTGGTACCAACAATATAGTCTTTCTCAAGACTACAACAACCTGGATGATCAACTTTGCACATCTGCAGTCAGATGTTATATAGATGAAATATAAAGAAATTAAGCTTTTAACTATGCCTGGCTATACAAATATTGGATATTTAATAATATATTTACTAGTATATTCCCTATATTTTTCTTGATTTAATATAAGGGACCAAGATATTAGTGAAACTGAGTGACTCACGTTTTATGAATTCACAGCGATCTCCTTCATAACCATCTGGACACTCACACCTGAAGCGCATTCCGCTGATTGATATATTAGGAGGTAGACATGTTCCACCGTTAAGACAAGGTGTGGATGTGTCGCAGCAATTCAAATCAGTCACGCAATTATTACTGCATTGTTTATTACTATCCTATTTGGAAAAAGAATGAGCTGTCAAACACGTGATTTATGCTTCATTTCGAAACTCTTATTTCAACAGAACTTTACCTTCATGGAGTATAATTTGATCACAGATTAAAGGGATACTCCAGCCAAAATACAAATGTAGTTCATATGAAAGACCTTACTGATTGTCCAATTTCAACGCCATATCTACTTTCCTGCTTGAGGAACTAAATAGTTTATTTCGACTAATTTTCTTCCAAAGAACACTCACAACAGCTACTATGTGATCGCCATCAAAAGACTGCCAATATGGCGTCAAAATCCTCAATTTTTAACTTCAACTAGCCATATCTTCTTAACTAAATCGATAGGAATGCTGAAACTTTGGAAATAAACTACAGTCAGTAAGATCTTTCATATGAATGGCTTGGAGTATCCTTTTAAATGTTAATTAATTAACGACTAGTAAGAAAAACATCTGTTTCCTGATATATTCATGAGCTGTCATGAATATAGTATAACAGTTTTAGATATATTGGTTTCATTTGTAGGAGCGAAAGATCATGTAAACATGATTTTTCGCTGGAAACAAGAAGTATATTCAAGGAAAATCTCCGCACTAATCACTACTAAGATAAGAATCTAATCAACGATCGTTTGATTGAAAGCGTCACACAAGGAATCAGAACAACCAAGTTTCTTTCTGAAATTGACTATATACATATATATATATATTTGAACAAAATACTCTGCTGGGAACTGGTAACAAATGGACGTTCAAATTGATTAATAAAGACAATTTGCCACGCATTCACAATTAGTACATATAGTATATGGGTTGGTAGGCCTACCAGCCGGTGGGGGGGGGGGGGGGGGGGGTTGCAGGGCATTTGCCCCATAAAATTAAAATTAAAAACAAAATGAAAATGAAAATTTCGATATTCTAACTTTTTGATAATAATTTATATTTTGAACTGCTGTAATATTAAAGTAATATATTTTAACATTAACAATAATATATTAGAGTTGTTTTTCAGTTGCCCGGTTGAAATTTATACTAGGCTATATCACATACGATATATTAAGTACTCCCCTATTTCGTTGAGGAAATCGCTGAGAAATCTTGTCACATACCGTAAACTGCGGAATATAAGCCCCCCGTTTATAAGCTCCCCCGTTTATAAGCTCCCCCGTTTATAAGCCCATCTATCTACAAACAGAAATTATGTTCCGGTTATAAGCCCCCCCCCCCCCCCCCCCCCCCCCCCCCCCCCCCCCCCCCCCCCCCCCCCCCGGAATATAAGCCTCCCTCCAAAAATCAACGTTTATCCACCCCTAAAAAAACGTATATTGATAATGCCGTATGTTAGTCTCAATTTATTTCACTAGCAGTTCGATCATTCCCAAACGTTTTTTTTATTCCGCTTATAAGCCCCCCCCCCCCCAAATATAAGCCCACCCAAAACCCCTTACGAAATTGTATTAGCCCAGGTCAAGTAGGGCATGCCACAATGCAACCGATGATTGATGGTCGACTGTCGGGCAAAATGTTTTGGGTTTTTCTACATCCCGGGCGTTCTTTGTTAGCGCCCGCAAGCAATCGTCTTCTGCACGATCTTTTTATTAGTATTAAGGCTAGAAAACCCATTAGGTGGGGGTGAATTCGGGTTAGGATCTAAGTTGTTTTGGGGTTGGCAGTTCTATGATGTATTTCATCACACAGGTATATCTGATCGTATGATATATAGAAGTATTATAATCTCTCATCGCGGATACTAAAAAATATCGTCCAGAAGACGATTGCTTGTTGGCGCTGACAAAGAACGCCCGCGATGTAGTAAAACCCAAATGTTTTGCCCCACACCAAACATAACTGGTCAGGTACAGTACGCCTGTGTATGGGGTTCGACGAAGTTCGATCCCAATCTGATACTCTTGCTGAGCGTAATAAACTACTTATTATATTTGCTCATGCATTATACAAATTGTTGGTCGACATCATAAACTGTTATCACGGTAACCATATAATGCAATAATCCTCTGTTTCACAGACATTACTCCAACAGTTCTCGATCTCTCTATTTAAGTATCATCTCCATAAAAATGGCTAACTCGATATGATTCCTGTAACTTACTGGCACGAATATCTCGACCTGGTTTACCTATACAAATGTGTCCAAAATGCAACATAAAAATTAGAGTACCAGTCCGAGTAACTAGAAGGTCAAACGACAAAGCGGGCTTGCTTCTTAATGAAATGAGATGTAACACAGTAACTTTACAAAACAGTTTCTACATCAGAGCTTCTAGAACCTGGAACACACTGCCTGTTTTTATTAGAAATGCCAAATCTTTAACTATCTTCAAACAGAATCTCCGCAACTATATATTGACTTTACAAAGTCTGTGTATGACCCTGACATTCCTCAAACATTTAAAACTGTTTGTATAAAATGTCATTTGCCACGTTCTTTGGACTCCATATCAACGAACTTATGTTGCTAGGCTATAGTCATATGTTTTTATCCATGTGTATTTTGTTTCTGTCATCTTTGTGTACTGGGATCCCATTATTGGAGCTATGCTCTGTGGGTAATCCCTACCAGTTGGTTTTGTTTATTTGTTTGTTTTGTTTTGTGTAGTACGGCAAATTTTGTAAAATAAAATTAAAAAAAAAAAAAAATTGGGTAAAGTTTGTGGTGACCGCTTAATACGAGTTCAAGACAATGAAATACTAACTTTGGAACTGTAAAAAGGGTGACCGCGTCCGCATAATAGAGGTGACCGTTGACTAAAGGTTACTTTAACAGTATTTAAGTTACGAAATTTTCGGGACTTTGCCAAGGACTTTTTAATATTTTAATATTTTTCTTTAGTTTTTATTAATTTTATTATTTTTACTTTAATATATACGTCTTTCATCTTTATTTTATATGCATGTATATAAATTAGCCTTTCTAGCCTCGTTACAAAGCAAAGATTCTTTGGAATTACAGACACACGGACAGAAAGGCTAATTTAAATGAATAAAAAATAATAATTAATTTGTGTGCCATTATGAAAGAGGTCTATAAGGGCCCACTATCAATCTCGTTCCCAGGGTATTTAGCCTCCACGGCGGAAGGTCGGCGAAAATGGCCCTGTGATCGGCTGGTCCATTCTATAATCCGATTGGCTTGTCATAAAACTCAATTAATTCAGCCGAGTATAATTTATTCATCTAAATCTGAATGCTGTCTTCAAATTTTACAGCAAATTAGAAGTGATAGCTTTCGCTAAATTGGATATATGCTTCTTCATACCTTTTGTAAGAGATAACTATGGATGTATGGTGGATATGATTATTAAGCTTGTTAGCTGCTTTTATGGCGACGAATGCTAACATGAACAACTCTGAAGAGCATTGAATATTTCTCAATTATTCAGGTTAACAAAGTAGACAAAGGAAATGGAACAAAGACCACAAAAATTATCATATCTAAACACCAGAAATTCTGGGTGTCATGTGACCAGCCGATCCCAGGGCCATTTTCGCCGACCTTCCACCGTGGAGGCAAAATGCCGTGGGAACGAGGTTTGGCCTAGGCTTTATGCCAGATATATACACCCGAGGGGCCTTAATTAGGCCCTGAGGAAAAATAGGGGTATCTAGTACGTATTCCTTATAAGGATGAGCAAATAGAAGGCATTGCCGAGCAAATAGAGTGAATTAACGAGCAAATAGCTGACACGTTGAACCTCGTAACAGCCTCCTAGTTAATTGGATTGTAACCGACCCACAGCAACAAAGGTCCTAACCCTTTGGAAAACGTAAGTCACTTATTTAAATTAGTCACTTATTCAAATTTAAGTCACTTAATTAGAGTAGTATTAATTAGAGTAAATTAGAGTAATAACAACAAGTTATATTTACCAAAACCAAATACTAATGCCCTAAAAAGAACATGTGGGTATAGAGGTGCCATAATGTGGAATACCCTACCTTAAAATTTGTTTACACTTTTACACTTTTTTACACTTTTAGTTCTTTAAATAATTAATTTTAATTGTAAATAACATAGCAAATTTATACAAGACATGCACATGTATATATTTTTTATCATATCTAATATTTTTATCATATATTAATTACATGTAAGTGTCAACACGGCCCTATGAAAAACAATCCTTTTTGGATGGATGTGGTTACCGTGTATAAAGATTTTTTAAATAAATAAATAAATAAATTACCTTTGGATCAAGTAAATCATAATAGCTGCAACCATGCTGGACAATGATGACGTTTTTATATTTAGTTTCGGAATTAAGTTGGCACTTTTTCTGACACGCGTTAAATGACACACATCTGCAATCCAAATAGCACTTGAGTAAACAATCAATGGGACGTTCAACCAATGACGTCGTATAGGTTCTGTACAGTGCACGATTTTTAACACCATCATTCATGTCAAAGGAATAGGTAGAGCATGTGGACTGAGAGCTTTGAAATTTCACACTCGCCAGAATTAACACGTCCAATAACAAAACAATTTCTGGGTCCAACATTTCGCATCAGAATGGTTTCGCTTTGAGGATATCTGAATAAAATAAATGTTTGTTTTCAATAAAATATATTTATATATAAAATTGAAAAAGTAAAATACAAAAAATAATTGACCCACCAAGTTTGGCTATATTCATATGTTCTATTCATAACATTTACACGCATTCCACACCCTATTTCAGGGTCAAATTCGTATTATTTCTTTGATAACTAATTCCTGTTTCGAATGTACAAACGAATTTTAAGGAAATACACATTTTTTGGCATAGCAAACAAATTTGGCTAAACGAATTTGGGGAAATAAATTACGCTAAACGGCTTGGATGTGAGTGGGTGGGATCCGTCTACTCGTGTTCGTGGGGCGAGATATCTCCTCCTTAATCTTTTTTGAATTTCCTTGGGCATAATCGCCATATTTAAATTGACTTTAAATAGCCGAATTAATGTAATCAAATTCGTTTTGCCGAATACGTTTAGCTATCGTTAGCAAAATAGTTGGGTAAATATACTTTTCACTTAGATATAACGTAGTGGGCACGGGCAACATTATATGCTGAATAAATGAAAAAAGGGGGACTTCAATTGCATTTTGAGGAAACCCAGCTCCGTGGTGAGTCTACATTTGATCAGTAAAAAATTGATGAACTTTTTTGCTGCCGGAATACCTCTATTGCTTTCATAATGACTCCAAATTTTCAAACTCCAATTTTCGGATGACTGCAAATGTTTTCGATTTATTCTTGGACAAGACGATGGCGAAAAACTACAGGAAGATCTGAATAAGTTGTACCAGTGGACTTGTACATGGGGCGTGGAATTTAACATTAAAAAGTGTAAGGTTTTTACGTATAGCTAAGATCAAGTCAATCTTTGTCAGAGACTACTTTCTTGGTGGGAAGCAACTAGAGCACGTAGTAGTTGAGAAAGATCTGGCCGGAGTTCTCATTAGACACGATCTGAGCTGGAACATTAACTACGTGACTGCTAAAGCCCAGAAGATGTTAAATGTCTTGTATCTTGCTGCAAGCATATCAGTGACTGGGATATTAAGAAACTACTTTATGTTACTTGGGTTAGATCCCGTCTTGAATATGCTAGTGTGGTATGGTCACCTTACACCATAAAAAAATATATTACAGCTCTAGAACGAATTCAGCGAAGAGCAACTAGATTTATTGTTGGAAATGAGTTGTCCTATCGCGAACGCCTTGTTTGCTCACATTTACTTCCTTTGGCCTATCGTAGAGAAATTAGTGACATTATTTTTCTCTTTAAGTGTTTCAGGAGTCTGCGTAGGGTTGATATTTCTCAATATGTTTCGTTTCGCTCATGTACTAAGCCTCTTAGAAATACTGACCATCTTGGCTCTGAAGATTCCTTTCTATAGGACTGAGTCCTTTAAAAACTCTTACTTTATACGTGTCTGTCGTTTATGGAATTATTTACCGTTATGTATTAGAGAATACCAGCTTTTATCTATTTTTCTTAACAAACTAATTGACTACTATTATGTTAAATTTTCAAATGATTCAAACACTTTATAATAATTATTATTCATTCTTCATTTTGTAAATAATGTTAGTTAATTCTACTGGCGGTTTATGCTATGGAATCTTGAATTCTGTTTTAAACTGTCCACAAATTTTCATTATGAAATAATATACTCAATATAATAATGTAAATTTGAAATTTGATTAAATAAAATAAATAAATAAAATAAAATAATATTAATTAACAGATATAGAGTACCTACAGACCGATTTAGAGTAACGCTTGTTTGTACTACTCAAATGTAGGCCAGACCCAGGTCGTATAAACAGCTATAGTCTGCACTGTACAGTATATATACTAATTATCAAGCATATAGAATTTTGCAGTATTATAAAACACAAATTAAATGGTATATATTTTGAACTGAATGCATGGATCGATTTAATTCCAACTTCATTAAATTATGTATTGATAAAAAAATTATATGTTTTGAAAATTCTAAACATTCAAACGATGACACACTTTCTAACTAATAACGATGACAAGTTATTCTTTTAATTTGTATAAATAATTTTAAAAATTTCCTTCCAAAAATTCCAGTCTAGAGTAATATTGTGGATTTTAGACATGTCTATAGCAGCAATGGAAATGGTTAAATTTTAAATTAAATCTTCGCATGCATGAATACATCGGACTCATCTCGTTGACTCCTTCGAAACCAAACTAAACAACCCGTAGTACTTCGTCAATAGTCGACCACAATGATCAGCGACGACCAGCGACGATTAGTTCGGTCTCCTTCCTTCTCGTTACGCATCTCTGTCGCAAAATTTAAATGTTTCTGCTTTTCTTCTTTTTGGGTAGTATAAATTTTAACTTACAGTGATAAAATAAATTCAAAAGAAAGTATAAGATATCGTATTACAATACAGCAAAGCGCAAACGGCTGCCCCTTCGTGCCCTGTGGTTCCGGCGCCCCTGTAACTATAAGCAACATAATTATGTACAGTAATTTATGCAGAGATTAACAGGTGAATTACGGGTTGTAATATTACGGTTACCCAAGAAATAAACTAAAGTATACATGTATACTTTTAGTTTCTCATCAATTCTCATCATATTGTTAGAGCCGGCCTCGCATGAACATACACTTTGGTACGTCCCGTGATGTTTTGCGTCTTTCTAGTACTGCATCAGAATATTTTTGTAATTGATGAGGAAATATACTAAAGCATACATCTACACTTTCAGTTTCGCATCAGTGCCACATTGTACGTTAGGTACCCAGGGCAGCGGGCGCAGAATCTCAAAAAGGGCACTTTTACAAGAGGAAAGTTTAATTTAGTGGGAGAAGCTGTCTAGCGGTCTTTATTAATTTAATATCTATTACTAAAAGATGAACACATAGACAATAAACGATAAACGTTTCTCAATAATACTTTTTAATAATTATTGCTACGTGATAGTGTCTATTCTTATTATTGTTTATCACCAAAAATGCCAAGTTATTCTTTTAATTTGTATAAATAATTTTAAAAATTTCCTTCCAAAAATTCCAGTCTAGAGTAATATTGTGGATTTTAGACATGTCTATAGCAGCAATGGAAATGGTTCAATTTTAAATCAAATCTTCGCATGAATGAATACATCGGACTCATCTCGTTGACTCCTTCGAAACCAAACTAAACAACCCGTAGTACTTCGTCAATAGTCGACCACAATGATCAGCGACGACCAGCGACGATTAGTTCGGTCTCCTTCCTTCTCGTTACGCATCTCTGTCGCAAAATTTAAATGTTTCTGCTTTTCTTCTTTTTGGGTAGTATAAATTTTAACTTACAGTGATAAAATAAATTCAAAAGAAAGTATAAGATATCGTATTACAATACAGCAAAGCGCAAACGGCTGCCCCTTCGTGCCCCGTGGTTCCGGCGCCCCTGTAACTATAAGCAACATAATTATGTACAGTAATTTATGCAGAGATTAACAGGTGAATGCATGCAAGATGAGTAACGAATGACCACATACGTAATAGCGCTCCGTCGAGATGACGTCAGTACCGATGTTTGTCCGCTTTTACCCATAATTCTTGCGGCCATAACAAAAGAAATAGCTCATTTGCAATAATTTGTGAGTCAAATTTGGTTTGTTTGTCCGCTTTTTGAGCTATTAATAGCAGCCAGACTCTACGCTATTTATATTGACTTGATCTATGCAGCTGGAGTTCATTTAACTATGAACTGGATTGGATTTAACTTAGGAGTGCAATATTTATAGAGGAGTTCATACTTTAGAGCCGTTATGACTTCTGTATAGCAGTCTTTTTAACCCCTTCAAATACTATAGGCCAGTTTTGTGGCCATTGGTGGCTGGTAGAATAACCCGAAAGGCTGGAAGAACGGCCTTCACACGCACGTCTTTTTATGTACATGTAGTATACATGGAACATGACTTCGCGATATACAGTATATCAAACTGTCGTGGATGTTCGTAGTCATCATTCGTATCTATACGACTATATGCGTCATCAAACTGTGGATGTTCGTAGTCATCATTCGTATCTATAGGGCTATGCGTCATCTCAGGATTTTCTATTTCTTATTCGTTTGCGTTGTTATTATCATTCTCAGCCTTTAATATATTGTAATGGACATTTTATGTGATTTCGAAAGGCATTATAGTTACCGCACGGAAAGAAATAAAAAAATTGATGGAATTGGGAACTGGATATCGAAGTAGAAGTACTATATACGAAAGCTATAGTAAAGCTCTATAAACATATAGTACATGTTTAAAGAGAATTGATTGAAGATGCGCTACCAGGATTTTATATAATAAGAAAGAGAAATACGCTCTCTAGACTCTGAATAGAAGGTGTATATCTCATTGTTATGACTAGTATATCCGTGAATTTTTCGGATTTTGCATTCATTGAGACGCAACAACTATCTACTTTCTTTTCTAGACAACAGAATTCTCGAATGTAACAATTTATAGCAACAAATAAATTATACGTACAGTTTTTACCTACGGTAACATACGGCTCATCTGAGTGGCAGGAATTCAAGCTTCACTTCACTGCTGCGTCATGCAGCTAAACTTTAACGTTTCGTGATGTGTTGAGTTATCACGTTTAAGTTGCGAATAACATAAATTAACACAATATGGTATAACCAATCAGAAATTCGTCCGCGCAATTTCATTGTTAAACATATGCATGTTAACTTAATTTCCATGCTGCAATTATATATGCTGTTGCTAAATTTCCCTGTTCCAATGATAGATGCAGAAAGGGTTTTCTTACGACAAAAATACGTACCTCTTCTCTCTATAAAATATGTTTCTGGTTATTAAGACTAATTCGTGACTTGTTACTCTGCAAAACAGCCACACCGTACTGTTCTTTTGTTTGAATTCGGTGCGAACACACCACGCGAATTCATATTTAACGATATAGTTATAAACCCTTTTAATAAGTAGGGAGTGTGTTATTTTCTGCAGTTGGCGTCAAACTTTGCCTTTGAATTATATTGAAAATACACGCGATCGAGTGTAATCACGCGGTCAAGTGTAATCACGCGATCAAGTGTAATCACGCGATCAAGTGTAATCAGGCGATCTGCAAGTAGAAATTGTCCCTTACGCAATCAGTTAGTAGTATAGCAAGTAGGGCTGCGAGCTCAATCGACCTCAACTGTGAATATAAACACCAAAACGTCACCAAATTTGGCCAAGTCGCGACTCGACAAATTTGGTGATGTTTTGGTATTTATATTCACGATTAACATCGAATAAGCTCGCAGCCCTACTTGCTATACTACTACAGCGATCGTTAGTCAATCTAGACACCCTTCGCACGTTTTCTACTAAATTGATGTCAAACACACGCGAGACTAGCGAAACAATACCAAATTTATACTAAATCGCGACTCTCGCTAAATTTGACACCATTTCAACCACATTTAAAAAATAGAAAGTGTCGTTTCAAAATTCTCACAAATTACATTTAGGAAAAAATAGAAAGTGTCATTTCAACATTTTCGCGTGTTAAAAAAAATAAAATGTCGTACGAGCCCACTCTCACATATTAAAAAAATAGAAAGTGTCATTTCAACCGACGCGTTCTGCTGTTGTCTCAATTCACGCGCGAAAAAAAAAACCACTAGATTTTGATTCTAGTGGTGATGTTTTATCCAAGTGGATAGCGAAATGGTGCTCTTTTGATTGGTTAACAATATTGACTAACAAATAGCCAATCGTTTTGCGAGTTAGTCCGTTTGCTCACTACTCTCAGTGGTGTCTCTCACTACAATGTTTTTGTGGCCATACGCGTAGGAGTCGACACCATTTTTTAAGAGGTATCGTTTATCGTCAAAACAGGATAACGACACTTTATTAATTTCGTAGCTACCGAGCTGATGTTTGACACTTCTAATGGTCTTCATTGTGTGTCGCAACTGTTTCTGCTCAAGTAACACACTTTTGTAATCTTCATGTCTGATTACTTTTTTAATTATATTTTTTCTAATACCTTTAGCGGTTTTCCCACCACCTCCACCCTCTTTCAAATAGCTGTACATTTTACTGCGCAACCCAACAAACTCGACAATTGGCGTTCCAGCGCACTCATCCTTCATCTTCCCAATGACTTTCTTATTCTCTCTAAAAAAGAATGGGCTGTCTGCAGGATAGTCACTATTGTCAAACTTTTCGCGCTCCTCCATAAAGTCGGAGTAAACGTCGTTAGTTTTGATTGAGTACAACAGACTGTCAGTGTCAGTGAAGTGCAATCTACAGGTGTCGCTAGAGTACTTTTTCATAATATAATTGTAGTGAAAATCATACATCAGCGTTTTACTCAAGTCTAATATACACATACCTACATACGCGGGTCGATTTAGTGTCAGCGTTTCTTTAACTTTGTGGACAGCGACTAAGTTCTCGCTAAATATTTTGCAAGACACAAACGTCGGCTTCGAGACAAGCTTTTCTAATTTCTTCGCAGTGGTCACTAATCTTACGTCCACACGCTTCCTCAAGTTTTCCATCGTTTTTCCGAACACACTATTGTTCATCAACTTGAAAAAGTCCTTCTCAAAAGCGTTCTTAGCCGCAGTTCTTTTGACTGTGTTAAAGTCAATGTACTTGCCTAGCCACTTGGACTGGTCAAACTGCAGGACCCTGTGAATCTTATTGATTTTTAATCCAAGATCCATGTACAACTGCAGATTTCCGTAGTGACACACATACTTTTTTTTGTCCATCAAATTAGTCACCAGCTTCTTCACACCACCAACACTCACGTTAAACTTATTTTTGATTTTCGTGCAGTACTCCGACAACATGTCAACGGTTATCTCCATCTTCTCGGGAGCCAACGGGTAATCGTTGTGTAGGTCGTGCAAATGGGCTGGATACTCCAAGTCGACTTCGAGCAGCAGGCCCTTTTCACTGTTGTTGTGATAGTCGTGCAGATTAACTTTTTCTATCTCTTTCTCAGTCAACCACTTGAAGCCACCCGTGGGTAGACTTCGACTCATTGCCCACCCATATAAATTGTTGGCATCAAGGTACATCAAATACTTCGACTCTTGCGCTTTATCGTACCCCTTCATATATTTATTGTTCGCCACGCCATGTCTGTTGCATATGTAGCTCACACCACCACGCATACCTAATTCTACGAACTGGAACATGTCGATGTCGGACAATAACTCGAGTTCCACTCCAGTCATCTTTAGCATGGCGTCCCAAGCCAATCCAGGCGATGTGAAATAGTGACACGGGTCTAGTTTATACTCGCGATGGCATGTCTTTCTAAAGTTCTCAAAAACATCAGCGAGCAAGAGCACATCGCTTTTCAAATACAGGTCGTGATACCCACCCATATTTTTAACGTCGAAGTAGTCCCACACATCGATGGCGCGCTCATGCATTTCTTCCGTGATGCGCTCATCGTTCAGAACGCTGTAGAAATCTTTTTTGGAGGGTAGCTCGCGCTCGTCGAATTTTTCAAAGGAGTCCATATAATCGTAGGGATAGACCCCCTTTCTTGTCATAAGTGCCAACCCCTCGTCGCGAAACACTTCTGACGTGTACTTGAAAGCGTCCCTTGGTAGGTTCCTCACCAAGTTGTCTAGACCACTACTCATGAACTGAAAGCTGTCCAAAAATACTAAGTTTTTTCCAAGCATGAACGCCATGTACTTCTCCATGTTGTTTGGTATCACATTTATGTCTTGACCAAACTTGCCAATCTCCTGCATAATGAAATGACTATCGTAACCGCGCAAGTTATGAAAGATCACAGGAATTTTATCAGTCAACTTAAAGTTCACGTTACACTCACGATGTGCGGACCCTCTGTACTTACCTGACACGTGACAGTGGTCTCTCACTCTAACGTTAGCACCAGTGTACTCAACACTGCAAATATGACAACTCTTAGCCTCGTCAAAGTTTTGTTTATCGTCATCAGTCAGTATCATCTCTTTGTTAAAGTGACTCTCAGATGTCTCTTTACAATATTCGACAATTTCTAACATCTCCCCAATGAACTTGTTGACTGCGTTTTCACCGCGATACACTTTTACTGGCTTACTGTACTCGTTGTCGTAGCAACAAACTAATTTATACCCATAGCCACAGTCAACGTGTCTCTGATAAGCGTTTGTGTAGCTACACTCGCTTGATGGTGTCGCTGTGTGCACCTTCTGTGTGATAGCCTCGAAGTCTGCATACACCACAAATGGTACATTTAATTGTCTGCTAAAATTCTCATATTTTACTTTCGCACCTTTTTGCGGCATTTTAATAGCTTGCTTCCCATTGATGACCAAACACACTTCCACATGGCGTTCAAGCACGTCCTCACGACTAAAACACTGCAAACAATACCTGCAAAAGTGCTTTCTCGCCTTATACTTTGTCTGACGGTACATGAATTTGTTAAAATCGCGAATGTACACATAATGCTTGTTGCCCACGTCATTAGTTATCAACAATAGGTCCATATGGTCAGGACACGCCTCCTTAGAAACGTACACAGGGAATGGCTGCAAATTTTCGTACCCAAAAACATTAATGCTAATATCGTTTGCCTTTTCGATCTTGTTGTAGTCTTTGAGTGTGACTGGGAAGTCAATTCCGTCATAGTTCAGCTCACCGACATGCCTAGCGTACTTTGACGTTCTGTCAGAGTTTTTTCCAACAGGAAATTTGTGTGCGAGGTGACACCATCTAAAGCACTCGTTGTCATCATCGTTATTTACGTTTATCAGACCCTTCATACTGTTGCGCAGCTCCTTTGGCAACGCAATGTAGCTACTCCCATGCAGAGGTCTGTAAATAGCGACGTTAACGTAGTGTGCATCTATTTTGTCGATAGTCCATCCAGACCCCTCAGATAACCACCCAGCTATCCGCGTCAAAATCTGCTCCGATCCACGATTGGCAACACCCTCGATGTCGTGGTCATTAATGACGACAAACGTTTCGCTGTTAAAGTAGGCAGTTTTGTATGTGGTCTTATTGAGTTCTAAAACTTTCTCAAAAGTGACCTTGACTGTCTCTACCACTTTCATTCCGTTGGTCTCACCTAATTCACGTCTCAAAAGGTTAGTGACAGCGCTTCTACTACCATTTACCTGATTGATGTCTCTGTCGTCAATCACTTCGACTCCATAAGACCTTGTGAACCCTCTCAGTGCTCGATCCAACAGATGCGTTGACGGTGCGAGGTCTTCGACTACA
The DNA here is from genome assembly GCA_035772405.1 of Chrysogorgia sp. JL179-B06. NCBI lineage: Eukaryota > Metazoa > Cnidaria > Anthozoa > Scleralcyonacea > Chrysogorgiidae > Chrysogorgia > Chrysogorgia sp. JL179-B06. The sequence goes on along the minus strand of JAYKKM010000351.1, from coordinate 256,009 downwards.
GGTTGTGTTTCTTGATCTCTAAAGAAGCCGTGAACGTTGGTCGCTTCATCTGTTAGTGAATTGACAACGGCTGCACTTGTCTTATGCGCCCGTCTTTTTTTCAGCGGGTTTTTCACAGTCCGACTCATTGGCTTATACTTACACTACACTTTTTTTCTTAGCCCACTCATTGTAGTAAATATCACCACTTTCACACCATCCCAGCTTTGGGTACACCACCCCAAACAGATTGTTGTCAAACAAGTCTTTCACCCTCCCGTCTTTAAGGTCTGACACCTTCTTGAGTGTCTTGACTCGTCTTCTATGACACAACCTAATAATGTAGTATCCATATCTGCTGACATTTCTACCCTTTATCAAATTGCATGAGTGCAGCGCATTGACAACTTTCAGGAAGTCCTCTTTTATCAACTCAAGGTGCTCACCCTTCACAACATTCCGTAGTCTCCTCCCCATCCACCAAGACCGTTTGTGAACGCTTTTTAACCGTGTGAGTCTCATGTCGCTGTAACTCTGAGTGTAACCCCATTCTGTGTCGCCACACTTTGGACATGCGTACCCACCACAGTCAGTCATATGTTTCACAATGTCGCAATCCGAGCAGTAGTAAAGCCTGAAGGTGCCTCCACACTCAATTTGCGTCTCACTCGCGATCTCATCAATTGTCAAGCCATAACTCATCTGCCTCATAAGTTTGTCCATCACTCTTATACTACTCCAATATTTTTTTACCGAGTTAGCACCCACACCGCTATTCCACTACCCAAACCTAGCGCGCTAACAAACAATAATTGGTATTCCTTCATTTCCGCACTCGGTTGGTAGTAATCCGCAACCTTCGGGAGGTTAGTGAACACTCGTCCGCCGTGCTGAATAGTCATCACTCTTCCAAGCTCCTCCAACGCGCGGCTTGTGTCATTGATGTCAGCGTTAGCATCTGAGAGCATTTGCCGTAAACGCTGGATCTTGTCTCTCTTGGCGACTTCGTTTTCAGACCACGCTTCTTTCGCACTGGCTAGCTGCTCCAACGCGTGGTTGTGTCTTTCCATCTCAGCTTCATAACCTGTGTGATTAAACTTTGAAAACATAAAGCCAGCGCCTGCAAAAGCCACTGCATTAAATATCCCTCCAGCCACAACACTCACCATTAACTTACGTTGATTTGAATGGATCTGTCGGTATCCACTTTTTCGATTGCATCCATTTTACTAACAACGTTCCTGCACCAACAGCCGCAGCAAGTTTCACTGTACCTTTCACTGTCTCTGGTGTTCCCAATGGTTCTCCCAAAGCCTTTTTAGAAATCATACTCACTGCCACAGCACCAGTCGTAACAAGTAGTGCGTCGTACAATTCGTTCATAAGTTCTTTTCGATCGATCGCAGCCATATATACATTGTCGTGTGTTTTGTTCAAGAATCAAACGTGTCTAACGCTGGACGACAAGTTCTACGATTTTCTGACGCAGGTGCTGGTGCAGTACTCACAAGTTCTTTTTCACTGCTAATTGTGTACCATAGCGAAGCACCAGCAATGATAACACCAAGTGTTCCAACAATGTAACCATAGCTCCACTCACCACCCTGTTCTTCGCTAACTATCATTTCACGCATTTTCTTTTCTTTCGCAGCTTTCGATATCTCAGCCAACTTTTTACCAGCAGCGACACGCTTCGGGTCCTTCACCTTAGCACTTTTCACATCAGCTGTGATCTTAGCGTCAGCCGTCTGTGAGTCTTCAGCCATCTAATACACTATCACGTGTTATCTTACTCACAGTTGACCTCACAGGTGTCTCACAGATGACCTCACAGGTGTCTCACAGTTCCAGACCAAAACGCACTAAAAATTGGGATTTTTTCTGAGAGTATAACATAATGACTCAAGCCAGAGAAATCAGCGAAGAAGATATTGCCAACATGTTGAGAACAGCCTTTATCAGTGTGCCCACCCTACAAGGCGCCTCTGGACCTATCGTCTTAAACGAGTACTTCTCAACATACACAATGTTCGACCCCGACCCTGAAGGACCACCAAAACGGCTTGGCTCTCAGATCCGCCATACGAGGTATCTTCTCAACGCTTGGATCGATCTTCGAGAGGAGAGAGCCAACGAGCTTGCTGGTGTGTTAGCTGGCATAATCCCTGTGTGGTGTTACTCACCATTCAAGTACCTTATGTTAGCAAGTGGTGTCTACTTGAGCGACCCTAGTGAGTCCAACGCCACATTACTCGGTAATTTCCTCCAAGTGTTCTTAGCGACCCTTCTATGGAAACCATGCCCAACCAAAGCCAAAGCGTGGCTAGAGCTCGCCGCAAGCCGCGACGTTCACGTTTGCAAGGTGGGGTGTAATGAGATACTAGGTGTGGGTGATATCAGGGACCACGTGCTCTCGCCCGCCCACAGACACTTTGCGAGAGATGAAAGCGTGTACGCCTGTTACCCATGCGGTGTGGCTACCAATAGCCCAATGTGTCGCTCAAGACATGAGAGCTCGAAGTCCCATCTTGAAAACTTAGAGCTTCAGCGGATATTTAACAACGAACAACAGTTGCCGCAACAGGAGAGAACATTTCTCTGGAGGTATAGTAACCATGAAGAAAATCGGTAGACTAGAAATCGTGATTGGTCCCATGTTCGCAGGAAAAACGACAGAGACTCTTCGCAGGTTAGTCACGTTAAGTAAGTCAGGGCTCAAAGTCCTCTACATGAACAACACAGGTGACACTAGGCGAACTGACCACGCGTTCTCCACACATCGTCAGACCATTGTTGTTGGATCAGACAGCTTACCTGCGAAGTTAATCACCAACCTTCCGAGTTCTTCCGAGATAGCTGATTACGACGTCATCGGAATTGATGAAGGTCATTGGTACTCTGGGTTACTCCCAGTTATTCACGAATACATTAAAGCTGGCATTCATGTCATTATTTGTGGTCTCATAACAACAGAGCATTTAAAAAGACTTGGTGAGCTCGACACACTCTTTCCAATGGCAGACGACATCACATTTCTAAAAGCGTATTGCGTCGTTTGTCGCGACACTTACGGAACAACTGTTGACGCACCATTCAATTGGAGATACAACCCAGGGTCGTCATTCGTTGGTGGTGCTGAGCAATATCGCGCGGTGTGCAGACGTCATCATCCTTCCACACAAAATTAGGGGTGTTCTCGGATACCCCACTTTTTAAATTTAGACATTGGTCACATGAAGCGTCCAATGTATCGTAGAAACATTTTTTCACACAGTGGTCAGAAGGTTTGTGAAATAAAGAGAGAAAGTTTCGCAGACACCTTTATCGAGTTAAAAAACGTCTTTAAAAAATGCTAGAACAGTCGTCGCTTCAAACGTTGTCTCGACAACGAGAACGAGTGCTAATTCGACTTATTACTCGCTGTCTAAAAAGTCTCTTTACAATAACGTCTCTCATGGTTACTCAACGCTGATTTATTTTTAAATTTACGAAAACAGTGAGAGCACTGAAACCCAACGTCAAAGAGATATTTTATTACTGTGGTAATAGCGTCGTCGTACGAGTCGCACAACAACGTTAGATAGCCAGCGGATTTGTATCTGAGCAACAGAGACTCCTGCTCTTTGGACGTCTTACCTGTGCCACCTGGATTCTTGAACTCGACCACAAGCCCGCTGTGCTGTCGGTTTGCGTTAGCAATAATCAAGTCAGGCGTTCCACGTTGGTAACCTTTTTTCCACGAGTTTATTCTTTTACTTGAAGTGTCTTGATTTTCACCACAAGCAGCTATCAAAATAGCTTCTGGATAATATTTCCTAAGAAAACCAACAACTTTCGTATGAAGGTCGAACTCAGTGATCATTTTAAACTGATTGTGTTTGAGACCGACGTCAGCTAAACTTTTTCTAACGTTTGGTAAGACTTCTGAGTGCACCCACCTTCCAAAGTGTTTCGCACGCTCCATTTTACTCGAGAACACCAACGAGTAGACCCCAAGTTCGTTGATAAACGAGGCTTGTTCCATCTTCATTTTGCAATCAGGTTCGACGTGGTCGTGCACTGCATCTTTTGGTCGAGCATAACCTAGAGCGCTTGCGACTTCTTTCGCTTTGAACCATATTTCACCGTTGTGATTAACCGTCGTGATTTGGTGACCATCGAATAATTGCACTGAGTTGGTCGCCATTACTATAGCCTCGCAAAAAAAACTACTCGACATAGGTGTCAGGTTTTTTTATAGATCTGGTTTGTTGTGTACCAATGCAGCAAATACGTTTTATTAGTCCTCGGTTTTCTACGTCGTCTGAAAAAGTTTCTAATGTTACGAACCAGTTTTCTAAGCCAACCCATTACATAACTTAAGTCACGTCTCCTACCACTCCCACAGTGTCTGACTCTGCAGGTAGCATAATAGGTTTGCCGTAAGTCTTTTTAGACCTCATACCAATCTCAGCGTGGAGCTCGAGAGTAACGTCACCGCGACCAAATGACCCACCAGCTTTGAACATGTGATCAGTCGTCTTATTTATCTTATATGTTTCATGAGGTCTCGAAATACATGCTCCCATTTACTTTACATCATATTCCTTCATCATTTTTCCACCCATGATTATGATGTCTCGGTTCGTCATGTAACCACTCACAATTTTCACACCATAGAACTCTATCAACGATGGGTATGCATAAGGTGCGAGTGGTATTCTTGGTCGATGTATTCCAAAAATTGTTCCATAGGGTGTGCCTATCTTTTTCATATTCGCTACGAAGTCTGAATCGGTTGACTTAGTGTTGTTGACTCTGACGTGTGAATTGTCCATTTGCCAGTGTATCGATATCATGTGCATTTTACTTATGTCAACGCCACTTGGAATAGTGCATATGCTCTCCATTGCTGGGATGCTACCACCATACGCGAGTCCATTAGTTATACCAGTCTTGTACCCTATGAACTTATCCCAACTACCATCGTCGTTTGATATAATTGTCTCCCAATTTGACCCAGCGGTGCGAGTAGGTAACCTCACTACGACAAAAATGGAGAGGTCGCACCATTGCATACTGGGGCAATTAAAATGGAGACCTGACTCAAGTGGGATTGGTGTTAACACAGGTGATAGAAAACTTTGGCTTACACTGCTGATGCCGACAATAGGACCATAAGCTGGGTTGTTTTGCACTAATTTACTTGTTTCACCAATGGCTTTCACTTTGTTTGAACCATTGGCGTGAAATTCCACATTTTTCAAGGCGTGTGTGCTAACGTTGAAGTCGAGCACGACACTATATGACTGACTCTTGAGGTAGCCTGACAGCAATTGCTCTAGAGTTCTTTTATTGGTAGCATCTGAGTCATCGACTGGGTCAGCTACGTTTTTTATCGCTGAGCCTTGCATGTCTATTATTCCAGACATCCTTCCACCGGTCGCGCTTAATTTAGGATCTTCGTCCAGATGCCTTTTCGTTCTTTTTAGTATTTTATCGTGAGGGTCGTCAGACTCATACCCATAGTTTAGGCTCATTACTACTTCAAGGTGTATTTAGTTAGCAGATAGCCAGAGACTGCTGAGAACCCTAGGATTATCGCCAATGTTGTCGTGTCTGACTTACTTGTGGTGGTCTGTGCTATTTGATTGGTGGTGACCACTGTTTTCTTCGCGGCAGGTCCTAGCTTTGAAGGTGGTGCGACTAGAGTTTCCAAGTGGAGTCCTGCCGCTTGATGGACTTTCTTGTGCTTCACTTTTGACGCTCGGTGGTAGTTCAACCCGTCGTTATACCCAAATGTCATCCCAGTTTCAGACGAAGTTCTGAGCACGTTATTGTAACCAACAATGGGGTCCTTTAACAAGACCATGCTTCTGGGGATCAGCCAAGTGTTGGGTGTCACAGCTGTGTCTAGCTTAACTTTGATCTCACTAATCGCTTTGTTCATAAGGTTGATCCAAACACTCGGTGAATATTGAACCACAGCGTTTTCAACGATGTCTCTAAAGATTTGTTGCGTTTCTCGAGCACTAGCTCTAATTCCCACGATGCTTTGCTTTGACCTCGCTTGGGCTCCAAGTATGGCATACATGTAAACTTCAATCGATTGGTTTAGTAGTTCTTGCCCTAGTGGTGTGAACCCGTCAGAGTGTCTTGGGCAATACCGACGATAATCACCTTGGATGTCCTTGATGTATCTATTGTCAACATCAGTCAATGGTACATGTCCTTTCAAAAGTCGCCAGTCAGGGAGGTACAGTCTTAAGATGTTGTTAATGTCAACTTGACTCTTACTCAAACGGAACATCACACGACGAATGGTGAAGTATACGTGAAACCTCATGAGACCCACGACTTGCTTTGGGGTGTCGACATGATAACTTAAGTTTTGTAGAGACACCCCTGAGCGGTATGTAGCGATGTACATACCTGCGATCGCTTGATAGTAACTCTCGAGTAGAGTCCAAACTGTGTTAACGTTACCACCAATTGCCTTGTCGTTGTGGCGTCTTTTGGTGTCGATGAGTATTCTCGGTAGGTCTGATTTGAAGGAATTATTGTCGTCAACAAAGACGTCAAAATTGTGGGTTGGGTAATTTAGGACGTATGGTGGAAACGTCTCGACTTCTCTGTAGCTCTTGTGGGTCTCTGTCAGTAATAACTTTGGGACACGTCCATCGCTCGACCATATTCTTGGGAATCTTGGTGTATTGCTAAGGAATTTCGTAAAGCCCTCGTTCTTCGTGAACTTTGGTGACTTTATGTTTATCATGTCAGAGTACTTTGAACCCGACTTGAAGTAAATGTCGACGGTCTTGACTGTTTTATTGTCGTCTGCGAGGTTGTATCCAAACTCGAACATGTTTAGTTGCGCGTTTGGAAATTCACCAAGAAGAATTAGTTCACCTTGCTTTCTTTTTGTTAGCATCTACATAACACACACTATATTATATGGTCAGGGTTGTAGTATTGATTAGAGGTCCAACGGAAACTGTGGATCTACCAGAGGCACTCTTGACGTTTGGCTCAGATGTACTTTTTTGATGAGGTCTGCCTTCGCGTCGTGTGTAGCCTTCGATGTGCTAGCCATCGCGCGTTTGTAGTGCTTTCCATAGTAGTCATGAAGGGCTTTCTGCATATATAATATACTGTATGTTATACATAATGCGAAAGTTAACGGTACTCATTGAAGGTGCAGAGAAAGTCGTGTCCTTTGACAACGCCATGATGATCGTGAGTGACAACCCATACATTATAGTCAAGACAGCTACTGTGTTTTGGGACTACAATAACATATTAGATAGCGACACCCCTCGGCTCCTCGTGATGAATCACCCTTCGATCGATCTTAAAAGTACGACAACGAGTGGAGGGTACGCTAACTTCGACGCACTGGTCAAGATCTTTAAAGAAGAGTTTAAAAGTAGGGGAGACCTTGAGATAAAGAAACTACCGTTCACAAGTAGATGCATGGTTAAGTCTAGCGCTCCATTCAAGCTTGGCAAAATTGGACCTCTATTTGGTTTCGCGAGGGATAGGGTGATCCAGGGTGACTCACAGTGGCACATTAGTCCAAACGAAGTCGATATTAACAGAGGTCTGAAGTACATAGAAATCTTATGTGATATCGTTGACTCTGAGAACAACGTGGGTATTGATGGGAAGCGAAGCAGTGTGATCACAACGTTGCCGATACCCACCGAACAGTCTTTGAATGGGTCAGTGCAACGTCATGTGGACATTGAATCCAAGGTGAGTATTAAAAAAGGTGTTTACTCAAGTATGACGTTTCGCGTCAAACCAAATAATGGTGGTGTCAAAATTGGCGCGGTGCTATTGGAACTGTATATTGTGTGAATTATATGGAGCTTGGTGTGGAAACAGAACAAGGGTTGAGAGACATTTACTATAATCCCAAGACAGGGTATACTGGTGTAGAGAGGCTGTATCAAAGTGCGTTAGAAAATGGATTGGCAGTAACTAGAAAAACAGTGAAAGAATGGTTGACAGCGCAGGACACCTACACTAGGTACAAACCCATCGTGAGAAGACATAAATTCCGCGCGACTTTTGTTGGATTTCTTGGTGAAGAGCTCCAAATGGACTTAGTGGACATGAGCAAGTACTCAAAACAGAATGGAGGTTATTATTGGATACTGACAGGCATTGAAATATTGAGTAGATATGCTTTTGGTATTGCAGTTTATAGAAAAGACACTAAGAACATGACTAAGGCTGTTGGAAAATTGTTGAATGACTTTAAAGATCGGTTTGGAACCACGCCTAAGTTAGCGCAATTTGATGATGGACTCGAGTTCTACAATGTTGGGGTGAAAAGTTTGTTGAAAAAACATAGTGTTGAATATTTCAGCACTAAGAGCGATAAAAAGGCTGCTGTTGTCGAGCGTTTTAACAGAAGTCTGAAGAGCATTATGTGGAAGTACTTTTATAGCCGTGGAACGTATAAATGGATTGACGTTTTGGATCAGTTTGTAAGCAATTACAATAGCGATGTGAATCGAAGCATTATGATGAAGCCGAAGGATGTCGATAAGTCAAATGAGGGTGAAGTGTGGACCACTTTGTTTGGTCATCAATTTGCAGACAACCCATTGCCAAAGTTTAGAGTTGGTGAGTCGGTGAGAATTAGTAAATACAAGAGTGTGTTCACAAAGGGCTATGAAGCCAACTTCACTGAAGAGCTGTTTAAAGTGGTAAAGGTTATTCGCGGTGATCCAAATGTGTACGAAATTGAGGACGTGAGTGGTGAACAGATTATTGGTAAATTTTACGAACAGGAATTATCGCTGGTCAATAAGAAACCTGGTGACGATGTGTACAGAGTTGAAAAGGTGTTGAAAAGAAAGAAAGCCAGAGGGAAGAAGATGGCGCTGGTCAAATGGTTGGGTTATGAGAGCAAACATAATTCGTGGATACCAGAAAGCGATATTCAAAATGTGAGTTAATGTAATATGACTGAAGGCGGCTTCGACGACTTTGAGATGGAGGGCTCTAATGAATACAAAGATATGAGTAATGATGAGCTAGATCGCAGTCTCGAGAGAGCCACTCAAGATCTTGAGCTAGCTCGGGGTGATCTAGGCGTCACAGCCGATGAGGAAACTAGACTAACTAGAGTGGAGAGTGGACTGAAGCGTGAACATGATATAAGACTTCGCCAACATATGGGGGAGACTACTAGCGATCTCGTAACGCGGAGTGGTGGAGGAGTGTACCAACATGTGGAGAGGGTTTTTAGTGATCTCGCAACGCAGACTATTGACAACGTGAGAGATCGTGAAGACATCGCGAGGAGTGTGCCATTGCTAGACACCACACACGCAGAGTACGTCAACATACCTGGACTAACATCAGTCGAGAACCGCGAGCTGAATAGCATGCTCAATCCAGGTGAGAATGTGATGTCTGAGTCAAGAATAGGTGACACTGGCGCATTGCAAACACGAGCGGACCGTTATCAAAACTTGATAAATGAAGTGAACAAAAGAATAGCGGAGCTCGCAGAAAAAGACCTCACGGCTGCAGAGAACGAAGAGTTCGTCGATCTAGCTGAAAGAGTGATTGGACTCATACAGGCTAGAGACATGATTATTGAACAGCGGGAAATAGAAGAGGTTAGAGAGCGACAAGAGATCGACATTGACAGGTTTCAGAAGTTCAAGAAATGGGCTAGAGAAAATATGGTTGGGATGAGTGCTTTAGCGATTTCAGTGGCAGCAATTGTGACGACTATTATTATCGCTGGGAGGTCTAACGTTATGAAAGGCGCTATGGCCACGAGGTCGTTTGCACAGGCTGTTAAAAACGCGATAATGAGGATGGGTCCATGGGCTGTTGGATTGGCGAACTTAGTTTATGACGCGCTGGTGACAGGCGCAAAGGGCCTCGCTTGGTTGGCTCAAAATCTGTGGGTGTTTGCGGTGACATTCGCGTGGCTTGCGTACAATTATCTAAACTAGAGAGAAAATGTGATTCGTGGGAGTCAGAGAGCGATATTCAAAATGTGAGCTAATGTAATATGGCTGAAGGTGGGGGAGGTTTTGACGAGATTGAGATGGAGGACTTCGATAGACTTGATAGGTACACCGATGACCAAATAAACGGCGAACTTGAAAAACTCTCTCTAGATTATCATTTAATTGACGATGAGTACGCTGATGGCGACGACATGCCAGACATCGTGCGTATCAAGCATGACAAATTGTATGAGAGAGTGAATAAATTGCAGTATGAACGGGATAGAAGAGGGGTTCAAGAAAAAGAGACACCGTTCACCGACACCGACGATGGTAAAACGGTGACAATAAGGGGGACCAACACAGAAGTCCCAGCGGTAGAGTTTGTTGAACAGGAGTCGTACGGTGACGTTAATGACACAAGCTACAGTATGGCTCTTGAAGTGAGGTCAGACGATCTTTACAAAAGATTAGACAAGCTAAACGTGCTCAACAAAGAGGTAGCGAAAAACCAAATAGAAAGAGTCAAGGCGATAGGTAGGAAAATACGTAAGTTGCACAAAAAAAAAAGACTCGGTCATGACGACGCGTCAAGGAAAATAGCCGACAGATCATATGTGACGGACTCAGGGGTTATTCTTTTCAAACCGATAAACAAAGATGGTAAATATGGAAAACCCAAACGAATTCTAATACCTGTGAAAAAAGGTTTGATCTACAGTAGAGCCGTGAGTAGTAAAAACGCGATTGAGCAGTTCAAAAAGTTAGTTAGTCAAATCCCTGAGAGTACAAAAACAACAGCTGTCACAACAGAAGTAATCCCAGATGACTTCCCAGTGATTGAAACAAGAGTGGAGCGCTATAACATAACTGGGCTATCATTAGACGAAAACCGCGAACATAATGGTATACTCAACCCAAGTGATAGTGTGTTGCGTGAGTCGAGAATAGGCGACAATGGCGCATTGCAAATACAAGTAGACTATTATCAGGAAGCGACAAATAAAACGAGTAGGAGAATGACAGAGCTTGATACAAAAGATAAGCAAAGTGGTCTTACGAGTGACGAACAGCTAGAGTACGACGGTTTGCTTATTAGAGAGGTGGGACTCACGCAAGCCAAAGAAGAGGTCTTAGAACAGCGGCGAATAGAAGAGGCTAGAGCGCAACAAGAAGTCGACATTGACAGATTGCAGAAGTTCAAGGAATGGGCTAAAGAAAATGTGGTTGGGTTGAACGCTGTAGCGATTTCAATGGCTGGGATTATAACAACTATTATCATCGCTGGGAGGTCTGCTGTTATGAGAGGCGCTATGGCTACGAGGTCGTTCGCACAGGCTGTTAAGAACGCAATCACGAAGATGGGTCCATGGGCTGTTGGGTTGGCTAATTTAGTTTACAACGCGTTGACGTTGGGTGCGAAGGGTCTTGCTTGGTTGGCCCAAAATCTCTGGGTACTCGCAGTGGTACTCGCGTGGTTTGCTTATGATTATTACAAGCTAAAACGGTAGCGATAAAACATATGTAAAGGTATATGAACGCCACGTCAGCAGAGTTGAGCCCTGGTTTTAGACGAGCGACCATGGGTGTCATAAAAGGGGTGAGAACGCAACACGTAATCACGTTGAACCCTAATAAGGTCAGTCCTGGTGAGGAACTTTACATTGATATACCGAAGCTTAAGGTTAGTAGCTGCTTGGTGCCTGGATCGTTGGGTCTAGTGTTCGACTTTAAGAACGCAAACGCTAAAAGCTGGTTCTTGAATAACGTTAGTAAGTTGTTGGTTGAGAAACTTGTTGTGAGACTAGCTGGGGAAACTGTGTATGACAACAATGGGGAAAATTACACTGGTGTTTATCGTGACCTTTGGGAAAGTGTCACTGCGCGAGACCAAATGATTGACTATGGTGTTGGTGGTGAGAACTTGAGAAAGCTAATTTCTAAGGACGACAGTGGTGCGACGAGTGGGAACGTTGCTAAAGTTAGTGACGCGTTAATGTTTGGTGTGATTGGAACGAAACTGCGGATTAAGCTTGGCAAGATCATGAATGACCATGGGTTGTACGCTCCTTTTAGCATGAACAACAACTTGCAGTATGTGATCACACTTCCGAAGGCCACAGACATTATGGTGGCGCAATCCGGTAGCGCTGTGGGTGGGTACACTCTGGAGAACCTCGAGCTTGAGTATGAGACGATTGATAACCAGGAGCTCGCTGATGAGATAGCGTCGGGTTACGCAAGTGGTCGTAGTCTGTCGTATGAGCACATCACGTTGATGAAAATCACCGAATGGGACAAAGGCACAACCATTGTGAATGAAAACATTAATCTTCCAAGAAAAAGCATGAAGGCAATTGTGTTGCTATTCACGAATAAGGTGCGAACAGACAGCGAGGAGTTTCTCTACCCAAATATTGATAGTGTTAGAGTCACAATTGAAGGTGTGCCAAATAGTGTGTACTCACAAGGCATCCCAAAGTCGAAGTTCTACGCAGAAGCGAAGCGACTGTTTGGGTTGGGTGAAGAACACGCTCAGTTCATGACCATACAGAAGTTCTATAAAGATGGCTTTGCGTTAGTCATCGACTTGAGGAGCGTTCAAGATAATCGCAATGTCGCCACTGGCAAGAACATTGTAAACACACAATCCGGCGTGCTTCTTGAAATCACGAAGAAAGCGACGACCGCAAATGTCATGTGCAGGGTGTTTGTGGTAAGCGATGGGTTGGTCAACTTTATGAACAATGGGTTGCAATCAATCCAGTATTAAATCAAACGTGAGTTAATGGAGACTCCGTTTAATATGTTAATTGTTGGTATGACAGCTTGTGGTAAGACGCATTATTTGCTGGAAACATTGGAATCTGAGTACTTTAGTAAATTTGACTACATCGTGTTGATTTGTCCTACTTTCGAGTGGAACAAAGCGTATCAAGATTGGAGATACATACGCGACCCTGACGTGTTAGCGATAGACTGCACACAGGACAGTGTCGACGCTGTTCTCAAGTGTGTGACAAATGTTTTTAAAGGCACTAACACTCTGATTGTGTTGGACGACTGTGCGAGCTCTCAAGATGTTAAGAATAGGACTAGTCAGTTGGTCAACTTAGCTTTTAGTGCGCGACATTTTATGTTGAGCGTTATTGTCATCACACAACAACTGACGTCGATCGCAAAACCGTATAGAGAAAACATTAGTAAGCTCATTTGCTTCTACTGTCCGAGTAGGAGTGATATGAAGGTCGTTATCGACGACTACCTTGGAAACATTAGCAGAGAAAAATCGTCGGCGATTGTGACTGCACTAAAAAATAATAAGTACGCTAGACTCGAAATCTCACTGCGCTATCCGTACAGTCACGAAGTTGTTATTCCGCAATAAAATATGGGTATAAGTAATAGCGTGATGGTAAAACGCAAAAGTGAGGAAAATCCTACGATTGAGGAATTAGTTGAGGAGACTGACGACACCCCAACTGTGGAAGACAATATCGACGTTAGGAGATCTGAACTTATTAGACTGTCTGGTGATGGTGTGGTAAGCCAATCTGAAGCGTACATTAAAAAAGCGTCCGCAAAGGTTATCGACAAGATATGGCGCCAATATGAGTTAAAGAGAATGGAAATTGCAAACGCTTTTCTCACCGACTTGCTAATCAGCAAATTCGCTAACTTACTAGATGGGTTGAACGCTATAGAAAACCCTGACGAACTAAACGATGAACTACAAAAAGACCCGCTATTAAAGAAAGACGTTGAGAGCATTGTTGCGATTGTGACGCCGTACGTGCCTTTCTTAGGCTTGCTGTCGGGAGGAATCACAACGTCGAAGTATGTGTACGATCACCATTTTAGAAAAGAGGCGACAAACGCTGAAAATAGTGAACAAACGGACTAATCTATTATTAACAGGTGGTAATAATCTAATTTGCATAACAGGTGGCAATTTTATCACGCGTGAGACACTTTTACGATACATAAATTTGTAAAAGCGTTGAAACGACTATTTTGTGAAAATATTGAAACGACACTTTCTATTTTTAAATGTGATTTGACAAATTTGTGAAAATGTGATTTGGCAAATTTGTGAAAATGTTGAAACGACACTTTCTATTTTTTTTAAATGTGATTTGACAAATTTGTGAAAATGTTGAGACAGCACTTTCTATTTTTTTAAATGCGATTCGACAAATTTGTGAAAATGTTGAAATGACACTCTCTACTTTTTAATATGTGGGAGTGAGCTCGTACCACATTTTATTTTTTAACACGCGAAAATGTTGAAACGACATTTTCTATTTTCTCCTAAATGTAATTTGTGAGAATTTTGAAACGACACTTTCTATTTTTTTTAAATGTGGCTGAAATGGCGTCAAATTTAGCGAGAGTCGCTACTTAGTATAAATTTGGTATTGTCTCGCTAGTCTCGCGTGTGTTTGACATCAATTTAGTAGAAAACATGCGAAGGGTGTCTAGATTGACTAACGATCGCTGTAGTAGTATAGCAAGTAGGGCTGCGAGCTTATTCGATGTTAATCGTGAATATAAATACCAAAACATCACCAAATTTGTCGAGTCGCGACTTGGCCAAATTTGGTGACGTTTTGGTGTTTATATTCACAGTTGAGGTCGATTGAGCTCGCAGCCCTACTTGCTATACTACTTCAGTTGTTTGATGAAAGTTAAAATGTTCACCAAAGAACGCGCACAAACCTAGTGTAATTTATACCGGACATGGCAATACAAATAATACATAATAGATATCCCTCCGGGCATCCAGCGACCAAAGGGATGCCGCCGCGCGCTAATTGGTTGAGCAAGTCACTAAACACAGACTCACAATGTACTATTAACCTTTTAGAGTGTTCGATTGTTTGAGAATACTAATTTATCTACCTTCATTTATTTTTGGTCTCTACATAACCAATTTAAAACTGACGAAGCCAAAGGATCCAAACATGAACATTTCAAATAAAACTAATGCTTTCCCGCAACAGACAACAGCTTCTGCATAAATCAGCTGATACAGTCAATATAGTTATGATTGTTTAAAACAAACATTACTGCACCTCTGATGTTGTGTTAAACTCATGTGGAGTAGATAAGTTTACTCCTAAGCGGACCTGTTTTTTACAATATGAGTATTAAACTATGCATCGAAAATTATTATTATTGTAATTAAGAATATATTGTAAAAAATATTATATATATATATATAAATATATATTGTGAAATTATTATTGTAATTAAGAATATGTTGTAAGAGCATTGAGACTATTGTATAATGCTCTTAATACGTCTATTATTATTATTATTATTATTATTATTATTATTATTATTATTATTATTATTATTATTATCGCAAAACGGGTTCTACAGCATTTTAAAAATGCTGAAACAGAATAAATCATGCGTCACATCTACATCTTCAATTATTAAGTCGGTAAAATCTTTCGATATCACACCAACCATTACATAAAATTTTACAAACAGTATGTAGAAAATGAAATAATAAAAATAAATTAAACGCAACCTAAATTAAAAATAGCATGCTAACTTATGTTTGAAAATGTCAAGGTTACTTGACGATATAATGTCTTCGGGCAATAAGTTCCATTCTTTTATTGTTCTAGGAAAATATGAGTATTTAAAAATGTCTTTTGTAACTTCAGGGATCTGAAATTTAAAAGAATGACTATGGGGAGTACTGGTTTCAGGGTGACCTATAAGATATTCAGACGTATCAATGTCAATAAGACCATGAGTAAGTTTGGAGGATCTTTTTTGGTCGTAATACATAACTAAAGTCTTACATTTCGCAGGATTAATCTTCATTTGCCACTTATGCAGCCATTGTTCAAGTTTACAATGGTCGTCTTGCAACTTATCATAATCAGCATCCCCCGTTATTAGGCCATATAAAAAAGAGTATCATCAGCAAACAAGCGGACTAAGCAGCCCAGATCGTCAGACAAATCGTTTATATAAGTTAGAAATAATAACGGACCCACGACCGTTCCTTGGGGAACTCCAGAAGCAACTAATGTTGGTTCAGAAGTTTTCCCATCACAAACTACCGATTGTTGACGACCTGTAAGAAATCACTCAAACCACGTGAGCAATTGACCTCTTATTCCATAATATTGGAGTTTACGTAGTAAGCGTTGGTGTGGCACTTTATCGAAAGATTTTGCAAAATCCAATGCAATTAACTGCATGCACCACACTATTACAATTGATAGCATAATTGCATCACGAGCACAGTCGCAACGAGTGAGTAAATTAAAACCGCTTGAAGAAGAGGTTGGGTGCCAAATGCCGAGACGTGTACATTACCAGAGCACTTCCTACGGATCATTCATTATTCCTATGGATCATTCAATTATTAAGGTATAATTTAACACGCCAATATTCACATTAGAAATCCCTTTAATTTAAAATCTTACACAACTCGATCAATGGTGGAAAATCCCAAGCAATGCTCCCAATTCTCTCAATCCACAAGACCCCCTCTAACTCTTTATTTTTGTTATTCAGATGGCTAATTTAAGCAGGTCTGGTCGTACAAAAACGTGCGCGACCGGATATTAAGGAATCTCGCAGATGGTGCATAAGCTTAAGACAAACGATTTTGTTTCTTCGACATTGACATCCGAATCTGTTCAAATCTAAGTTTGTTAATGTCGTTTTTTACCTCGTAACCTTCTGTATATATATAAATTGAAAAGCTTTTCGTTCACGGAAACCAAAGAACAAATAAACTGAACGTTTAAATTCAGCGTTTTGAGGGGACAGTATCTTGGAGAGGAGACAGAATCCGCGTCGTGGATATAGTCGGGAAAGGCAGTATCTGCAAGTGGTAATTTTCGGGCATTTAGACACAATCCATTGTAACATCGGGACGTTGGGCCACACTGTATTTGATTTAGTCTGTATATATAGTTGATTTCGTTTACAGACAACACTGTAGTTGAATTTACTACAAACGTCTCCGGCCTGCGAGAGGAGTGCATTATGCATTTAACTATAATGTGTAATTTGAAGAGCGGTGTGACACTCTTCAAAGCACCAATTTTCCAAATTAAAGTTCTCAAATTTATTACAAACGTCTCCCTTGGGAGGGTTGTAATATTACGGTTACCTAAGAAATAAACTAAAGTATACATGTATACTTTTAGTTTCTCATCAATTCTCATCATATTGTTAGAGGCTCAAACAACATTATATGCCGGCCTCACATGAACATACACTCTGGTACGTCCCGTGATGTTTTGCGTCTTTCTAGTACTGCATCAGAATATTTTTGTAATTGATAAGGAAATATACTAAAGCATACATCTACACTTTCAGTTTCGCATCAGTGCCATATTCTACGTTAGTGGCTTATATATATATAACTATATAGAGGCGCAGGAAGCAACCCAGGGCAGCGGGTGCAGAATCTCAAAAAAGGGCACTTTTACAAGAGGAAAGTTTAATTTAGTGGGAGAAGATGTCTAGCGGTCTTTATTAATTTAATATCTATTACTAAAAGATGAACACAGACTGACAGACTCAACAATAAGCGTTTCTCAATAATACTTTTTAATAATTATTGCTACGTGATAGCTGTCTATTCTTACAAGTTTATTACCAAAAATGCCAAATTATTCTTTTTGTATACATAATTTTAAAAATTTCCTTAAAAAAATTCCAGTCTGGAGTAATATTGTGGATTTTAGACATGTCTATAGCAGCAATGGAAATGGTTCAATTTTAAATCAAACCTTCGCATGCATAAATACATCGGACTCATCTCGTTGACTCCTTCGAAACCAAACTAAACAACCTATACTTCGTCAAAAGTCGACCACAATAATCAGCGACGACCAGCGACGATTATTTCGGGCTCCTTCCTTCTCGTTACGCATCTCATAGTGATAAAATAAATAGTGATAAACTGACTTATAGTGATAAAATAAATTCAAAAGGAAGTATAAGATATCGTATTACAATACATCAAAGGGCAAACGGCTTCACCTTCGTGCCCCCGTGGCTCCGGCGCCCCTCTAAGTATATTATAAGCAACATAATTAAGCACAGTAATTTATGCATAAATTGACAGGTGAATCTATGCAAGATGTGTGACGAATGACCACATACATAATTTATATTGACTTGATCTATGCAGCTGGAGTTCGTTTAACTATGAACTGGATTGGATTTAACTTAGGAGTTCAATATTTATATAGGAGTTCAAAATTTATATACTTTAAAGTCGTTATGACTTCTGTAGCAGTCTTTTTAACTCCTTGAATACTATAGGCCAGTTTTGTGGCCATTGGTGGCACGTACAATAACCATAAAGACTGGAAAAAACGGCCTTCACACGCACGTCTTTTTATGTAGTATACATGGAACATCACTTCGCGATATATATATATATATATATATCAAACTGTGGATATTCGTAGTCATCATTCGTATCTACGGCTACGCGTCATCTCAGGATTTTCTATTTCTTGTTCGTTTGCGTTGTTATTATCATTCTCAGCCTTTAATATATTGTAATGGGCTTTTAATTTTATTTCGAAAGGCATTCATAGTTACCGCACTGAAAGAAATGAAAAAATTGATGGAATTGGAAACTGGCAGTGATATCGAAGTAGAAGTACTATACGAAAGCTATAGTAAAGCTCTATAAACATATAATACATGTTTAAAGAGAATTGTTTGAAGATGCGTTACCAGGATTTTATATAATAAGAAAGAGAAATACGCTCTCTAGACTCTGAATAGAAGGTGTATTTCTCATTTTTGTAACTAGTATAAGTATATATCCGCGAATTTTTCGGATTTTGCATTCATTGAGACGCAACAACTATAGTATCTACTTTCTTTTCTAGACAACAGAATTCTCGAATGTAACAATTTATAGCAACAAAAAAAGTATACGTACAGTTTTTACCTACGGTAACATTTACGGCTCATCTGAGTGGCAGGAATTCAAGCTTCACTTCACTACTGCGTCAGCTAAACTTTAATGTTTCGTGATGTGTTGATTTATCACGTCTAAGTTACGAATAACATAAATTTATACAATATGGTATAACCAATCAGAAATTCGTCCGTCCATCTAATGCTTTGCGCGCTCACAAGCTTGCTCGCGGCCATTTTTGGGCCACGAAATTGAACAAGTAAACCAATCCTTCGATATCTGAGCAATCCTTTCCGTAAATTACTCAAATTGTGTTTTTCGTAAGAGCAGAGATAATGTAGTAAGTTATTATTGTCATATTTTTGATAGTATTTGATTACACTCGGTGCGCCGTGGAATTGTGTTTTGAAACAGGTATCCGTCGCTCGTTGTTTGCCGTTTGATGAGTGAATTTCAAAGTTTCCTTCAAGACGCGCAGTTTCCTGGCAAAGCCAATAGTATAAGTTCCTTATATTCCATATATTCTATGAGTAGAGGAACAGATATTACGCTAGAAACGAACGCTCGCTGCTGTAAATCGTTGTATTGGACAAGGCCGCCGTTGTAAACAGACGACGGCACGAAGAGTGCGGTTCACAATATTCGACAAACTCAGAGTCAGACATCACTATAAACTGATTTAAACGATTTTTAACAGCTTATTATGTCGTAAGAAGATAACAAAACAACAAGAAAACGTAATAAAACGAGGTAGTTAGAAGCAAGTTTCCCAAATCAAAACAATAACACAAGCGCGCAAAGCATTAGCCGGACACTCATCCTTTAAAGTGCTTATAAACCCAAAATGGGTTTTTGGTGATTCGGATAGAGTTTAGTTAATAAGTTCTAGATTAGTTTTTGCGTTAAACTTTTAGTTTCGGAGATATAAGGGCTCAAAGTCACAATTTGTGAAAAAAAATAGCGTAGGCCGGGAGACTGGATCCGAGGAACGTGTTATGTTAAAAATATATTACAATTCGAGTAGACAAGGTAACATCGTAAAGACACATAGTTTGGGCATTTTTCAATAAAAACTCTTAAGATAGCTGTCTTCTCCCATACAAAAGCCTAGTTGTTGCTGAAGATGCGTTCCTCGGATCCAGGTCCCTGTGTGTTATTTTGTGGCGCTACTTTTTTCAAAAAAATGGCACAATTTGCATGTTTGAGCCGTTATATCTCCGAAACTAAAAGTTTAACGCAAAAACTAATCCAGAACTTATTAACTAACTTTTTATGCTCTATCCGAATCACCAAAAACCCATTTTGGGGTTATAAGCACTTTAACAATTAGATTTGAGCTGGAAATTTCTAAATCGTTAAAGACGGCTGAGCTGCACGCACACACATAAGTCGTAATAATAAGTCGTGTCTTACGCACGCTGTGTTTGGTCAGTTACCGTGTTTATATCAGTTACCGTGTTTATATATATATATATATATATATATATATATATATATATATATATATATATATATATATATATATATATATATATATATATATATATATATATATTATATATATATATATATATATATATATATATATATTATACCAAGAAGAATATGTAACAAAGTCACACAGTTGGCAAAAGGTTTTAGAGCGCTCAATACTCTTTTTCACTTAATAAATATATATATTATATATATATATATATGATTATATATATATATATATATTATATATATATATATATATATAGTGAAGGAAAATTTCGGGTGTTGGATTACATACATTTTAAGACCAAATATATATATATATATATATATTATATATATATATATATATATATATATATATATATATATATATATATATATATATATATATATATATATATATATATATATATATATATATATATATATATATATATATATATATATATATATATATATATTATAGGTAATATTTGGCATTTCACTCGATCAAACTACATGTTGAAAGGATTTATGGTGAAGGAAAATTTCGAGTGTTGGAATACATACATTTTAAGACCAAACCGGGACCAGTTGCAAAAAATGCAACTTCAAGGCCTTCCGGCTGGAATTGAACCCGCGACCCTGCGATGCTAATGCAGTGCTCTGACCACTGAGCTACGGAAGCCGTTGCCGAGAGCCTATATATATATATAGGCAACATAATATATAGGCAACATTATATATAGGCAATATAAATATATATATATATATATATATATATATATATATATATATATATATATATAACTACAGACGGTACCGTTTCGGCCTTTTGGGCCTCATCAGTGTAGTGCTGATGAGCAGGATGAAGATAACTGCTATTTACAGTCACCTTTGATGCCACACAAATGTGGGACATCAAAAACCATGCCAGATATATATATATATATATATATATATACACAAGAAAACCGGTACAAGAAAACATATATATTATATATAGCAAAGTGAAAAGGTGGTAAACTGCCAAGAATTTAGTGACGAGATACTGACGTTTCGAGCGGAGCCCTTCATCAGAGTAAGACGATATATATATATATATATAGAAAGGATTTATGGTGAAGGAAAATTTCGAGTGTTGGAATACATACATTTTAAGACCAAACCGGGACCAGTTGCGAAAAAAGCAACTTAGCGGCCTTCCGGTAGGAATTGAATCCGCGACCCTGCGATTGCTAGTGCAGTGCTCTGACCACTGAGCTACGGAAGCCGTTGCCGAGAGCCTAGTCACGAGTTCTGTATATATGGTGGTAATGCCGGGATAAGATTCTGGGTATATTATAGGTAATATTTGGCATTTCACTCGATCAAACTACATGTTGAAAGGATTTATGGTGAAGGAAAATTTCGAGTGTTGGAATACATACATTTTAAGACCAAACCGGGACCTGCAGTTGCGAAAAATGCAACTTAGCGGCCTTCCGGTAGGAATTGAACCGCGACCCTGCGATTGCTAGTGCAGTGCTCTGACCACAGTCACGAGTTCTGTATATATGGTGGTAATGCCGGGATAAGATTCTGGGTATATTATAGGTAATATTTGGCATTTCACTCGATCAAACTACATGTTGAAAGGATTTATGGTGAAGGAAAATTTCGAGTGTTGGAATACATACATTTTAAGACCAAACCGGGACCAGTTGCGAAAAATGCAACTTAGCGGCCTTCCGGTAGGAATTGAACCCGCGACCCTGCGATTGCTAGTGCAGTGCTCTGACCACTGAGCTACGGAAGCCGTTGCCGAGAGCCTAGTCACGAGTTCTGTATATATGGTGGTAATGCCGGGATAAGATTCTGGGTATATTATAGGTAATATTTGGCATTTCACTCGATCAAACTACATGTTGAAAGGATTTATGGTGAAGGAAAATTTCGAGTGTTGGAATACATACATTTTAAGACCAAACCGGGACCAGTTGCGAAAAATGCAACTTAGCGGCCTTCCGGTAGGAATTGAACCCGCGACCCTGTGCTCTGACCACTGAGCTACGGAAGCCGTTGCCGAGAGCCTAGTCAATCGCAGGGTCGCGGGTTCAATTCCTACCGGAAGGCCGCTAATATAACTAGAACCAGCACGGCGTTGAGATTATACTCTTGGGAATAAAATTTATTCATTCTTTTTTTTTCGCCGTCCCTGTCAGGGTAGTACTTTCATGGCGGCCATTTTATGGGACGCCTATTTCAGTTCACAAACGAATCCGTCGATATTTGATCAATCCTTCTTATAAATGATCGATTTTCAAGTTTTCTAAGAAGTAAATATACCTGAGTGATCAATTATTGTGATTTTTTCGTAAAATTGATCATTTACTAATATAATAATAATAATAATATACAAATATTTATATAGCGCTGATTCCGTGTAGTCCATTAGCGCTTCACATCATATAAAATAGTTAGATTAGTCTAATTAAATAAGAAAGGTCAAGGTTCATAAAAAGCAGTCTTAAAAAGATGAGTTTTAAGAAGTTTCTTAAAAATTTCTAATGAATTTCCAGGCGCTCTAATGTTACTTGGTAGAGAGTTCCATAATGTTGGTGCTGCTACCGAAAACGATCTATATCCATAGCCACGTAAGTTGTAACGTGGCGTATCTAGATAATTCTTTGTGGAGGATCTCAAGAGGCGCTTGGGTGTATAAAATCGCACGAGATCTTGTAAATATATAGGAGCGGTCTTATTAATACATTTAAAAGTTAGTAGTAGTATTTTAAATTGAATTCTATACTCGACTGGCAACCAGTGTAGTTCTTTAAGCCGTGGGGTGACATGATCATATTTTCGAGATAAGGTAATCAGTCTAGCTGCAGCGTTTTGGACACTTTGAAGTTTCTTTATCAATCGATTTGGCAAACCATAGTATAATGAATTGCAAAAATCTAGCCTCGATGTGATGAAAGCATGCACTAATATAGCACATGACTGTGTAGAAATGTATTTCCTTATTTGGCTGAGACTCCGTAGATGAAAAAATGCTGATTTACATGTAGCGTTTATCTGGTTTTCCATAGACATGGTTGGATCCAAAGTCACGCCAATATTTTTGGCACACGTTGTAGGTGTGATGACTTCGTCACAAACTAACACAGATGTAATAGGTGGTTGGGGACGATGATGAGCACTAAGAATCATAAGTTCCGTTTTGTCCCTGTTCATTTTTAACATATTTTGCAGCATCCAGTTATCAATGTCACATACACATGCTTCAAGCCTTGATTTTGCCAACTCAGCTTCACCAGCCACTGACGATTTAAATGCAATATATATTTGTGTGTCATCAGCATAAAGGTGAAATCCAATATTATGCTTACGGATTACATCTGCAATAGGTGCTATGTATAATAGAAAAAGAACAGGCCCCAACACCGATCCCTGAGGAAGACCAAAAGGCATGTCTCGCGAGCTGGATCGACCACCATTGACACTAACAAAGTATTTCCTTTCAGAGAGATATGATGAAAACCATTTGAGCACACCGTCTTTAAAACCAAATCTACGAGATAACCTTGATATGAGGATGGTATGATCTACCGTATCAAAGGCGGCAGACAGATCTAGCAAAAGAAGAATGACCGACTGTTGGTTGTCTAATGCACGCATGACATCATTATGAACTCTAGTCAGTGCAGTTTCAGTACTGTGATATGGTTTGTATGCAGATTGGAATACTTCATTAAGGTTTTCCTGATTGACATGGGTGTTAACTTGACAAGCAACAGTCTTTTCAATTGCCTTAGACACAAATTTGAGATTAGATATAGGTCTAAAACTCTTAAATTCTTCATGATCGAGAGAAGATTTCTTTAAACTTGGGTTTAAAACAGCAACCTTCTGACAAGAGGGCATAACACATTCAATCAGTGATAAGTTAACCATCTTTGTGATTATAGGGAGCAGTATATGAATGCAACGTTTTAAAACTGAGGCAGGAAATGGATCCAAATCACATGATTTAGAAACTATTTGCTTGATCAGACTAGACAGTTGATCCTCGGTGACAGGGGTAAACTGAGCAAACTCTGTTGTAGATGGATAACAGTTATCATGATTTGTATTAGATATCGGGATCTGCGCCGTTAAATCATCTCTGATTTTGGTTATTTTATCACTGAAAAAATCAGCAAAAGCATCAGCTAGCTTCTGGGTGGAATCATAACTTGGGTACACCTTATCAATTTTTCTGTGAAGCATTTTGTTGACAGTATCAAAAAGGATCCTCTGATTATTCTTATGTTCATCGATTTTAGCTGAGCAGCAAAAAGGATCAATCAGCAAAAAGGATCCTCTGATTATTCTTATGTTCATCGATTTTAATCTTTTCGAAACATAGAAGCTAGTAAGCTACTACGGTTATGCTGCTGAAACAGCGCGAATAAGTTTACAAATGGAAATGTTTGATGAGTGACTAGTAAAGAAATATATTTTGTTTCTTCTGATGTTTTGTTCATTTGAATTTGCAAAGATTCAGGAACTAAAGCCAGCCGGGCCAGCTTGTTCGTCAGAAACGGCGTTGCGCGCGGCCCGCAGTGGTTCACAAACAAGCGAACCGCAACTGTTCAAATCGTCTTGAACATTAACTTCATAACGCCCCGAAGTCAGGATCGGACTCCAATTTCAACATTTCCAAATAAATCTAGAGTTCACATGCAAATTATTGTTCTAACGATGCGATGCACTGCAATCAATTCGTATGAAAACAAAAACACAAGCGCGCAAAGCACTACCCTGACACTCACTCTTTAATTGTTCTAGGAAAATATGAGTATTTAAAAATGTCTTTTGTAACTTTAGGGATCTGAAATTTAAAAGAATGACTATGGCGAGTTATGGTTTCAGGGTGAGCCGTATAAAATACTCAGACGTATCAATGTCAATAAGACCATGAGTAAGTTTGTAGGATTCTCATGAGAAAGTTTGGAGGATCTTTTTTGTTCGTAATACACAAGGTCTTACATTTCGCAGGATTAATCTTCATTTGGCACTTCTGCAGCCATTGTTCAAGTTTACAGAGGTCGTCTTGCAACTTATCATAATCAGCACCCCCGTTATTAGGCCATATAAAAACAGTAAATACGTACCTAAAATGAACAGGTTTTGTGATTGGCTATATGGAACAAAAGTTGTTAGGTTAGGACATTGGTTTCTTTGTGGTTGATTCTATTGTTTTATTGTTTTAATCAACCAATCACAAAACTTGATAGTATAGGTAGGTGATGATGACCCTATAAAAAGAGCATCATCAGCAAACAAGCGGACTGAGCAGCTCAGATCGTCAGACAAATCGTTTATATAAGTTAGAAATAATAACGGACCCAGGACCGTTCCTTGGGGAACTCCAGAAGCAACTAATGTTGGTTCAGAAGTTTTCCCATCACAAACTAAGAAATGATTCAAACCACGTGAGCAATTGACCTCTTATTCCATAATATTGGAGTTTACGTAGTAAGCGTTGGTGTGGCACTTTATCGAAAGCTATTGCAAAATCCAATACAATTAACTGCATGCACCACACTATTACAATTGATAGCATAATTGCGTCACGAGCACAGTCGCAACGAGTGAGTATATTAAAACCGCTTGAAGAAGAAGTTGGGTGCCAAATGCCGGCCATACTGCATGTCCAATACTGTCGAATAGATTCCATTCGTACGATTCGTACGATTCGTGAAACCGTAACTTTATACCGCGTGATACTAAGTAGGAAGTAAGGGCAGACACTTGTCGAATGCATGGTTCCATTTCACTGAATCGTCGAATCGTGACGACTGGTAACATTAGTAACTTCACACCGCCTTGTTGCCAACATATCACTATCATATACCGGTATGTTATTGCTTCGGTTCTATTTATAAACCACGCCGCAAAATATGCATATATATCACTTATTGCCAACATATCACTATCATATATGTTATTGTATATGTTATTGCTTCGTTCTATTTATAAACCACGCAGCAACATATGCATCTATCGTAAATGGTTTGAACCTAGGAGTATCATTAGATGTGTGAAGTTGATCGTCCAGGTTGTTGTAGTCTTGAGAAAGACTGTTGTTGCATGGTGACTACTGACTGACGTTTCGACGGCCGCGGTCATCTTCAGAGTCATGTCCTTGACTTTGAAGATGACCGCCGCTGAGGCCGTCGAAACGTCAGTCACCAACAACAGTCTTTCTCAAGACTACAACAACCTGCACGATCAACTTCACACATCTAATATGCATATATCACTTATTGCCAACATATTTTTATCACTTATTCCCAACATATCACTATCATATATGTTATTGCTTCGTTCTATTTATAAACCACGCAGCGACATATGTATATATCACTTATTGTCAACATATCATCACAATTAATATTCATCACTTTTAGTCATCATGAGCCGATCGAGAAAAATCTAATTTACCGATCCCATAAATTTCGATACGATTTACTATCTGATCGGCCGATTTATCTGTGGTTACCGATATATTGGTCACCATAAATTCTTAACAGTTGAATTTCGGGCCAAACTTCACGTCGCATTAGGCTTATCTTCATGTTTGCGTCGGTTCGAAGGGCGGATGAGCTGGGGTGTCAATGCAATCTGACTATTTGAGATTGTTGCTCACATATGTCTCTGGCTTTTAAAATGCGTTCAACTACAATCGCGTAATTTTAGAAAGAAAAAAACAACAACATTCTAAATTTTCCAGAATGAAAATACACTTGCAACGTTCTACTTCTAGAAGATATTGTATGTTATTTATTGGGCAAAGATGTGTCGGTAACCAACTGAATGACGGAAGTCGCAACTCAAGAAAATGTCTCACCTATAACGAGAAATATGTCATGCGCCACATCAAATTCATTGTGGAAGAGTATATCCGTGGCGTTTTTCTTGACAAACAAAAGTAAATGTCACAAGTAGAAAAGCGATAATGATATTTATATCGGATCAGCCTGAATGTTGTCGATTATCGGCTATTAGCATATACCAAAACAGTGAATAGTGCTTTTCGCGCAATCTGATTGGTTCCTCTAGCTCGGGATATCCTGCACTATTCACTGTTTCGCAAAACAACATGGTGTCATTCTCTTGAACGATTTTCTTTTTACATAATGCAAGAAATTGGTAAAAGCAGGTAGGTAGAAAACAATTACTGCATGTAGGGAAATTATTTTAGGTAATATTTATGAAAAACAAGTTTCAAAGAGAGAATAGAAAGTGCTCAAAAATCCGCAGAACAACGAATGATATTCTCCGAAAACAAACTTGACGAACTGACTGTTGCATGTCAGTTTTCGTTCAAATATTTTGAAAGAAAAGTGTTCTCCGTAGTTCATATATCGATATTCGCCTTTATATGAGGCAATTTGAATTGCGCACTTTCATATAGAATTTAATAACATTTACAAACATTAAAAATCATTTCGGTTACAACAAAACCAAGCAAAACTTAAATAATAAGTACGGTTTCGGCCATAAAGATTACCGTGATACACTGCCCAAGAAACTGGCGAGTAATGAACTGAATACTAAACAAATGACCTGGAAAACATACTACCGATTTTATAACAGTAAACACCCACAGAAATCTTTATAAATTAAAGGAAATTCAACGACTAAACACATGAAACATTGTCATTGCACCGACCGAAATAAAAACGCTTTGAAAAGAACAATTACTATCGTTTACTCACCCAGAATTCATTAGTTATCGTTTGTCCCCAGGTTTTCCCATGTGCAGTATTAAAATATTTCCTTTGAGTTAAAATCCAGTGGTCTTTTGCCTAATACTTTGATCCAACTTCGAAAGGTTTTCAATTGACGACCGGCTGCTGTTAGCTTGCCAAAACTGATAAACAACTCCAAATATGGAAAGGCAAACTCCAAATATGGAAAGGGCATTTTTTGCCTTGCGTTTCGCACCAATTCCTGGCTAAATTATAATGAAACTAACCGAAATTTACTTATTTTTTATCAATTTGTTTTGGTATATGCTAAAACAATTATTCAACTCAGTGTCAGTGAATAGTGGTTGGATATTTACCTCGACGCTTCGCGTCTCGCTAAATATCCACCACTATTCACTTCCACTTCGGTGAATAATTGTTAACTATCGATTAATTTCCGATTATCTGCTCATCCCTAATTACTTTCACAAGCGCTTTATTATAAACTTCAAGTCATGGTACGGTATTACTTATAACTGATGATAATAACTTTATTCAATAAAATCTCAATTACATCTGAAATTAATTAAAAATTAGATAATACTATATTTTACAAATTAATGATAATTTATTACATAGCAATAATAATAATAATAATAATATAAGGAAAGAAAGATAATAGTGAAAATAAGTAAATAATAAAAAAGTTACATATCAAGTAACTTTATTCTTTATTTCTTCAAACTATTCTGGCCGCCACATTCTCTAAGGTAATGTCATTGTCTAATAACTACAAGTAATCAAAGATTATGTAAGTCCATTCGACGCATGTGGACGAGCAAGTGGTGAATGAAGATTGGTTTATAAACATAAAATTATGCTGTAACGACGAATTATCAAAATAAATAAAGCTGATAAATATATTACAGCGTCTTAAGTTCAATTCAGAAATATTACAAACGTGAAGTTCGTTTTGGCAAAAGTATCGCTTGAATGGAAAATGTACAACTTCGCGAGGCTTGCTCGTTTCGAGTAAATGTTGTTCGAATTACATGTATGGCGTTCAAATGGTCATACTGAATTTTGACATTATAAACGCGCCATATGATTACTCCCAATAGTGGAGTTATTTTTTAACTCCACCTAAATGGGGTAACAGG
Organism: Chrysogorgia sp. JL179-B06; assembly: GCA_035772405.1. Classification (NCBI taxonomy): domain Eukaryota; kingdom Metazoa; phylum Cnidaria; class Anthozoa; order Scleralcyonacea; family Chrysogorgiidae; genus Chrysogorgia; species Chrysogorgia sp. JL179-B06. Next base: position 226,806 of record JAYKKM010000351.1, on the reverse strand, counting down.
AGGTTATTTTAACTCCTTGAAAATAACAGTGTGTGTTAAAATGATCGTATATACGTATATAAGTCGAAAACTCTAAGGATTTCAGATCAACATACGGATACGCTTTCATACTAATGCCGTAATTTATTCCGGTAATTTATTCAAAAAGGGTAAAGTTTTATCTTGATTTCTTTTAGCTGTAAAGCACAGTAACCTATGACATTCAAGATTAGAATGCGTTCTCCTTTGTCGAACGCAATAATTACATGCCTTTTCAAAACATCCCAAACTCCTAAAAACTATCCATTCCCAAACCCCCTTGTATACTTTGCTTTCACCACATTTACATAACATATTATTAATTTCTCTTCACTATTCAGTAGCCATTTGCCTAATTTAATTCAAGTGCGCAAATTGAGTTTCCCATTCATATGTCATTTGTCGTTTTTCATACTAGTTCACTCTTTAGATCTCCATTGAAATAAAACACCTTTTTACGAAACATGTCGGCAAATAAAACCATTTGTCTTTCTTCCTTTTCAAATTTTCCACGATAAAATCTATTTGCCTTGCTCTTTTCTTTTCTTAATTTCCCAACTGTGACAACATCACCTACTTTCCAATTACATTAGGCGCGCAGCCATTCCAATAAAAACAATGTTACTTTAAAAGTTTCTTCATCGTTGATCGGCTTTGCCCAGAAAGCCTTCTGCATGCACCTTGCGGCATGCCAAACGCGAACCCGGTAAAACAAATCTCCGTCCAATAATTCAAGTAATTCTCTTCTCTCTTTAACGAACAAATTCTTTAACGACATTTTATTTCCTCACGAAATTTATCTTCAAGTCACCAAATGTAGTCTAACCTTAAAATACCTATCACAATAAACCTTCGCAATGTTATCCATACAGCATACCGCCACACATTGCCGACTTCTATATCGTCTCCTGAAAATCCGACACCTTTCCTTCAAATATTTTACACTCACTTTGCCCAACACTAAATACGCCCCATCAACTCGTTCTGTTTCTCAAATGTAACTAATTAATTACACCTTTCACAGCTTACGCATGAAAAACCACAACATCACTATTAACACGCCACTTTTATGGGCGGCCGTTACCACAAAAAAGATAGTGAAACGAGATAGGTTATTGTGAAATTAAAGTTTATCAGACGAAAGCCATTGCAACCCTACCACTTCTAACACTTTTTAACTGAAGATTCTACTTCTATAAAAGTAAATATTCCTTTCGCATGTTTTACAATCCTCCCTCTTACACTAAGTACTGCGCTTTTTATCAATTTAGCAGCCCCCCACTGTCGAAAACCTCTTCCCTATGCTCTGCTACCTCCGACAAGAAATTTACTTATTACTAGGGGTCAGGGGCGGTATTAAAGGTATTTAAGGTTACAGAACACCCTAGCAAGCCCATTCACGAAATTTGTTACCGCCCGCGCAATTTGTCTCCGATTTGTCTCAAATTTGCACCAAATATCGTTAAGTATGCGAAGAACACTCTCAAATTGTGAAAAAGTAAAAAATACAATATTTTTCCAGATATATTCATCAATTTAAAATCATATGACCTTCGCGCCGCGGTTTAACCTGGTCTTTGGTTTAACCAAAAAGCTCTCAATTTACCATATTTACACTTCTCGATGTTTGTTCTAAAAAAGTGTGTCGGGTTTTTTTTATTACTGGAGGGGTTTAGCAGCTAGGATATTTTATTCCTCGACCTATGTTGTGGATGAAGCAATTGATGAATGAAGGCCCGTAACTCAGTTCGTTTTTACATTAAAAAAAACGCCGACACACTTTTGTAGCCCAGCTGTTCGCTGACATCCTGTGCAAGTTTGGTGGGAATCGGTTTAAAACGTGCGATCGGGTTACACCTTTTAGTACCCCTATGTGACTCAAAATTGATGTGGTAATAAATAAGCCGTGAAAGTTTGGCGCAGTTTTAACAGCTATTGCAAATTCTCCGCCCCCTCTAATAATTGAATTACTTTCCACCAATAAGAACAACAACGATATTAATTGTTTGTTTTGTGGTGAGTTGCAATTGCAAAACAAAGACTATACTAGTACACTGAAATAGCTCTTGTCTACAAAGTTCCAAGATGCTTGCAAAAAGAAAGGGCGCGAAAAGTACTCGGACGGCTAAAGAAAAAAAGCGCAATGCCAAGCAATAGATTTCATTTCTATGTTTTTGGTATGTTTACTCCAAGTGTAAACGGGAGAAGAAATATCCCTCCGCTAAGACATTTTTCTGCTGCGGCTTTGCCTTTTCCTATTGCTCTGAAAGCAACAACATAGGATGTATTCACGTCATATTTCTGGCCTGTTCTTTTCGAAATCGGCTCAGGAAAACATGTTTGGTGCGAAATACATGTCTTACTTGAGCAAGAGAAAATCCATTTCGCTCCTGAACCATGTCTCGAATTCATTTTTTCAAGTATTTTTAGTGGAAGCTGGTACTCCTTACACATGCACTGCAGAGTTGTCTAGCATTAATTCCAAACACTGGACTAACAATATAATTCCCAACGGGTGGTTGGTAACAAGCAGAACTGTCATCCTCATTTTCACTTGAGTTAAAATCCGAATCAAAATCATCTGATTCAGATTGTGATTCTGACCCCAGTAATGCCGCTTTTCGCTTCTGGAAACTTTCCAAACTTTCCATATTTCTTCAGTTTCTGCTCGCTTCTAGAAGACCTTTCGGAACGTTTATCGCTGTTCGCAATCATGTCTGGCCATTGTGTCTCTTGTTCAAAGTATGAACCCTTGTCGCTGGCAGATAAATTTTCCTTTTTTTTCATCCAAAAAGACGTCTTTGTCAGCTTTCTTCATGCGTTTGGCCAGTTTTTACAACTACCACAGAATGGATTTTTATTCCGTTTACTGTCAGACATAGAGCTAGAGAGACGACTTGAAGTTGTGTTTATTTTTCCAATTTCTTTCGATGTAATTTGATACAAGTTAGCTGTCATTCATCCTGTTAATTAATAGTTGACTTTCCCGCCACGGATAATAACCGTAAACCGTTTTAACACGATAACTCACTCAATTTTCAATATTTTCAATTAAAATTTTTGCAGCTGATAGATCTAATGGTAACCTTTACAAACATATCAAAACACCATTTTCAAAAAAATTACCATTCTAGGTGAATTTGTAAAATAATAAAATTATTCCATCAAAAAATGCTAGCTTTATAATTTAGGAATTAGAACACACTGAAACTTTAAAAAAAAAATCTGGTCGCTGCCCGCCAATAGCCTGCGCAGCAGACGGTCGCGTTGGGGGTGGGTTGTTCTTGCCGGGGCTTTCAAGCGACCAGGGCTTTCGAGCGGGTGAGGCGGCGAGCGTGTGAGGCGGGCCGGTCCAATTTTAAGCCCCTCCCCCAACGCGACCGTCTGCTGCGCATGCTACCCGCCAAGGATTTTAGTTTTCCGTAACATCGCACCGCGGCGCAACAACGTTAGCGACGGAGGTTTGAATAGTCTGCATGCACTCTCTGTTAGCAGAAACGCAGGTTGGCGTTTCAAGAGGCTTAGACTCAACGACCAAAAGCAGTTAAATTTCACTACAGGCGGTCTTATATTTTAATGTATAAGTCTGCAATGCTTTTCACTGTATTACATTTACAATGTTCAACATATAAAGATGTAAATTACGCAAACATGAACGCGAATTGAACATGCAAACTCAAAAGCACGCAACACATCAATTGAATGCTTCAATAATAAATCGGGATATCGAAACCAATAGCAATTGTTCATAACAATTTTAAAACTTTTATATAAAACATTACACGCAGTGTCTTTTCCGGGTATGACGTAATCTCTCAAGCGTCTCTCGATACTCGCACGATACTCACCACCAGTGGCGTGGTGGCTCGAATATTTCAAGGGGGGCCACTGGCCAGTGCTAAATTGGCGCCCCCAGAGATCCCAAATCCAGTTGCAAATCTGACATAAGCGAGCGCCGAAGGCGCGACAAGCGAGCGCCGAAGGCGTGAGTTGTTCGCTTTCTAGGGGGTTCGGGGGCATGCACCCCCGAAATTTTTGAAATCTAGAGTCTCTGAAATGCCATTTCCTGCGTTCTGGGGAAAGATTTTACAGAATTCCCATGGTTAGAAAACAACATTTTTTGTATCAAGATTTACAATTTGTTTAGAAATTTATAGGGTTTTACAAGAACGAAGAGACTGAAGAGAGACTGTTAGAAAATAATTTTGTTCCTGGTCAAATGTCAATAACGTATAGTCAGAATATACTATAGCCTATAGGCTAAAGTTTATGCACGTTGAGCATAATATAACACTAACTTAACAGTTTTAAAAGACAACCGATTAACCGAATGCAAGTCAATTAGTCAAAGTAGAGCTTTTGACAGTTCGGGAGAAAGCTTTGCGTACAAGTTGATGAGACGGTCTTTATCGCATTTGAGCAAAATTTTACGCTCGATTGTCATTGAAAGCAACGATTCAAGTCTCTCCTGAACCATGGACGAACGAATTCGAGTCTTCACCCTCTTGAGTGCAGAAAATGAACGCTTTAATTTAAATTTTACACACTAATCCAGGCCCTTCTTGGTAATTTTGGCGCCCACCGTCCGTGTCGGCGCCCCTCTTGAAACCATCGCTGGGGGGGCCATGGCCCCCCGGCCCCCCCGGCCACCACGCCACTGCTCACCACGGTACTCACGTCCCAAGGAATACTCGTGCTTGCTGTGCGTAATTGCGTATAAGAAGCGTATAAGAAGCGTATCCGTCACGATCGCACAAATCGGACGAATCGGACGTTTGGACGGATTTTTCGCTGTACCTCTTCGCAGTGTGCCCTCAGTTAACCTCGGCAATCTCACGATTCGTCACGATCGGACAACTATCGGGCGAATCGGACGATTGGACGGATTTTTCGCTGTATCTCTTCGCAGTGTGCCTTCAGTTAACCTCACCAATCTCACCATCCGTCACGATCGGACAAATCGGACGATTGGACGGATTTTTCGTTGTACCTCTTCGCAGTGTGCCCTCAGTTAACCTCGCCAATCTCACGATTCGTCACGATCGGACAACTATCGGACGAATCGGACGATTGGACGGATTTTTCGCTGTATCTCTTCGCAGTGTGCCCTCAGTTAACCTCACCAATCTCACGATCCGTCACGATCGAACGAATCGGACGATTGGACGGATTTTCCGACTACCGCCTCAACAATTTTTTCTTCACCAGACATACCACTATTATCCTCTAAGATACACTTTAACCACTACATATCCCAAAATGTTCACGTCCTAACGCATACCCACGAATTTCACGAATCGTACGATTGAAATCTAGGCTTCCAGTGACAAAGACAATGATCAGATTATCGTCCTCTAATATCTTTTTATCTCATAATCGAGCGCCAAATATTTCATGCATTCCGATTGGTTCATACAACAGAAGAGGTTTGGACTTCATGACTAAATGGTTTAACAATTGCACGCCAAGATATTTATGAAGAAATGATTGGATACATGGTTAGGACAGAAGGATACTTTGTAATATTATTTGACACCATAAATTCATAACTATAATATGTTTTTAGTAAAAAATATGTGCATGTTGTGACTGATGGCGGATATACCAAATCAGATAGATAATAAGCGTAAGGATGTACAGTTGTCAGTCTCAACATCACGACAAAAATGAAACGTTAATATTAAACTCGCAGTGCAAGAGAGGATGTACTGTACATACAAAAACTAAAGGCCATATAAATGCGCACCAATTTTATTGTTTATTCCTGGTTAATCAGTAGCGCTGCATGTCAAACATTCATTCTAGTCGCAGGAATTAGTGGTAGTTGGATCTAACAAAATTAGATCTACCCTTAAATAGAAACATATGGCAAACAGACATTCCACTGATACGAATTGATTCACGCAAAAATTAAGTATGTTGCGGTAGAACACTCTGCGTGATGACGCGCGTGCGTATTCGTATAGATGCCTTGGTGTTGTGGTATCTGCGGAATATTTTCGCAACAGTTCTTTCAGCAACAGTTCTCAATCTGCACATCGGAAGCCGTAATGACTCGAATTAACACTGCTTATGTCTAACACTGGCATCATGCAACGTTTAGAAGATATTACTCTTGGTGCAAACACATGAACCGTCACCACGATATCGATGGAGTTGCTGACAATGTCTGAATTATCACTTTATCTTCTTATTTTATCCCGTTTATCACTTTATCCCCCAAACTTTTACCCCCGAACGGGAGTAATTTTTGCTCCGTTTAAGGTTACCCCTTTTGTGGGAGTAATTTTTAACTCGCACAAGAGTAAATTTTACTCCCTAAAATTTACAGTGTATTCGACAGTATTGGACAATAATAAGTCATTATGCATGTGTGACGTAATTCCGGACATTTGCATATCAAACAAACTGATATATCTCAAAAAGAAAGCGAAGAAACGAAAATCTTCAAATGAGGTTACTATATCATTTTAAAAGTTCTTCCAAGTAAGACAATAAAAATATTTGAGGTTAGGGGCACTTTAAGCGTAAAGTAGATAAGCATATTCCGCCTCCTGTACATGGAATTAAGTATTAAGTTACTTTATTATACAACTGTATTGAAAAGTGTCCAAATAACGCTAAAAACGAGTACAAATATACAGCGATATTCCGACAGTTAGTTATTTGGATAGTTGGTTATTTGTATAGTAGAAAACCGGTTTGACAGATCGGCTGACGTGAACATTTAAAGGCGACAATGAAATTGACTGGCTTTCAAATTCATGCTTGCCAGTATAAAGACTATAAACAATGAAAGAGTAGACGGCGAAAGAACTGAAGTATGTGTGCCGACTAGAAATGACTCGCTAAATGATGTTAATATAGGCGAGTTCATAGAGAAAAACAAAAACAAAAATACGGCCAAAAAACAAAAACTGACCTGAATGTCCGGAAAAGATGGTCCTCCTCCATCGGTGAGAGCAAGGGAAATTCAGAATATGATTGAGTCAGACGATGAAGATGAACTTATTTAAGACAAGTTTTGTTATGCTAAGATTTCAAACCGATCAATTGTTCATTTTGAAATATTGAAAAACTGTAACGTTGATCAGTAAAATTATAAAACTGTTGACAAGATAATTCTCAAACTGGTTTGACAAGTTTATTTTGTAGCCAATCAAATTTGTTGCACGGGCAACTACTTCATGTATGCTTATTATTTTATCATGCTGCAAGTCACGCCACTTCCCTTGCCTTTTTACAGTTTCCTTTTTCCATAAAAAATTGTTGATCAAAGCAGTTGTATAATAAATCTCTAATTAGATGTTTTTGTATGTAGTATCGCTGTATATTTTTACTCGTTGTTTGTATTTTGACTCGCCCTGCGGGCTCGTCAAAATACGACACAACTCGTAAAAATATACAGCGATACTACATACCAAAACATCTAATAAGATATATGTATTAGGTGTGCATTTTAGCAATAAAACCAATAATTGGGATGACCATTTTAAGATATTGATGAAGAAGGATAACAGTAGGTGATGTATATATTTTGAGAGTGTGTAAGAGTCATGGTTGTGGCAGGGATGAATTGGATATTATTTTCAATTCAATCATAATGTTCACTATATGAACAGAATACAGGTTTGAGGAATATCAAGCTATACAAAATATTTGAGTAATATTGATAGGTAATTGCAATAGAGCAATGTATAACTCCAGCCCTCGATTTACTGGAAAAAATCGATAGGAGACTTTGGCACACAATTAGTACTAATTCTGATAATCCTTTGTTTGATTTATTGCCGAATGAAAATGCAAGAATTTTGAGACCTCGTGGCCATCCGTTTATTCTACTAAAAATAAGGACTGAGAGATTCAAACGTTGTTTTGTAAATAGATACCTCTTTAAGTATGTTTAGTTTAAATGATAAGAACAATGAACATGAAGAATGATTGATAGAGATGCTGTAATTGAATTGTGTAATTGTATATGTATATATCTAGGACAGCGAAGAGCCGAGTGCCATGGGCTCTTTGACCTTTGGGGGGGGGGGGGGGGGGGGGGGGGGGGGGGGTGGCCCGGGCGATGTTTTCCCAGGATAATTTCGAAATATAGAGTCTCTGAAATGCTGTTTCCTGCAGTTTGATGGATATCTTAAAGTGTCTATGAAGTGAAAAATGTGCTAGCATTTTTTTGCTTTAACGGACAAAGTAGCACGGCAGGAGCGGACTCTGAAAATTTCCAGTAAATCTGCTGCATATATAGTCTTCGAGCTATCAACTCTCAAAGTTTGGCATGGCTAAATGTTTTTGGTGAAATCTGAAACGCGCGGTGAACCGTAAGTATACCTGCATACGTCACAAGACAATGCATAAGAACAATGGATTTGAACATTAATGATCCACCTGCATACGTCATATACCACATATATTCAATCCCAGTCTTTCCATATTTTGTAACGTTAAACTATGCCTATGGACAAACTTTCAGAGGTGATAACTCGAAGGCTATGCAGCAGATTCACTTGAAATTTCCAGTGAACGATCCTGCCGTACTACTTTGTTCGTATAGAGCAAAAAAATGCAAGCGATTTATTCACTTCTTCATAGACACTTTAAACAACTCTCAAAGGTTATAAAACGTCATTTTAAACAATCAAAAGACAACCATAATTATTTCGAATATTTGAATATATTCAATGTTTTTATTAATATTGGTATTTTTCATATTAAATGAGACACTGTAAACTAACTGCAGTCCAGTTACCATCGTGATGTTTTAGGTAACAAGTGAAATAATTTTAATTATATATACATATTATAGATCAAGTAATTAAAGAACAAAAATTAAGGATTAAGTACAGTAAAAATTGATCGAACTTGTCCATTTTAAAGATAAATTCCTCAGCTCATACTCATTTCTCCATTCCTTATACAGGTATCACACTATTTCTTAGCAAATTTCAGGGGGCATGCCAAAATACGAGCCTGTCAAAATACCAACCTAAATTATAAAATAAGTCGTGTCTTACGCACGCTGTGATTGGTCAGTTACCGTGTTTATATCAGGCTTTAGTATAAATTGACAAGTTTATATCACAAATCCTCAATTTTCATTGGCTATCGCAGGAGTTACTATCCGCTGATATAAAACCTCTGGGGTAAAAGTCGCGTGATTTCGAAAGAATATTTACTTTTTTTCCATGAAAAATGCGAAATAAAAGTTATTTCTTGGGTTAGAAAGTTGTAAATTTATACTAAAACAATTAGACAACTCGCCCTTGTTTTCTATGAGCGATAGTCAACTCGGCTCCGCCTCGTTGACTATCTGCTCATAGAAAACGCGGGCTCGTTGTCTAATTGTTAAATATAACATGGCTGGATTACGCCATCGTGATACGCCATCAATTAGCCATGATACGCCATCAATTAGCCATGATACGCCATCAATTAGCCACCAATTAGCCATCATACGCCATCAATTAGCCATCATACGCCATCAATTAGACATCGGCGCCATCATACGCAGTAAGGAGAATTTACGTGTTGATAAAAAAGATATTTGTGCATTTTATTTGCTTTCTACGGGTTATTTTATAAAATAAATAGAAAACATTTTTATCCGTGTTCCCATACGTTATATAAACACTCGTGGAAGTTTGGGAGAACTCGCAATCGCGTGGAAACACTCGCCCTACGCGCTCGTGTTCCCACTATGATTTCTCGTTCTCCCAAACTTCCACTCAGTCGTGTTTATATAATTGTATGCAAACACGGAAAATGTTTTCTATTTCTTAAAAATCTATATACTTGCAGTTCTTAACTATGTTTTGTAATGGAGTTTGTTGTTCAAAGACTGGATAGCTTACCCATAATCTATTCTGTGATTATATTTTCAATCCACTGACGGAAAATTAGCAAGTGAATACCACTATCCATGTTTTCAACAACATATTAAATCAACTGGCCCCTGTGATTTCAGTACATTTAGGATATGGAATGTATGCAGTTATATGGCGGAAGTATAACGGTTCCTCCCACCTAAAAGGACAAACGCTCAATGAACGGAACAAAATAAACAAATCAAAACTGAATTATATTTGTCTCATTGTCTAGTCGACCAATTTTTCAAGGAATGTATCCCTTGAATTTCACTTATCGGAGTAAGATTATAAATACTTTTATCCGTTTTCAATTTTTCAATCAAAATTTGAATATCTACAATGCTGATTTAAAACGTCAACGAGTAAAAAATGGCACAGTGCTCGCTCTGCTGGAATTAACAGTACGAATAACCAAACCACAACAGTTCAGGTAGTCCTCAACGTCATACTGATCCGCTGCCAAGTCAGAATCCGATTTTCAAAGTTCAAAGTTCGACATTTCCCAAAAATTTCATTTCACAAATATTTACTACAGCCACGCTAGGCTTGTAATAAAAGACTATACAAGGACTATACAAGGGTTCCCGATCCCGTATGGGAACAAAGACACATGCACGAAAAGCATCACCCGAGCACTCGTGCCTCTTTAATAGATCTAGGATAATGTGAACTAATTCCGAACTAATTAACTTAGTCAATCCTGATAAACAATGAATAATACAATGAACAACGTTATTAATGCCAATAATTGAAGTCAAACAGGAGAAATGTCTAACTGCAGGTTGCAGTGATTTCATGAACCTCTCCATGAATCTCTCCAGATCTAAAGTCATTCCAGGATTTCACTTTTTTTTCGCGAGTTTCGACGCATGTTTTAGACATCTTCAATATATCTTTTGAAGAAAGGACTACATCAAAGACATTAGCTTCTGCTATTTGGCCCACAAATGCTTGATCTTCATTGAACTGACCCCCACGGGAATCCTGATCTTGTCCCAGGACCCAGGCTCCTCCACCCGGAATAGTTTCCCCAATGGAAACATTTCCTTGGGCCACAATACTTCCGTTTCTGTAAATCGTACATGCTCCATCTTGAGATCTCCACGAGGTGCAAAGATGATGCCAATTTCCATCGCCAATATTAACATTCTGAAGAACACTATATAAAAAAGAAAGGACAAAGAAAAATTATGAAAGCTATACAGCATAAAAATAACCTGAAAATTTAGTACTCTTCTCTTATCACAACACATATATAATATGTGAATAAATTGGGTGCCCTCGCTTTGAACTACTATTAAACAAAGTAAGTTTTTAAACTCAAATAGTGACCGGGATTAAAGGCATACAAAATGGATTTCCGTGCAGGATAGTGTGATCCAAACACGCGGGATGTTGCGAGACTTTCGAAAAGCGTAAAAAATACGAGTCGATAGGCGAGTAGAACGAGATTCAACGTTTACTGCGCGCAATGAATTATGGTTAAATGTACCAGTCGCAATCTTTTTCAATACCGTCAATTAATTTAGCTTGAGTCATTAGAAGAGGTAATCAACTGATTCTATTATAGTATAAAACTAGAAATACGTGTACGCAACAACCCCTCGACCGCCGTCATAGCGTAGTGCTAATTAGTTATTTTACTTAAAAATAGATATAATCCACTAATTTGCCAATCGAATGGACTTATAGTAGACACTACATGTATCTCTGAGAGCCTTTAAACTGTCAAGCTTGTGTTGTTCTAAATTTCATTGTTTCATAATTAGACATTAAACTAAATAACTAAATAACTCAAAGTGTTTAATTTTTGGGTGCAATATACCTGCACTGATTAAGATTTGTTTTGAAAAAGCGTGTATATATATCTTTGGGATTATTAAATTAAAGCACTCAAAACGTAAGTAACTTCGTATGTTTAGTATCATGGGATTACATACTTTCATAATTTTGTTACATAATCCCAAAGATGTATACAGGCTTCTTCAATAAGTCATTATGCAGTGTGATGTCAAAATGAAGACATTTACATCAGAGGCGTAGCCAGGATTTTCTGTCAAGGGGGGCCAGGAAAAACCTAGGGGGGCAGCCTAACTGGAGAGCCAAGAGTACACATTTTCTCAGGGGGCCCACTTATTTTGCCAGGGGGAGAGCAATAATTTTGCCAGGCCCTCCGGCCCCCCTTGAATGAATGAATGAACGAATGATAGAAATCTTTATTCAGGAAACATTCAGAATGGTCCTGCACATCATTTATAAATACAAAATTAAGAATACTATATTTTAACATACCTAAATCCTAATATAATATCATCCTATATATTATATTATATAAAATATTCAGATCAAAAAGTTAAAAAGTTTAGAAGCGTAAATCGACTATACATCATGGCTTAAGGCCAAACAGTTTCGATTTAAAATGTACCAATGTCTGAATAGTTTGATAATCAGACTCTAAGTAATTATAATCATATACCGCGTGATAGGTGACTTTCTGCTTACCCCAATTAGTCCTTGTTTTCGGTAAATGAAGAAGATGGCTCTGTCTATAGTATTATAACTATGAATAGTAGTATTATAAACTAGATTAAAATAAAAATCAACAAGATTTGTTATGCATTTAAAAATGAGAATACATCTGGCTACACCTCTGATTTACATATCAAACAAATCTTAATATCTAAAGATCTAAGTGAGATTCATTAATAATTCATGAGATAATCGTCCAATGAAATCCATCATCGAAATTCGTCACATGATGACCCTTTATACCGTGATATAGACCGCCGCAGATTCATTTAATATGCATATATAGATCACATGTACCTTTATGATAAAGGTACGTGTGATCTATACATGCATGTTAAATGAATAAACCGGGTCAGTTTACCGCAATCATCTGTAGTCGTTTGAGTTGATGTACAGAAGATTTAGAACATTAAATCTTTCAAAATTACACAAGTTTGTCGCTGGATAAGCCAATTTTCGCCCATTAATCGGTACTTTTCGCTTGTTAAAAACCTTGAAATATATCCATACCTCACCATAATAGAACAACGTGTATACGCTACGGTCTCTGATATTTTAACAAATTATTACCACAAAATACCGCTTCTTTCACAGCGACAGACATTCCAAAACAATCTTCCTTAAACTAGCTACTAGAAATACGTATACGCAACAACCCCTCGCCCAATTGCTGTTTAAAACTTACAGTACAGTACTTCTTTTAGTTCTAAATTACTTGAATTAGATAATAGCCATTTCATTTGCCAAACTAAATAAATTTTCAGTGGACAATATCTCTCAGAGCTTTGTATTGTCTGAATTTAATTGTTTCATAGGACATCAAACTAAAATACTAAATATATGCAGCCCAAACTTTTTAATTTTTGAGTGCAGCAACATAATAGTGGGGGGTCTACTGCTGTTTCTACCATCAATCACTAAGAAAGAAATTACTTTTATCACAATATTGATGACTCACGAAATAATCAATGCAGTATTTAGTATATAGACACCAAAGGCTGTTGAAGGAAGAAAGTGCATCTCTATCATACAACGAGTGTCCTTTAAAAAATCAAATTCATTCAAATGTCTACGGATGCATATAGATTTACTAAGATGTATTAGGGATTCTACTCCAATTGTTAGTGTGGATAGATTATATCAGTAAGTTGATAATTCTACACACATTGGACTACTGTGATGTGGAGCTGGCAGGAATATGGATAACTAAATATTGATGGTCATAATCAGAGGTCTCTATGCATGTCAGGGAAACTGATCTTTCCTAAGTTGGGACTTGAAACTGATTGGTTAATAGAAATCCTAAGTTTTATACCTCTTGTATTAGAAGCAAGTTACATTGTGTAATGCTAGTTAGGAGATTCCATGGCATTTTAACATCATATCTACCGGCAAAGAGCTATTTTCCATGTTTCAATTAATCTGTTCATACATGTTATAGCACATTATCTATTGCCTTAATTGACAATATGTGAAGGATATACAACTTTTGAGTTAAAATTAGTTTTTGTAACATTGTACTGTACATTTATGAATATGTGTTGAAATTTGTAACTGTAATTTGTTAGAAAACAAGACCCCCATATATTGATACCAGTGTTAGCATTGAAGGGGCTATCCTGTATAAATATTATTGTATTATTATTATATTATTATTATTATTATTATTATTATTATTATTATTATTACCGTAATACTACTAATAATAATGCATTAACAATAATACTACTAATAATAATGCCTAATGCAGATTGCAGATCCACTGTACCATATTTGCCATGTATCAAAGCATATATATGGCATTGTGTACTATAGTATCTAAATTATATCACCATGCACATATATATTATAACCAATATTCAGGATGCCATGCCTAGTCTGCTTGTCGACAATGATCTAGCTAGCACAGTACTTAGTAGTGTCAACATAGCCAATGTGAACATAATAATAATAAGCTGTATTTTACTTTGACAGATCGCGACATAATAAATTGTGACCCACTAGGCCAGCTAAGTAACTGTAGGTCTAACATGTTCCATAATGGATGGAGTTCTGTAAACACAGATTATATATGGAATACATGCCAGTATACAAAACATGGATGTCAAGATCATATCGTCAGAAACATAAAAAATTATAACCTTATTGCCAGTGACGGCCTCTAACCATTGAGCCATCAAGATTCAGATGGAGAGAGGTTACAATGATGTACTGTTCTAATGATATATGTACTGCCTATGCAGCAGTTACTATATATATATCAGTAATGATTGGGTGTGTTAATATATACACTGAGTCACTGCTGTATGCAAATGCCAGCTGCATTTAGGCAGACATATATCAATAGAATCAGTACATCAAATAATGTAACCTTCACTCGCCATCTGAGTCTTGGTAGCTCAATGGTTAGAGCATCTCACTGGAAATCAGGAAGTTATCCCTGTCCGGGACACAGAATACTTTTTCTGAGGATATGAGCTTGCTTGACAATCATCCATGTACTGTATCGTCTGTTTCCCCCCGAGCGCTCCCTTATTCACTACAGCAGTGTATATATTAACACTGAAAAGTATACAGTAATGCTTGTTTATTGCTACAAAATTGTAGGCCAGGCCCAGGTCATATAAACACAGCAATAGTATGCAGGTTTTTTCACCCTAAACTACTGTATATATAGGATAACTATCAAGCATAGTATTTATAATTTTAATAAAATAATAAACATACTGTACATGCAATTCCAAAATTTGTACTACCACTTACTATTCTGCAGTATTATAAAGAACAAATGGTATATATTTTAAACTGCATGGATTCCAACTGTCAAAATATTATACATATATGTTTTGAAAATTGAAAATTCTAAACATTCAAAACATTACACACCTTCAAATTTTTCCAAATCCCTCTGTTATAAAGTATTTCAAAAGGTGTCTATTAGATTTCTGAGCTTGGAGCAAATACACAATACAGTGTACAATTATTTAAATTACATTAAAATTAGCGAGTCAAGTCAAAAAGTTAAACGATAAAGTGAAGCACTGAACTGAAGGTATTCGTAGCGGTACGGTAGCCGTACGACCACTGATCTCTAAATAGACTGGATAGTGCATCCTATTACTGAGCGCCTTAATGAAAATGTAACCGGAAGTCACGCCCTTTTTTGTGAGCGACGCCATATTGGAAGGTCCCACTTTGAGGAGCGAGCTAATACATTTTACTGTTGCGAAGTCGTTGTTTTCGTATATAATCACGAAATAAACGAACAAAGCAAATTCATTTTGGTATTTCAAGCAACAGGACACATAATGGAACTATGGAGGATCTAAAAACGTGAAGGAAAACTGAATGGTAAGTAAATAAGTTGACATTTTGACGAAATTTCGAAGCGGGCCGAGCGAACAGAGAGCTCCAAAAGCGTGAAAAGGGTTCAATACAGGCAGCACTACCGTGAATAAACTGAAAGTTAGAATACAAGTGTGAGATAATACTGTAATTGTGAAATGTTTTCAATCGGTAGATCATTTGCAAGAGGTGCAATTAAAGGTACAAAAGATAGAACTTTGACAGGAGCATGTTTTACTTTAATATTTGGTGCCTTCCATAAAATTAGCTGTAGCATGCATCATAAAAATAGTTTGCCAGTTTGTTTTAACATACTCCAGGTCCAGTGTGTGTAACTTGTTGTGTTGGCATTTAAGAATATTCTGTAATTTTTATGAGAAATTGTTTGTGAGTACTGCTGTATTTGTAAATTTTAATGTGATATTTGTATGTTACAGCCACAGGTACATGTAGTTGAAAATCAAACAACTAATATGAAGGAAGAACTCAAAGGTGAAGTGACATAACAACTTAATACAGAATATAATTAAACTGTGTTATTTACAGTTTTCAAATTTTGTAAATCATAAATCATTCAATTAAAGAATATTTTTACAATTCTTGAGTGTATTTTTTCTTGTGTAGTTTGATTCTGTATATATAAATGAAAACGTTTAAGAATTTAATCCTTTCTTTGACTTCTGTAACTTATGTTTATCAGACATATCATCATTGTTCAATGAATTATATGACCATATGTTCGACTCTGCAGTTGATGACAACCATGTTTATGGACTCATCAAACAAATCATCAAGTGCTACTGCAAAGTCAGACTTTACCTGGAAAGAAAATAAGAAAAAACTTAGTAAATGGTCCTGTTTAACTGCACAGGCTGTTGAAACATCACTACCACCAACATCAACAATCTTTCTGGAGACTACACTAACCTAGAGAGTATCTGACTCTTACTACTGCTGAGACCATCAAAATGCCAGTCACTATTACCAACATCAGCAATCTTTATGAAGAATACATTCATTATCACTGGTTGGTTAAAGAGAAGGAAGATGGCTAAAGATTTTAAAACCGGTTCCTTGAACCACCAAATATACTCAAAAGTTTACAAACAATTTTCTCGAATAGATCAATAAAACTGGTGCACATACAGGTTATCTCAAATACATGATTTACAAGAATACGTCTCTGACCGCACCAATATGTACACAGTCAACACTCTCAAAAATAGACCAAATAGTGATTATCAATTGCAATTTTTTTGCATCTGGCTGAAATAATAATAATAATAATAGATGTACTCTTAGATGCATCGAGTTTAATAAACAATATATTTTTACTCAAAGAAAACTCGGGGTAATGATTAAAATAGGTTGTCCATGCATTCATAAAATCTACCAGATGGGGTTATCTAATTCGGGCTTTAATACATCATACTAAAATATACTTTTTAGTCACAACTCACAACTGTACTCACCGACGGTACTCGCACAATAATCGAAATAGCTATATTTCAAGACTTACCATAGCGGTTATCCGTAGTAAAGCTTGTTCAGTTGATCAAATTTTCCGAATTCTTTTAGTCCTCTAGCAGTGTTCCATATTCTGAGTAAATTCTGAATGATAACGGCCTTCATCAGTTCAAAGTTGTAATCACCGATACTGAGAGCTCGTACCATCGAACTCGCAAATTCCGTTTTTCCCAAGAATTTGGGGCCAAACAACTACAATTTCTCTCTCAAAATGCTTCACGTGTCCTCTCTTTCGCGTAATAAAAAAAATTGTCCGATCCCGAAGGAGAAAATGCTTTAAAACACGAAAACTCTAACTGCGCAACAGTAACTAATATGCGAAGTGGGACCTTCCAATATGGCCGCCGCGACCAACCGGAAGCTTCATTTTCAGACAATACATGCTCTATCCAGTCTATATATAGATCAGTGCGTACGACGCTATACTCTCTTAGAATTCAACGAAATGCTGGTAAATATCACCAAAATCCTAAACCTAAACCCTAATCCTAACCAAATTACTATAAACCCAAACCAAAAAAAACTATGCAGAAAAGACAAATTAATTGCTCAACACAGACCGGTGAGTCGGTGACAATGTATTTACCTTTTACTTGTGCCTGTCTTTGATTATCTTGTCCTTCAACACTACAGTTTCGGCATGAAATCACTTTCGCCGTCGACGAATTAAAATGGCGGCTCTTCCGGAAAGCGGTTTGTCGCGCTGGCGTCAATTTAAATTTAAATTACGCCAAATTTAACGCACCAAAAAACCGTTTCAATACCGTTTCAATTTTTGCATTCGCAATCATGTGACGGTTGCAATTTAAATATTAATTCAAATGCAGAGCTTCTGTCTATATCTAGTTACCAGGGCCAAATTTTCCGATGCCGCGCATGAGGACGGTTCGCGCGCGTTTTCGCTCTTCTCCCTCCCTCCCTCCCTCCCTCCCTCCCTCCCTCCCTCCCTCCCTCCCTCCCTCCCTCCCTCCCTCCCGCCCCCCCCCCCCCCCCATCATATATATATATATAAACAAATAAACCAGACCGAGATTAGGACCGCTAGCTCTCGCGTGATAAGGGACTAAACGCCGGTCGATATTAGCACCCTCGCCCTCAGGCCTTCGGCCTTTGGCCGGCGCTTCGCGCCGGGCGAGGGGATAAGCTAGATACGAAATTCTCTAGGTTCTAACAATTCGCTTCATTAAATTACTACCCAGCAGCAATAACCAACGTGCATTTATCTGTCGAATATAGTCTTAAATAACAATATTTCAAGCTCCTCTTTGTAAATCTTGTCGAAAAAAATATATCATTTAAAACGGTACGGCTTGTTTATGGCTCTATGAAGAATATATTATCGACTAGCGAAGTTCCTCATCTGTTTAGCTCACTGCTAAGCGGGAAGTCTGCCGAAGCTTTCACCACTTCTCTGTGCTCGAAACAAATGCAGTCAAATTTGAATAGTCAACCACTAACTTTCTGACAGTTCAATGAACGATAACAACAATAGAACCATTATGATGCGTAATCCTCTAATATTATTTCAGTGGCTGACAAGACAAAAGGTGATTTCAGAAGCCATTTAAAAACCTCGTCATCGTGCTTTATCATTGTATATAGCCGCTCGCCTTCGGCTCGCGTCTATATACAATGATAAAGCACTCTGACTCTGTTTTTAAATAGTACATAATATAATTATTCTATATTCAATATTTTGACTTTTATTGAGTCGTATCTTTCATATTTAGTCTTACCTTATCGTACCAGTTGTAAAGGTGTTTATCGAAGTACTTAATTTATCCAGGTTAAATAATCCAAAAGCGTTAGTCTGTTTTTTAGTAGCATATGTTATGAAATGTGCATCACCGTTTATCTGATTAGTCTTTATCCACAAGCATACTGTGATGGCCGTCATTGCTGGTGTATTATCATCACTAATAATGACAGAATTATTTACACTCCTTTTCTTGATGAGCAAAGCAATTGAGTTCTTAACTATAAATAAAATTCAAAGTTCATCATTAGTTTATGCTAAAATATTCGGCTGACGTTTCATACAATAATATAGAATTCAAAACATAGCCTTAATAGTAAACGTTACCCTTAACCTAACCCTAAACCAGTGAAATCAATATAGATAACACTAACAATATAGATAACATATATAGAGTTGACTGCCCTAAACCTAACGCTAATCCTAACTCTTACGATAATGTATTATTTTAGAAATAACAGCTGAATTGGATTTGGAATTTAACTACGAATAGCTATAGCTAGCTGCCTAGGTGACATCCAGGTCTGTAGCTAACATGTCATATTTGGGGGGGGGGGGGGGTACAAACCCAAAATTTCCGAATGAAATATTTCCCCCAAAATATCTTGCAATAACAATCACAATACTTCGCCAACTGCCAAAATGACAACGACAAAAAACTTTTTTATCACAGTTATGGTAGTAAAGGTACTGCATTTTACCCATATACTAAAACTATTACACAAAATGTGACCATATCAGGGCTGGATTATCCAATAGGCACTATAGGCACTGTGCCTAGGGCCAACGAAAGTTAATGGTGCCTACGAAAATGATTACATTTTATCTTTATATTCACATATTTTATAAACGATGGTCAGCAATAGGTATAAAGATAATAACGATTCAGTTTTGTGTACAGTGTACTTAAATATTTCTTGAAAATGATGATACATTGTTAAAAAATGTGATTATGACTTTTATATTTTCCTCAAAAGTCCTCTCAGAATGCAAGAAATGCCATTTCAGAGGCCCAACATTAAAAAATGCCCCACGAACCCCCTAGGAATGTGTCGTCACTGGGGGCCTACGATATATGCTAAGTGCCTAGGGGGGTGCCGGCATTGGCGAGTGGTGATCTGCCGAACTACATAACGAGGTTTTTACGAAGGGTATACACGTTTGTTGTATTATGTATTTAGACTCGCTAATTCGAAAAGGCGAGCGAGGGGATTATTGCGGATTCGTATTTCTAGTTTAATATAAGGGACCAAGACATTACTGTAACTGAGAGAACTCACGTTTTATGACTTCACAGCGATCTCCTTCATATGCATCTGGACACTCACACCTGAAGCGCATTCCGCTGTTTGATATATTAGGAGGTAGACATGTTCCACCGTTAAGACAAGGTGTGGATGTGTCGCAGCAATTCAAATCAGTCACGCAATTATCACTGCATTGTTTATTACTGTCCTATTTGGAAAAAAGAATGAGATTCACACGTGATTTATGCTTCATTTCGAAACTCTTATTTCAACAGAACTATTGATCCTTCATGGAACATAATTTGACAGATTAAAGGGATACTCCAGCCAAAATACAAATGTAGTTCATATGAAAGACCTTACTGACTTTAGTTTATTTCCAAAGTTTCCGAGCATTCCTATCAATTTAGTTAAGAAGATGTGGTTAGTTGAAGAGTTTGTCCAATTTCAACGCCATATCTACTGTACTTTCCTGCTTGAGGAACTAAATAGTTTATTAATTAATTAACGACTATAAAAACATCTGTTTCCTGATATATTCGGCTGTCATGAATATAGATAACAGTTTATAGATAACAGAATATAGAATATAGATAACAGTTATGTAGGGCTAACCTACTAAAATAAATCTATCTATCTAGTTTTAGTTTTATTTGTTTCATTTGTTGCATGGAAACAAGAAGTATATTCAAGGAAAATCTCCGCACTAATTCTACTAAGATAAGAATCTAATTCGTTTGATTGAAGGCGTCACAAAGCAATCAGAAACCAAGATATTCTTTCTCAAATTGACAATATACATCAATTTATCATGAATGCGGGGGAAACGCTTTTATAGTTTGTATCAGGGCGCATTTACCATTAGTACATATAATCAATTTGAGAAAGGGATTAAAAATTTATATTTTGAACTGTTTTAATATTAAAGTAATATATTTTAACATTAACATAATCAAACAAAAGAAATTAACAAATATAGTCTCTTTAAAAATGATTTAAAATCAAGATACTTTGTCGCTCTCCAGAACACATTCAATACTGATATTATATCCACCTGGCGCTCAATATGTTTAAATTGTAATTCTGTTAGAGATCTTGAATCGCAGAACTTCAGTATTTGTTGTTAATATTAACTGTGCGTGCGTACGTGTGTGTGTTTGTATAATGTATTTGTTGTAATAAATGATATAATAAGCGATATCGTATCACAGGCTGTGATATAGTAATATGTATATGTTAGTTATATATGTGATGTATTATATGTATGTTTGTTGATTCTTAGGGTAAGACACCATGACCGCTAGGGCTGAACATCCCTGTTGTGTCTTGCCTTGTGTATGTAAACACGAAAACAAATTAAATTAACACATTAGAGTTGTTTTGCAGTTTCCCAGTTGAAAATTATACTAAGGCTATATCACATACGATATACGAAGTACTCCACTATATTTCGTTGAGAAAACCGCTGAGTAAACTAGTCACATAATATTATGAAGTTGTGGCTGCCACACTGCATCCGATGATCGACAGTCGACTCTTAATTTTTCGGGCAAAATGTTTTGGGTTTTACTACATCCCAGGCCTTCTTTGTCACCGCCCGCAAGCAATCGTCTTCTGGACGATATTTTTATTAGTATCAAAGTTAGTATTCGAAAACCATTAGGCAGGGGTTAGAAAACCCATTAGGCGCTAAGTTGTTTTGGGGTTAGCAGTTCTATGATGTATTTGAGTCGATACAAAGGAGGGCACTATGATGCACTTGTCCAGTCTGGCCTCCTGCGGCTCTCTGATCGTAGGGCCAAATCATGTGTAAAGTTTATAGAAAGAATATCCAATTTAGAACCACTTAAATATCTAGTCCGCAAACCAGATGTTATTCAACATGGGTATGGTTTGCGTTCTGGACAGTCTAGGACCTCGAGAGTTATAGGCAAGACCAAACGGTTAAACGAATTTGCTACGCTAAAATACATGGCTTGAATATTTACATATGTATACATATTTACAATGTTAACCGTATTACTAGTATATCTGACCACCACTGTAATTCAGCAATTTGCTGCGAATGTTGGCAATTAAACATATATTATTATTATTATTATTTCATCATACAGGCATGTCCGATCGTATGAAGCAGTACAATCTTTCATTTCGTCCCACCTCTTGTGGATACTAAAAAAGATCGTCCAGAAGACGATTGCTTACGGACGCTTACAAAGAGAAACATTCAATACTCTTCAGAGTTGTTCATGTCAGCATTCGTTGGCATAAAAGCAGCTAGCAAGCTTAATAATTCACCATACATCCATGGTTATCTCTTACAAAAGGTATGAAGAAGCATATATCCAATTTAGCGAAAGCTATCACTTCTAATTTGCTGTAAAATTTTAAGACAGCATTCAGATTTAGATGAATAAATTATACTCGGCTGTTTTATGACAAGCCAATCGGATTATAGAATGGATCAGCCGATTCCAGGGCCATTTTCGCCGACCTTCCACCGTAGAGGCAAAATGCCCTGGGAACGAGGTTGGGCAACCGTACAATGCCATAAACCTCTGTTTTATATATAGACATTACTCCAACAGTTCTCGATCTCTCTATTTAAGTATCATTTAACATTGAAGAAGTATACATGTATATTGTGATATATAAACAAAAAACCCGAACAACCCAATGTTAGTGGATTACAGGTTTGTTTTTCAATATTTCTTCAAAATGTAAATGAGTTAGGGTACCATTGCGCCATAACGTACGTATTACCTTTGGATCAAGTAAATCATAATAGCTGCAACCATGCCGGACGTTGATGATGTTTTTAAATTTAGTTTCAGAATTAAGTTGACACTTTTTCTGGCACACGTTAAATGACACACATCTGCAATCAAAAAAGCACTCGACGAAACAATCGGTTGAATGTTCAACCAATGACGTCGTATAGGTTCTGTCCAATGCACGATTTTTAACACCATCATTCATGTCAAAGGAATAGCTAGAGCATGTGGACTGAGAGCTTTGAAATTTCACACTCGCCAGAATTAACACGTCCAATAACAAAACAATTTCTGGCTCCAACATTTCGCATCAGAATGGTTTGGCTTTGAGGATATCTGAATAAAATAAATATTTGTTTTCAATAAAATGTTTATATATCAAATTGAACCACGTAATTGACATAGTATATGTATTCTACAAAACCTTCCAGTTAAAAAGTTACAAAATACTAAAAATTTGACCCACCAAGTTTAAAGTGCCCCTAACCTCTTTTATTTTAAAAATCTTTTATTGTCTTATTTGGAAGAACTTATAAAATGATAAAGTAACTTCTTTTGAAGATTTTCACTTCTTCGCTTTCTTTTTGAGATATATCAGTTTGTTTGATATTGAAAATATCTGGAATTTCGTCACACATGCATACTGAGTTATCAGAGAATGTTATATATATTTGCGTTCATGAAATAAAAACACTAAAGTGTGAATAACACGTGTGTGCGTTTCTCCCACAACACCAAACTTCTTGGTTTTAAAGGATTTCGTTCGAGAATGAAAGAGATATACAAATTTCTCCAATAAGTTATTATGCATGTGTGACGAAATTCCAGACATTTGCATATCAAACAAACTGATATATCTCAAAAAGAAAGCAAAGAAACGAAAATCTTCAAAAGAAGTTACTTTATCATTTTAAAAGTTTTTCCAATAACATTTTTTTTAGGTTATGGGCACTTTAACTAGAATCAACCTTAGTCACAATACTTAGCTATACTCATATGTCTTATTCACATAATTATTCGCATTTACACGCATTCCACACCCTATTTTAGGGTCAAAATTCGAATTGTAATTTTTAAATGACTAATTCCCGTTTCGAATGTACAAACAAATTTTAAGAGATACACAATTTTTGGCACAGTAAACGAATTCTGCTAAACGACTTTGGCGAAATGAATTCGGCCATACAAATTTGACTAAACGAATTCGGCTAACGAATTTAGCGAAATAAATGTTGCCGTCAATAAAGTTGGTGCCAAGGGCAAAGAACATTCGAACTGTTATGGCGAACTTATAGGCGAAATAAATTAAGATGAACATGGCGAAATAAGTTAAAACGAGGCAGATTTTGTTCGTTGTCGTCTTCGGTTTTGTCGCGATTTATGCAGCCTGGAGCCTACAACAATAGTACTAATGAGGTTTTGGAGCGCATTCCCTTGAAACTGAACGATATTTCATCATATACGTGGTAGGATGTCATGAAAATGTTCAATGCTAACTGTAAGTGTCATCTATGCATACTGGTTCGTTCCCCCAAATCATTTAACGCAAAGTGTATTTCGTTGGATGTGCTTACGCTTCGTTATCGGGAAATTTATTTCGTCGAATAGTCCTTTAAGCGGTTGCTATTATAATAGCTCAAAATGCTGACAAACAAACCAAATTTGACACACAAATGATTGCAAGTGAGCATTTTCATGGCCGCAATAATTATGGGTAAATGCGGACGAACATGGATACTGACTTCATCTCGAGAAAGTGCTATTGGTTTATCATAATTTATCGAAAGGCTAATTTATATTCCCATTATTAGTACAACTAGAAATACGAATTCGCAATAATCCCCTCCCCGCCTTTTCTACCACAGACTATATATACCACACACCCCTAGAGTTTCTTTCTGTCGATAACAAATCCTTAAAAGCCGGTTCGTCGTACGTAGATTTTCAACGGTATCTCGGCCAATATTTACTCGATTCAATACTGAAAACAGTTTTTGAGTCTAAATACATAACATATACGTGTCTATTATATTACGGGAACGTGCACACCCTTCGTAAAAACGGTTTATTTACTTAGAAATTATTCGGCAATCAGCCAGCCCGGGCCAACCGCCTCGTCGTATATATCCTGCACGTTAGTGCAGAAGAGCTATTGCTATACCCTCGGCGTCCGCGTCCGTGTCTGCGTACGGGCCAAATGATAGGGGCAGTGTTAAGATGATGAATTTTGAATGTGTTTAGCATTGAACCAGACGTATATACCCCACACGATAACAAGCTTTTTCCCCGAGATTTCACTATTTTGTAATGGCGAAGCAGGCCATGACAACTGGTCATGATATGTAAACTC
Organism: Chrysogorgia sp. JL179-B06; assembly: GCA_035772405.1. Classification (NCBI taxonomy): domain Eukaryota; kingdom Metazoa; phylum Cnidaria; class Anthozoa; order Scleralcyonacea; family Chrysogorgiidae; genus Chrysogorgia; species Chrysogorgia sp. JL179-B06. The sequence goes on along the minus strand of JAYKKM010000351.1, from coordinate 201,388 downwards.
TAAGATGAATTACATATTATTATTCAAAATTCAGAAATATATTGTTTTCTAAATATGCAGATGATTATAATTTAGTATAGCATGACCTGAAAATGCTATGGCAGGCCGCCAACTGATAGCTCAGAGACCCAGGAGCGATTATAGAATATCTGTCAAGTTTTTAACTTAAATTTACTGACATAAATCAAGAATGTGAAATCGTATTTATTAATTACTAATGATAATGTGATTTTAAAGAACGAAGCAATTCTATTATGACAATTTTCAACAATTTGACACGTTTAATTACTATTTAATAGTAAACGTTACTGGTACTAACCTATTGCGGCTCTTACTTCGTGTACCGGACACAGAAATTTAGCACGGTGTCGGTATAGAACTGCTTCGTCCTTTAAAAAATCCCGTTTATTTTTGTCCTGGAGTGGTCCAATTCATGAATCAAACCCATTATAGATAAAACAAACGTGATTTTTTAAAGAACGAGGCAGTTCTATACAGTGCTATAACTAACATTTTACTCATGCTAACTGTAACATTTTACTCATTTTACTCATGCTAACTGTTACGCATTTACCCTCTTAAAAAAATAAAGTTCTTACATTACATGCAAATTTCTGTGTCTGGTACACGAACTTATATCTATATATTTTACTTGATTCTAGAATACTTAATATTATCGAGTACTTCTAGCTTACTTTTTAATTTCTGGCTTTCCCTCTCTTTCTTCTTTCCTTACTGCTGTGTCTTAGAAGGGTTTCTATTCTTATAAGTTTCAGGCATAATTGCGCACCCTGATTCTGTTTTTACTTCAGTGTTTACGTTTCTAAATATAAATCATCGCTTGACTTGTCAACTTTGCGTTTCGATCAACATTTCTAAAATCACCCTCTGTCCTTTGCATTTGAAGGAATAACTGTTGTGATCAATGGCTTACGGATTTAAAACAATTTCACAATATTTGAATAGGTTATATTTGCTTCAATTTGGCAAATCACATCCTCATAAACGAATTGCAGTACGGTGTTTACAAAATATGGAGCAACTGCCGCAAGTTCGGGCCGTGCGCTCAGGAACGCTTCTGTCCCATTCTGTGCCCGCATACTCATATTCTGTGCTCACACTGTACTGGACTTTTCCTTTTGTCTTTTCTAATAATTAGTTCCACGCGATATCTCACAGAACAAAGTAAAATTTTATTCTCCGCCTATAGTGCAGATTCGACGTAAGGGGCGAATATTTTCGCGCGAAGCGAATTTCTATATTCAAAATATTTCTGATTAGTTCCAGCTGAGAGCTCATAAGAGACATTTATAGGACGTAATTGGACAACCATACTGTAGTTGGGACAAGGAGTGAGTCGATAAGGAGTCTTTGGTCATTTGGTTATTTTGGTCATTTTGGTCATTTGACTATGCGTCGGGATAAAACTTATTTCAATTCATAATATCAGACTGGGGAATTCAGTATAACGAATTTGCAAGTGTAAATAGAAATGCAAATGTCTATTGTGGTTTTAGCTTGATGTAATTATGCCAATTGAAATAAGTTTTATCCCGACGCAGAACACGTCATTTTGATGCGCAGTCGACATTACGAACTGGCTTATTAGATAAATTTACCCAAGAGTATTGCATAATATGTGGTGATTTCAACATTGACTCATGGCTATTAGACGAAGATTCAGAAACAGCAGATACTTAAAATATTTGTTCCCCGCATATCAGAAAAAGTTGCATCTAGCTTCCTACAACCGATTATGGATCACTTCTGGATCATCTATACACCAATATTCCAAACGAATACGTTACAAGTGGAATATATGAATCATATTTTTCAGACCACAAACCGATGTGGTGTGCCTTAAAATAGATGAGACATACATACAGTCATATAATACATACATCATAATGTTCGCTTCATAATATGTCTTACAAGTGTGTAGGTTAAAAGTTAAAAAGTTTAAAAACTACCAAACGTAATTTTAGACTGCAATGTCATCTTCAGGGTTCAAATTGACCATCAACTAACCTTCGCCACAGCTACAAAGCTGAGTAATCAAACCGTAAACCTTAATTGCTTAAACAACCTGTTAACAAACGTCTTTTGTATACTATAATAAAATTGTCGTAAATTATGTAATAAAAGATTGGTGGTAGCATATAGGAAACGAGACCATTGGTTGCGTTATAAAACAACCAATGGTTATAAGCAAGCATATATATAAGCGAGCTTTGTCACCTATCCCGCGTTTTGAACGTTATCTCGATCAATATTTAACCGTTTTAAATTCTGAAAACAGATTTGGAATTAGCGAGTCTAAATACATAACACACGTACCTACTATATTACGCAAACTTGTATACTCTTCGTAAAAACCTCTTTATGTATAGTTCGTCAGATCAACAAATCGATAATGCCGGCCGCAGCATTTCTGCTCAACTGTATAAACAGATTGGTTAAAACAACCATTTTCTTCGGTTGTCTCAGATGCATAAATTGACCATTTTTTATGGGTTGAAACAGCCAAATTTATTGGTTGAAACAACCAAACTAAGGTGATTTTAACCAAAATATGTGGTTAATTTAACCAATCAAATTGGTTGTTTCAACCAATCTGTTTTTACAGTCCCGACTCAAACGGATCACCCAAAACGACTGTTTACTTCCTTATAAGGAGTTATATATATATATATATATATATATATATATATATATATATATATATATATATAATATATATATATATATATATATATATATATATATATATATATATACACAAATATATATACAAATATATATATATATACATATATACATATCTTTAATGAGAAATGGGTCGCTGCCACGGCGAGATTATCACCCTCGCTTCGCTCGGTCGCTTGCGAGGGGATTAATACGCTTTACGAGCATTTTTATACCCTCAAACTACTATATTCCGGCTATTTGCGAGGGGATTAATACGCTTTACGAGCATTTTTATACCCTCAAACTACTATATTCCGGCTATTTAAGTTACGTACTTTGATCGAAAAGGTACTTATTTTTTATTGCCAATGTCCTTTAAGACAAACGATTTTGTTTCGTCGACATAGACATTCGAATCTGTATGCTCAAATCTAATTTTGTTAATGTCGTTTTTTACCTCCTAACCTTCTGCTACAGGTATATATAAATTTAAAAGTCTTTCACGGAACACAAAGAACAAATAAACTGAGCGTTTCAAATCAGCGTTTTTGGGGGACTGGATCCTGGAGAGGAGACAGAATCCGCGTCGTGGATATAGTCGGGAAAGACATCTAAAACTACAGTGGAGAATTTTCGGGCAGTAGTATTTTGGACACAATCCATTGTGACACCAGGAAGTTGGGCCAAATTGTATTTAATTTACTCTGTATATAGTTGATTTCGTTTACAGACAACACTATATATATAGGTTTTTTCACTATATAGTTAATTTACTATATTAAACGTCTGACTCTTGCCCAAGAAATAAAATAAACGGTTTTCATGTGTACTTTTAGTTTCTCATCAATCGCACATTGTTAGAGATATTTTTTCAGTAATTTATTAGGAAATATATTAAGCATATTATACATCTATAGTTCAGTTTCTCATCAGTCTAATATTGTACGTTATAGAGGCTTAAGCAACATAATAATATGCATGCCTCACATATGTTACAATAATTTATGCAGAGATTGGCAGGTGAACACATGCAGGGCGAGCCTGACAAGTGACGAATGACGACATACATAATTTATACTGCCGACTTGATATTGATATACAAGATATGTCACATTGGTTAAAGTGATGAGGAATTGCAATTTTGAGCGCCGTATATATCTCAAGTCGTACTTGAGATATTTAGACTTGTGGAATATGCAAATGAAGTAGCCTATGCACAGAGAATTTTATCGAGTTGAAACAACTCTAAAGGTGGTGTTAAACTTAATCTTTTGGGTAGAATTCTTCTTCTCCGAGGAGAGATTTATTTTAATTCTCTTCTGAACAGATTAGTTAAAAGTAAACAGCACTGTTTTTGAGGGTCAATATCAGAAGGTATAAGTCAACTCCCCATGGGAGTTATTTTGACTACACCAGAGTTAGGGGCCGATTACATGAGGCGAGTTGGCCTGGTTAACCGAGTTGGCCTGCTTCGTATATTTATCATCTCTTGTTTCAAAATTTCGATTACATGGCAACCGAGCTGCCCGCCTTGCCGGGTTAGAGTTGAAAATGTCACCTTTTCCCCATGTAATCGGCTGTTTGCCGAGTTGTCCCGGCAAAGCGGGCTGAAAAACTGCAGTTTGGCTCGTTTGGCAAGCGAAGCAACATTTGCTTCATGGCAATTGCGAGTTGTCGGTTTGAAATCATCGTCGTCAACTCAACACTCATCCCGCGGCTTACCCAGCTAGCCCGCCTCATGTAATCGCAATATGAATCTCACCCCGGTTTTTTTGTTTAAACAATATTTTATGAAAGGCAATTGCCCCAAAAGCGGTAAGCGAGCGCTTGCCATTACATTGATAAATAAATAATAAAGTAAATAAAGAGCGAGCAGACGAAATGGTAACTAAGAGTGAAGATGGACAAATAATAAAACGATGCGAATCAATTATAAAGTTTTGAACACATAAAAAAAATGAACATTTACCGGGCCAACTCGGTTAACCCGGGCCAATTCGCCTCATGTAATATCAATACGTATAAACAAAGCATAACTTTTCCTCTGGGGCTTGCGAATACAAAACAACGAGAATTTTTCTTTGTTTCGTCTTTTGTTCGGCTCTTGGCTTATGTTTGGACTATGATCTTATGCTTATGCTTATGCTTATGCTCACGTGTGAATCAGGCTTAAAATCAACTCCGGCTTTAATCCAAACTCCAATCTTGGGGTTAATTTGACTATGCTGTCCACAGTTTAATATATATATATAACTATGATATTATAATTGGAGTTGGTTTAACTTAGAGCCGTTATGACTTCTGTAGCAGTCTTTTTAACCCTTTGAATCCGATAGGCCAGTTTTGTGGCCTTTGGTGGCAGGTAGAATAACCCGAAAGGCCGGGAAAACGGCCTTCACACGCACGTCTTTTTATGTGGCATTCATGGAACATCACTTCGCGATATATATCAAACTGTGGATGTTCGTAGTCATCATTCGTATCTACGGCTACGCGTCATCTCAGGATTTTCTATTTCTTGTTCGTTTGCGTTGTTATTATCATTCTCAGCCTTTAATATACTGTAATGAACTTTTTATTTTATTTCGAAAGGCATTATAGTTACCGCACGGAAAGATATAAAAAAGTATGATGAAATCGGAAACTTCGAAGTATTACGATTCAAAGCTATAGTAAGGGCCTGTCATATATGATCCCGGTATACCGGTATGTCCCGGTTGCCCGAGACGTTTTCATCACTGGTACACCGGGATGTCTCGGGTGACCGGGATGCGTGAAAATGTTGATAATAATTTCTCAATGAAACAAAAACTAATTTTATTCGCATAAAAAGCATCCCAACGAATGTTTTTTTCATTTTGCCACTTTTTGGATATTTTACCTGGCCAGACGACGTTTTAAATTTCAATTCACTTCATCCGGGATGTTGCGTTTATAATGGAAAAAATCTGTCCCGGTGTATTGGGATCTCGGTTGCTTCCGGGATCGCGATCAGGCGGGATGTCCCGGTCTCCATATAAACGCAACTGCGAAACTAAGGCCCGGGTCAAACGTCGAACTTTTCATGAGTCGAACTCAATGTAAATTAGGAAACTCTTATGTTTAAGTTCATTTGCATTGAGTTCGACTCATGAAATGTTCGACGTTTGACCTGGGCCTAACAGTAAATTATATACAAGCCGAGATCCCGGTATACCGGGACGTCCCGGTGTACCGGGATCATATCAACAGGCCCTAAAGCTCTATAAACATATAATACATGTTTAAAGAGAATTGACTGATATATGTGTTATAGAATTGATTGAAGATGTTATTGAAGATGTGCTGATTATATATACATGCAATAAAAATGAGAAATACGCTGTCTATAGACTCTGAACAGAAGGTGTATTTCTCATTTTTATAACTAGTAAGTATACCTGTGAATTTTTCGGATTTTGCATTCATTGAGACGCAACAACTATCTACATTCTTTTCTTGACAACATAATTATCGAATATGTAACAGTTTATAGCAACAAATAAAGTATACGTACAGTCTTTACCTACGGTAACATACGGCTCATCTGAATGGTAGGAATTCAAGCTTCACTTCACTGCTGCATCAGATACACTTTAACGTTTCGTGATGTGCCGATTTATCACGTCTAAGTTGCGAATAACATAAATTAACATAATATGGTATAACCAATCAGAAATTCGTCCGTGTAATCTCATTATTAAACACCTGCTAACTTAATTTCCTTAATTACTGCAATTATATATGCTGTAATGTATTTTTCTTGCTTAATTTCCCTGTTACAATAATAGATTTTTTAATAATAGATTATTTGTTACGAATAAAATACGTACCTTTTCTCTCTATAAAATATCACTCTCCTCCGCAGAGGCTTCTTGCGCTTTTTTAGAGTTCGGGTAATACTATAGGTCGGCTATTATTGGGCTCACTGGGTGTTTTGGGCGCGTGGAGAGACCGCGCGCCCTCCCTGCAGCCCGCCAGCCCGTGCTGTGTGTCATTTTCCGCAGTTGAATTATATTGAAAATACACGCGATCAAGTGTAATCACGCGATCAAGTAAGAAATGTCCCTTACGGAATCACTAGTTGTTTGCTTAAGATTAAAATGTTCGCCAAAGAACGCACAAACCAGGGGCTCCGGAAGCAACCCAGGGCAGCGGCGGCAGAATCTCGAAAAAGGGCACTTTCACCTTACTTGGAAAACAAGGAAAATTAAATTTTTAATTTAGTGGGAGAAGCCGCCTAGTTGTCTTTTTTAATTTAAAACTGACAGAGTTACAGTAAACGTTAAGATTTATTGATATCTTCCGAAGTAACTCCGCCGTTGTTCGTTAACTGTTACAAAGGCTTTTGCTATGCTCTCGGTACAAACTTCATCAATGCGTTCCTTGTGGAAAGCAGCAAACATTCTACTGTTTAGGCTGCTCTCAGACATGGTAGACCTAAGCCATGACTTGATACGACGCATAACGCTAAAACTTCTTTCTGCGGTAGCTGAACAAATTGGAACAGACATATAAAATGTCAACACCTTGTGTACTTCGGGAAGACATTGCATTGCTTGGTGCTCTTTCTTTCTTTGAATATTTCGCAAAGTGTCGACAGCGTCGTGACCTTCTTAATGGGCAATGAACGTTCTGCGTTATACAGTTTTAACACAACAGGTATGACGACGATCTGCACGGTCAAAAACGCAGCACGAAGCCTGCATTGAATGCAAGAATCTCCGGAATCGCATTTCCAAGTAACACTTTGAGATGTCACCAATCCTTGATGACTTGCTAAATCGCAGTGTGTGATCAAGCAAGAAATATGTTAATTTTCTATTCTTTATTAAATTTTTAATCATTGCTACACGTAACTGATAAGATCATTACATTATGTCAACATTATACACGTCTTTCCAAATTACGCTATGTCAACCAACACCTAAAGCCGTAATCCTTTCACACATCGTGCAGATCGTCATAGTTGAAAAGGTAGACCCTTTAATTTTGGACGAACTTCTTCTAAGGGAACTTCTTTGTTCACTGCAGCAAGAAGAATCTATTGCTTCAAGCGTTTCTAAATCCTCTTGATGAAAACGTCGCTGCAGTGCTTCTACCACAGAATCAACAGCTTCATAATAAAGACGTGACAATTCTGCTCTATTGTCCATTTCTCTTGTTGATGAAGGTGAACTTGAATGAACAACATAAGCAAACAGATGACGGGAAGCTGATTTCTTTCTTTTTGCCTGTTGCGTTTCATCTTCGTACATCAGGAATCTTTTTTGTCTTTTCATACAGACGTTGGAACTCTTCTGCTGACCGCAGCTTTTGCAGACGTACTCGAAGTTTCTTGATACCGTAAACTGCGTGTTCTGCAGTGAGTGTTGCGGACTGCAATTTCTTGGAATTATTTTCTAATAAATTCACAAGTTCATGCATAAAAGGTACCAATCCTAGGATTTCTATTAACCGATCAGTTCCAAGTCCTGAGTTAGGAATGATCAGTTTCCCTGCCCTGCATCGAGACCTCTCAAGAGCATCAAATATTAAGTTATATCCATCCACATCCATGCCAGCTGGACATCACAGTAGTCCAAATTGTGGATCCAATTTGAATGGACCCTATAGATTTGCACTATATGTACCACCTATTTGTACACCCATTGTATGATAAAGATGCACATTCTTCCTTCAAGTTTCAGCAGCCTTTGGTGTCTGTTTCATGAATCATCAACAGTGTAAAAAAAGTAATTTCTTTCTTACTGATTGATGGTAGAAACAGCAGTAGACTTCCCCACTATTCTGTTGCTGCACCCAAAAATTAAAAAAGATTGGGCTTCATGTATTTAGTTTGATGTTCTATGAAACAATTAAATTCAGACAATACAAAGATTTCAGCAATATTGTCCACTGGAAATTATTTATTCAATCTGACAAATGAATGGGCTCTTATCTAATTGAAGTAAAAGAAGTAAGTAAGCAACTACGCTATAAAAATGTCAAACAGCAAGCGTGCGAGGGGTTGTTGCGTATACGTATTTCTAGTTGAATATAAATTATTTGCATTAATTTCTTCGACCAATCTTCGTCTGGCATCCAACACAATTAATCTTTCTTGCTCATTCAGGATCTCATGCGAAAAATATCGATTTTCACTCATTACTGCAAGTGCAAACCGGTATTATTGCTTGCTTTGTCTTTATTAAATTGAAGAATAAAGAAATACCTGATGGTTTTCCGTTGCGAGACTTGAGAAAAGCGTAAAAAACACGAGCCGCTAGACGAGTGTTTTTAGCTTTTCGAAAGTCGAGCAACATCCAAACACGGAAAACCATTAGGTATCTCTTTTATAAAATAACCACAGAAAAATATCACAAAAAGTTATTAATATAATTAGATTATCATTGTAATTCTCCCAAAAGCCGTCAACTACCAATCAGGGGAGGTCTTTCATGTTCTTCTAAGCTAATCAGCCAATCATGGATGGTTTTCTATCATGATTTATGATGCTGACGACAGCAGACAGCCAAAAATAAGTTTGAAGTGGTAAAAACATCACGAAAACATGCTTAGAAAGATGAAAAAGATATTTCCAGATGGATTTAATCGCGAAAATATGTCGTTTAACTTTATGTTGGATTGCTGCAGATGTAAAGTGATGTTGTGAGTTTGCCTATAGCGTTCATATTCTACAACACAGAATCATTTTTGTGGTTTTATCTCACTGTCGAAGTGTTGTTCGGTGATTTTTTGTTGGCTACAAGAACAAAATGAATGGTTTCGAATATCCTGCCCGACGAGAGGTAAAATAAATATTTTACACCTTTTCCATGTTCTCTTTGTGGACTATATCTATAAAAGTGTTCTGTTTTGGGGTTTTACTGAAACTTTCAATAAGGTAAACGTCGCCCTTACAAATTATACGGAAATTATTAGTATAATTACTTAGTATATATATATATACTTAGTATAATTTCGGCCTATTTTTGCAAAATCTTGTGAAAATTAACAGGGAAGATTGCTATATTTTATTTATAGTTATTGTGCATATGTATAGAATGTTAATAAATGTTTAAAAACTATGATGGGCGGCCGGCATGATTTGCTTTTTGTGTGTACAAGATCGACCTCAAAATTGCCGTGTTTGGAGTACTCTTATATCCAAACACGGGTATTGACCAATCAGAGCGCTTGTTGTGTACATGTTATTTTATAATGTTTGATTCTTTATCTTTATTACCTCGAATTGGAAGTCCCTGTCGCAAGAGAGTTTTCATGGTATTTAAATGAGCTACTAAAACCAGTTCGTCTCAAGTAGCTGCTTCTGGCGTTGATCATCTATCTGGGAAGCTATATCAGGCAATACAAGTTGTTCTTTTCTTGATTCTTTTGAAGTACGTTGATGGTTCTCGCTACGTTCGTGGTCTTCACGTCTCTCTTTGCCCCTTTTCCAATTTCTAAAGCCAGCTGCTGTATCAGAGAAGACGAACGGCGAGACATCGTGTTGTTTGAACAAGGTGCATACTCCACAAAATGCAGCCTTTTTTCCTCGGTGGTACCACGCCAGTTATGGTTTTGAAACCACTCCTTTTCGAAATATCTATTGTTGTTTTCCATAATCTGTTTTACGTCAGCTTCATCACCTGACCGTTGAGTAGAGGCAGAGGCTTCACTTTGAAAAACGACGGATTGCGTGAAAAAACAAAGTTTAGTTTAACCATTTGCTTTAGAAGCTTTCAGAAGCTTTTTTCTAGCATCACTTTGTATTCCACTAGCTTTCGGCATTTCAACACTATGATAAGAACAAATATTCTGCATGTCATTTGTCATAGGAATAGACTGAATAGTCTGAAATAATATCAGGAGAATGAGTGATAAATTGGGGGCGCAAAAATATGTATCGGGTGGCTCTTTGAAACCATACATCAGGAATTCCACCATATACATTATCCTAAAGCAATAACACTAATCTTGACTTGGTTGCTGTGTCTCGTATATACCCAGACTTCTTCGCGGAACTATGTATAGTCAACGAAATCTCGATTTGTGTAAATTGCCCTCTGTCTGTTGAGATGTTCAGTTTTATGACGTTTTGTGATACGTCACGTGTATTAATCACGTGTATTAATTCCTACCTTTCGCCATTTGTTAACGCTGTGAAGTTTGAACGATCTGTTCTGCCTTCAAGTTCAGTGAGGAAGTATTCTCTTGTCAAGGTAAGATAGTTTAATATGTGTACTTACTTTTTCTTGTAAAACGCTCACCAAACGGAAATATGCATGCTCAGTGACTGCGAGGTATCTGCGATTTCTTGCCATCACGGCATCACTTGTCGACTCATGGTCATGATATCAGAATGTACAATTCTGTCCTACTATTTGACGAATTAGCCCTCCCAAATATGAAGCATCTTACGCCACCTCTTGCCGGAAGTGATGTCACTGAAAAGACCAACATGGCTGCAAGAAATCGTGCCCGGCGAAAAGAGACACAAGGCACAAGCATATAAAGAAATCTAAACAAGTTTACTATTTTCATTTTATTTAAGAAATAAAAAACGTGTCGCATGCATTGAGTATCGAGTTATAATGACGAGAGATAGCCGAGTGTTTTACTAGCTTCTCGAGTGCCATTATAACTCGATAATCACACAAGACAAAGTTTTTTATTTCTTTTATAAAAGAACACCATTAAATTAACAATAAAGCCATGAAAAACGTAGATTTACCCGTTATAAGAGGAGTTGCTATGTGCGTTGCTAGGAAGCCTTTCTTGAAAACACGTTGGCGATTTTAGCGATGAAAATGCACTCAGAAAATGCAGTTAAAATATTCTGTTGTGTTTGTACCTTGATTAGCTTTGTATCCAGGTGTTCTTTGACTTTTTTGTGATTTAAACTACTTAAAATCCGTAAAAAACGACAAAATCTAAGCGAGGAATCACGTCAGCGTATGCTTTATTGAGTTATAATGCACGGTTTTTGAGCTCAGTAACCAATTAGATAGCGTGTTCTCGCTCATTTACTTCCGGTTATTTTATAAGGTATAATTACACACTATAAAATAAAACGTGGTAGTTCTGAAGTCTTTCGCTGTAGCTCTTTATTTCGATTCTGGAGAAGTGGACGCTGAAACATAAAAAAGCGGAAAACACCGAAGTCACAGAACCCGAGGAGTGCAAACGGCAGGAGGCTAGGAGCTCCACCACGACAGTAAATGATATTGGACAGAACTGAAAACAGACGGTAGGTAACATAAATTTAAATTTAGTTTGACGTTTATACTCATTATTAAGAAATAGAAAACATTTTCCGTGTTTACATACAGTTATAGAAACACGAGTGGAAGTTTGGGAGAACGAGAAATTAGTGGGAACACGAGCCCGCAGGGCGAGTGTTTCCACGCTATTTCGAGTTCTCCCAAACTTTTACGAGTGTTTCTATAACTGTATGTAAACACGGAAAGATGTTTTCTATTTCTTTCTATCAAATAACACTGAGGAAATAAGTAATAAGACTATTTTATTAAAATGAAGAAAATATACATTCTCCTTACTCACGCTAGACAACGTCGTCGGCTGCTCAAATGAACATAAACGCTCTTAACTGTGAAGACAAGCATCCAATCTTCTCGTTTTTCTTCTTGTTGTCTGTCACAGAACATATTTATCGACATTTTAGCTGTTTGTCAGCAAAGGTTCGTCTTGCAGTCCATTTTATAAAAATGGCGGGAAAAATCCATGTTTACATACAGTTATATAAACATGGCTCTTAGCCAATCAGAGAGCAAGTTTTCAAAATGTTATTTTATAAAATGTATTATTAAGTGCTAACGAGTAATGTTGTTAACTTGTCATCGCTACTGATTAATGCAGAAATTATTTTTATAATCGCCAGTCTCTCTAGACCTAAAGAGCTCTCAGTTATTTATTAATATGTATTGCACTTACCTCTAATTTATAATTCAACATTTTCATATTTAAATCACATATTCACATGGATGCATAATGCATCGGACTCGTTGACTCCTTCGAAACCAATTTACACAACCTATACTTCGTCAATCGTCGACCACGACGACAAGCGACGATTATAGTTCGGCCTCCTTCCTCTTCATTATACCCATGCATCTCACTTGCAAAATTTAAATGTTTTAAATAAATTCAAAAGGAAGTATAAGATATTATAATGGTAGCAAAGGACACACGGCTGCCCCCGCGTGCTCCCGTAAGCAAAGGGCTGCCCCAGTGGCTCCGGCGTGCCTGGCACAAACCTAGTGTAATTTATACCGGACGTGACAATAAAAATAATACATGCATAAGAAAGTTTGATGAAGTAATTCGTTGAACAACTTCCTGCTTTGTATTTGTTTGGTTTTTGCTTTTGACCAACCAATAGGATTATGAATCAAATGCAAAGTTGCTCAACGTAGTTCATCAAACGAACTTGTCAATGTGAAGAAATGAATTTGCCGCAATTTTTTTGCTATTCTTCCATTGCCACGAAAGTAGTATAGAGAAGAGGGGTTGTCGAACATCACCTTATAAGGACATAAATGAACAAATTGCTTTTTAATTAGATTAGTGGTGCAATAGGAAGTTCTAAAAATAATATATTTTTTGTGTTTGCTGTATGTGACCAAGGGTGATTTCGTGTGAAGAATATCAAATACAATCTAGTATACAATCGAGAAGTGTGGAATGCGATTTATAGCGGTGTGACCAAGACACCATTTCCCACACAGTGGCACCTCCGAGACGTGGAGAAAAATCTGACAGGAAAGCTGAAACCTCTACAGTTTACGCTTAGTAAAACCGACGCTATCGTGAATAAAGATAACAAGCTACCCTTGAACGCCACAGGGAAACGCTGAATTCCATGGTAAATGTGGTGGAAACGTTAAAGCAACAAGTTGAAGAAACGAAATTTGCGAACGGTGAAAGCGATGAGAATGTTGTTGCGTGGGGTAAAGAAATTGAGGATAAGATTGCAGAGGTAGACTCTCTTGGGAAATAAATTATCAAATTTGGAACTAGAGGAGAATGCCGAGCTAAAAAAGAAAGAAGATATTTTCACCGCGCGTGAAAGAGAGAAACAGTTGGCGTTTGAGCGAGAGCAGTTGATCCAAAAGCTGGAATTTGAGCGCCAAATCGAAGACGCGCGAAGAAACCTACAATCCAGAAAGGCGGAAGTGGCAAAGTTGCTACATGTAAATTACCAGAACTGGTCTTATATGGAACGAAGTTATATGGAATACATCAAGATTGGCTCCGCTTCTGGAACCACTTCGAAGTGGAAATTGACCTTCGCTGATGTGGCTGCAGTGACAAAGTTTTCATACTTAAAAGAGCTCGTTGAACCTAAAGTAAGGAATTGTATTGATGGTCTTCCTTTTTCTACCGAAGGTTATATGAGCGTGCGAAGGTGATTCTCAAGAGCAAATATGGCAAGCGTGAAATCATAAATGCTTACATACAGAATATTATGGTGCAACCTGCTAAGATTCACAAGTTTTATGAAAACCTCTTTTTCAATGTACAGTCCTTGGAAACGTTGGGCAAACTCAAAGAAATTAATGGCTTTGTCCGGATGACGCTGGACAAATTGGAAGGGATCAAGAGCGATTTGGTGCGAATGGATGCAGACTGGAAAGAATGGGACTTTCCAAAATTCGTGGAAGCCTTACGACAATGGACGGAGAGAAACCTGGTGGTGGAGAAACCAAGCAAGATTGACGACAACAACCCACGTCGACAAGAGAAACCTTGGTCGAGAGGAAAAGCGTTTCAAACACAGCAAGGTGAAGCACACGTGAGAAGATGTGTTTATTGTGAAAACTCCGAGCATAAGTCTAAAGATTGCGATAAGGTCGTTGAATTAACCGAACGGAAGAAGATCCTCACGGAAAACACCTTTGCTTCAATTGCACGGGAGCAAAACAGAGAGCAGCTGAGTGCAAAAGCCGATCGACCTGCCAGAATTGTGAAAGAAAACACCTCGAAAGAATCCTCGCTATGACCAGCTTCTTCCCAAGTACTCTCATCTGAAGGGTGTGGTGATGCAAGACAATGACAGTAAAGAGCAATTACCAATTAATCTCATCCTATAGGAGCTGGTGAATATGCAAGATTAAAGACAAGCTGTAGCCAGAAAGTTGGAACACTGGGGCAACCAGTAGCCGAACTGACCAAGTTCGGGTGGACGCTGATGTCACCTGGCAAAGATGTTGACCTATCACCTATGTTCTTGACCCAGACTTCATCGGTGGACTATGAATGCCTCTGCCGGATGGACGTGCTAGGACTAGCCGATACTCCAATTGGTGACTATATGATGAGTTCAAGGAACAGCTTCAAAGGAGTCCAGAGGGGTGGTATGAGACCGGCCTGCCGTGGAAGGGCAATCATCCACCCCTCCACAACAACAAATCTGGTAGCTTACGACGACTCCGACACCTAGTGAGAAAGTTTAAGAACTCAGAAAGGCTTGAAGATTACGATGGGATCAAAGAGCAACTGTCCGAAGGAGTGGTTGAACCAGCCCCAATTACCATTGAAGGAGAAGAGTTTTACATCCCACATAAAGTAGTAGTGAAAGAAGAATCTGAAACCACAAAGTTACGTATAGTCTATGATGCATCAGCGAAAGCCCAAGAAAGTGCAGTTTCTCTCAATGAGTGTCTCGAAACTGGCCCATCCATGCAGAATCAACTCTGTAGTGTTCTTATTCGTGGCAGATTTCATCCGGTTGCCTTGACAGGAGACCTGAGAAAAGCTTTCTTACAAGTATACGGATTCGTAAAGAAGAACGGGATGCTTTGCGATTCCACTGGCTGGAGAATTTACACACACAAGCGAAGTCCAAACACTGCGTTTCACCCGTGCCCTTTTTGGACTGGCGCCTTCTCCTTTCCTAGCTGTTGGCAGGCGTTCTCAATGAACATCTAGAGACCTGGCATTCCAAGCGACCTGAAACCGTAAGGGAGATCAAGAAGAGTCTTTATGTAGATGACCTAATAACCGGCGAAACGTAACCACCACAGCAGAAGCTCTTCAAGTAAAGACCTCAGCGATCGAGATATTTGCGGATGCTAGATTCGAGCTTCATAAATGGCATTCTAATGTGCAGCAGCTGGAGTCCTCCGAGACAACAAGTGAAGATGAAACCTACGCGAAGCAGCAACTGGAAATCCCCAAAACTGGAGAGTGTAAACTTCTTGGACTCGTATGGGACAAGAATAAAGATACTCTGAGCGTGACCTTTCCTCCAGAGGAAGCAGAACCAACAAAAAGAGGAATTCTAGCCAAGGTTGCCAAAGTTTATGACCCCCTCGGTCTGGTGTCGCTTGGAGGAAAACTACTATACCGTGAAGCCTGCGAACTCAAGTTGCCATGGGACGCTCCCTTGCCACATTCCTTGGTTAAGAGATGGAAGAAGTGGGAAAGTGAGCAAACAGACCGTGTGACTGTGGCGAGAAGTTTAGTTGGAAACCAAGAACAGATAGAAGAAATTCATCTACACGGGTTTGGTGATGCTAGTGCCAAAGGCGTCGCAGCAGCAGTATATGCAGTGGTACATCAAGCATCGGGAAAGACCCAAGGATTGGTTGCAGCAAAGTCACGTTCAGTCAAACAAGGACTTACTATACCAAGGCTAGAATTAGTCTCTGGACATATGGTGACGAATCTCATTCATAATATCAAAGATGCACTAGAAGGTTTTCCAATCTCGCAGATCATCGGATGGCTAGACAGCAGCGTGGCCTTATACTGGATCAAGGGCATGGGCCAATACAAGCAGTATGTGCAAAATCGTGTGCACAAAATTCAACAGAAGAAGTATATTCACTGGAGGTATGTGCCTACCGATCAAAACCCTGCAGACATTGGAAGCCGAGCCAGTGCGGGAAGCGGCAAAAGTGAATTGTGGCGAAACGGGCCCAAGTGGTTGGAAGATGAGGAATGCTGGCCACTAGACATCGTAATTTCACGCAGTAAAGAATCCACCATAGAAACCAAAGTGACAAGAGAGATCTTTGCAGCGGCCGTGACAAGAAACGATGTATTTGATGAGCTTCTTGGTAGATGCGACCTTTGGAAGGCACTACGAACAGCAGCATGGATTGCAAGATTCGCCAACAACGCCAGAAGACAACGTGACCAGAGAACGACAGGACCCCTCACCACAGACGAAATCGAGAATCAGAAGTCCATGTGGATAAAGAGAGCACAAGATGAAGGGAAAACTGGCAAACAGTTCCACGAAGACAGCCTACAGTTGAATCTACAGCCAAATCCAGACGGCATTCTCGAGTGACACAGGATGTGTGCACTGAATCCTGCCTCTTACCTTCCCGACTCAGCACTCAGAAGATCGTAGAACATGCCC
Organism: Chrysogorgia sp. JL179-B06; assembly: GCA_035772405.1. Taxonomy (NCBI): domain Eukaryota; kingdom Metazoa; phylum Cnidaria; class Anthozoa; order Scleralcyonacea; family Chrysogorgiidae; genus Chrysogorgia; species Chrysogorgia sp. JL179-B06. Next base: position 184,308 of record JAYKKM010000351.1, on the reverse strand, counting down.
ATAGCACCACCCTCCATGGGGGAGTAGGTTTAACCATGACGAAGATTCGTGAAGATTTCTGGGTCCCTCGACTTCGACGACTGGTGAGACGGATAATCGAAGCCTGCTGGGGATGCAAGAGATTTCAGGCTATCGCACTGGCCAATCCTCCTCCAGGACTCATTCCAACGGATCGTACTGTGGGACATACACCATTCCAAGTCATAGGAGTAGATTTCGCTAGTCCGCTGACTTACCGAAAACCCGGGAATAAAGAGGGCAAGGCGTACATTGCCATATACGCCTGTAGTCTCAGCCGTGCCTTGTACATCGAGTTATTGCCAACCTTAGAAACCCAGGACTTCATGGGAAGTCTAAAAAGATTCATCGCACGTCAAGATCTATTCCGATAATGGAAGAACATTTATCGGGGCAGCAAACTTGCTAGAGGTAATCCAGAAAGATGAACAATTTATCAATGACCTCACTCATCAAGAAATCCGTTGGCAGTTTAATAACAGTTGAGACCCCTCAGTTATGTTGAAGATGACGTGCAAATGCCCATTCTGACACCCAAGTCCTTCCTTTTTACCCAATCCAATTGGTTACCAGAGATGGAAACGCACCAAGTCGAGAGTGGAGAATTGAGAAAGCGTGCCAAGTACCTGAAACGATGTAAGGACGGTTTGTGGTCCCGCTGGACAAAGGAATATGTCCGCGGATTGAGAGAAAGGCATCGTCTCAAGCACAGCGCGAAAAAACCCAGTTAAATGAAGGGGACGTGGTTATTATATGAGATGAGCGCAACAGGAATAAATGGAAACTGGGAATCGTGGAAAGCCTTATACAAGGACGGGACGGAGCGGTAAGGGGAGCTAGATTACAAGCTGGAAAGGGACATCTCGAGCATGCAGTTCAACAATTGTACCCCTTTAGAGTTATCATGTGACAGAACAGTACAGGCTGTTCCTAAGAATGTTCTTAATGCTGAACGTTTCTGAATTCAAGCCGAAACGTGATGCTGCGGTTGCTGCTAGGCTACGAATACAAGAAGTGGCAAAGAAGGAACAAGAACTGTAAGATAGTTGGGCCTGAACATTATTGTTCAGTCTAAGAAAAGGAGTTGATATTAATTGTTACAGTAATGATTACTTTAGTCAAGTTGAAGGAATATTTGCCTTCTGTCGAAGCCAAATAGGGGAACGTCGAACATGACCTTATAAGGACATGAATGAACAAATTACTTTTTAACTAGATTAGTGGTGCAATAGGAAGTTCTAAAAATAACATATTTTTTGTGTTTGCTGTATGTGACCAAGGGTGACTTCGTGTGAAGAATATCAAATACAATCTAGTATACAACCGAGAAGTGTGGAATGTGATTTATAGCGGTGTGACCAAGACACCATTACGGCCATTACCCACAGGGTTGTGCGACCGGTGATGTTTTTCACCGATGACGTCATTATTTCTAAGTTGTTTGTTTTTATCTTAATTTACAGTGTTTATTATGTATCCTAGCGACTACGTGTATGCTGTGGGCGAGAACAAGTGTGCCCAAGTGACGCCATACTGAGCTTGTGCATGGTGTTCCTCTCTCGCAAAAACTATTGCTACGTCTGTAGTGATGAACGCGTGCCGAACGGCGTGACTCACATTAATAATAAGAACCGCGCTTATAACAGCTCGATGGTAATACAGAGCCAATACTTTGCTTACAGTGTTTCACTCGTGGTGGATAGTTTTACCGTGTTGGATAGTTTCGCCTGTTTGGGGACGGGCGATGCGTGCGTTTGGGTTGTTTTCGAGGTGCTTTAGGGGTGTTTTGTGGAGGTGCTTAGTCCTCCTGTAGTCGTTGATATTCCGCCCATAATCCTAGCTACATAGTCCTAAATAGTCCTCATGTAGTCCTTAATAGGCCCCCTATAGTCCTGAATAGATCTACTATAGCCCTCTGATAGTCCTAAATAGTCCTTCGATAGTCCTAAAGAGGTCTTCCTATAGTCGTAAATAGTCCTGTTATAGTTCATGACTTCATGTATTGTTAACTGTTCACAAACACGCAGATAGGTCAGACCAAATTATTGACACATATTTCTCTTTTTGTAAACACACAGGCAACTTTTAATCGTTTGGGGCAAAAGGAAGAATTTGTAATCTTTTGTATCTATCTAATCGTTTGCGACTATCGTCTCAGAGTTACTGGCCAGTCAGCCAATCAGAACTCGTTTAGGCTTAGAAATTATATACGAGAGTTAGATAGCGAGTAGCGTAGCCAATAAGATTTCAGCATTTGCATTAGACTATACTAGTAAGTTTTTGCTAATAGCTCTTATAAATTGACATGTTCTATCACAAATCCTCACTTTTCGTTGGCTATCGCAGGAGTTAGTATCCGCTGTTATTATCAACCAACTAGTGGTCTATTACGAATTTGGTGGCTGAGCTACTAGTGGTCTATTGGTGATAGACAACTAGTAGCGTTATCCAATCACAAACCTTCTTATAAATGGAATATTCCTATCCTGACCAATCAGAAGCCACGACATATTCACGCTGCAAGCAAAACCTGAAATCTAGGCCAAACATGGCGTCCGCTAAAATTTATATACGAGTGATGAAATCATGAAAACATTGGCCCGAAAATAATGGAAAATTGTTCAGTTTCCTTTGATCAATATTTCCTTTGACCAAGGCAAATTTCCAAATAGTTGGAAATCTGCCAAGGTTATAGCACTATTTAAGTCTGGTGATCCGAAAGATTGTGATAATTACAAGCCTATTTGTAAGCAAAATAATCGAACGTTCAGTTCATAGTCAATTTTCCAACTATCTTCAAACAAATGGACTCCTATCAGCTCATCACAGCCCTGCTTAAGTTTACTGATAATCTCCTTTCTATCATGGATAAAGGTCAAGTAACTGGTGTTGTATATTTGGACTTTAAGAAAGCCTTCGACACTGTGGACCATGTCTTGCTTTTTCGTAAACTTCGTGCACATGGTGTTACTACATCCTGTCTTACATGGTTCAGGTCTTATCTTTCTGATCGTATGCAACAAACAGCAGTTGGAGATGGCGAAGGCTAAAAGGGATGACTCAAAAGGACCTTCTCATTTTTAAGATCTAGTCCTACCCTAATCCCAATAATAATCCTAACCGTAACCCTAACCTTGATCCTAACTTTAACCCTAATCCTAACGTTTGGAGGCGCGAAGAAAATTCCATCGCTGTTCCATAGTCTTCAAATCATTGAAGAAACAGATTGATTTTGCTTTTGATGTCACGGGATCTAGCATTCATGACTACCCAACGAGAAATAGCAGTACAGTAAAAACCCGCGTATAAGAACCTGGGTTTTAAGAACCTATTAGGCTAAAATGTTCATTTTAAGCACCCTCCACATAAGAACCTATTAAGGCTAAAATTTTAAGTTAGGTTCTTATCAGTGGCGTTGTGGTAAAAGTGCATCTAGGTAGAAACTGATGAATTGGGATAATCTGTGTGTAAGTCTATTAAGTTTACCATTCAAATAGTTCCTCTACTACCACTGAACTAATATAAAAAAGCTTTCTGACCATCTCAGGCTCTGTGAGAATCACAAAAAATATATCCCAATAAAATAAATAATAGCAAAATATCAAAACAAATTAAGCTCCTAATGGCCATTCCTCAGCTTCTCAAGTCAATGTGAGATCATTTAAAGTGATAGATCCTTCCTTGAGATGTAGCATATCAATTGTTTTTGATTATGTGCTGATAGATATACATGAACAATGAGGGTTTTTATCTCGTTGAGTTCCTTTATCTGGTTTCTGTGATCTGCTGAATTTTACTGATGTTGATATTATCAGAAAAGTCCTTCGTAGATAATTTTCTCTTGAGCTTTTCCAGATATGAATGATTAGCCACAAGTCTGTAGTCCACAGCGATTTCAACCCCTTTTCCTTTCCCAGCATTGAGCCTATTTCCAATGCATTCCGCTTCAAGTTCTCCAGAATCATTTAGGAACTTATAAAAGAGCCTCGACAATTCCTTTGGTACATGACCAACCAGGTTTCCATCTTGGTTTTTGACTGCCACAGCATATTTGTCGTGAGGATTGTCGTGCTCCATCTCGCATGTCAATATTTCACCAGGTAGCCTCGCACAGTTGCTTCAATATACATTTCAAACATATTCATGTTTCTTCTCGTCAATTAAAGTAAGTTTGAAAGACGAATTTCCCTTCTGATTTCCCTTCAAGACACTATCAAAGATGGCGGGCATTCAGTGGCAGTGGGTATTGACCGCTGACCAATAAGTCTTTCTTGTAAAACTTTATTACAAGGACAAACCGTGGGCTCAATATAAAGAATTTGGATCGCGGGCTCAAAACGAAGGCTGAATTTCTAAAACAAACAATCTTCGCCGGTTTTGAGCCATGCGCAGAGTAGAAAGTAGACATGAATCGTACGCTTTTTGACTGTGGAATCAAGAAATCTGTAGAGACAAGAAAAGGAGAGAAGTTTGACATCACAAGTGTGTTACCAAAGTCTGTAAAATTACCGAACAAGCCAATCGAATGTGAGATTTGCAAAGAATCCTTTGCGGCGAAGAAGTACCTTGATTCACATGTACGATGGAAACATGGCAGCGATCTATTAAACATCAAATCCAAACCAGTGATTACTTCCAGCTACACTGAAAGCGGAAAGGTATCTAATAATGAGTGCACACTGGTGCTAGCTAACCCGAGTGTGGTGGATACGAGAGAGCACGAGGTGGCAAAACCTGAAAACAGGAGAGGAAGCAGCCAGCGAAGGTCATACACTGTTGAATGCAAGGACTCTTGAACGGCTAGACATTTTCAGTGAACTAAAGGTTAAAAAGAAGTGGGAAAAGGTTGCACAAGAACAAGGAGTTAGCAAGTCGCTTGTCGTAAAATGGAACAATATAAGGGATAAGATAAAAGCCGAATCTGAACGCAACAAGCAAAAGAAAAATGCTGGAGGTGTGAAGTCGGCAAGACAAAGGAGAAAGCTTGTAGGTGACAAAGCAAAGAACAGTGAGAAATATCCCTTAGCATCAGCACGAGTTATTGTTGAATTTAAATTAAGGAGAGCGAAAGGATGCAAAGTATCAAAGCTATGGCTAAAGAAAAAAAATGAAATCCAAAATCGAAGAATGCTATGGAAAAGAAGAAGCTTGTAAGTTTAAAGGAAGTGGTAACTGGTTTCAGAGATTTAAGAAACGACATGGTATTTCATTCAGGAGAAGAACAAACAAGAAAAAAGATGCAGCTGATGAGGGAAGAGAAACAATCCAGAAATTTCACCGTGACCTAAGGGAGGCTGTTAAGTCAAGGAGAAGACGAGTTAATTCAACTCAGGATGTGAAGTATGGGCGGTGGACACCACAGAACCGATACAATATAGACCAAGTTCCCCTGCCCTTTGTTGTAGAACAGGACAAAACATATGATGTAACAGGTAACAAGCAAGTTTGGGTTTCTCAACCCTCTTCTGGTCTTGACAAAAGGCAGGCTACACTGCAGCTGTGCATACGGGCAGAGGGAGATCAACATGTAAAACCTGCAATTGTGTTCCGAGGTAAAGGGAACGTGTTTAGTGCTGAGAAAGCCCAATATGATCAAGATGTTGATGTGTATTTTCAAAGTTCTGCCTGGATGGACACCCAGTTAAACCAGGAATGGGTAAGAAGGACATTGATACCAGGGATTGGAACTTCTCCCCAAGAGAAAGTCATATTTGCTGATAATGTTGGATTTCAACAAGAGAAGGGCTTTCATGAAATGTGTAGGAAAAATATCAATGCCATCATTTATCTGCTCCCAGAAAATCATACAGACAAAGTTCAGCCTATAGATGCTGGGTTTGGAAAACAGATGAAGGCAAAGTTTGGTGAAGCAATGGATAAATGGCTAGAGGAGGATGATAATTTGGACATGTGGCATGATAGATTAAGTGCGAAGAAAAGGAGAATCCTCATGACACAGTGGGCCGGAGAAGCATGGAGGAAGCTCTCCTTAGACAAGATGTTCGCTAAGAAACTTTTCATGAAGACTGGTTGTCTAATGACAGCTGATGGCTCTGATGATAATATGATCAGACCTCAAGGGCTAGAGCCATACAGTTTTTAATTTTATTTTTCATTCCTCATTTAGAATGGAAGCTTGGAACTAGTTTTCTTGGTATCAACTTTGAAAGGGCATTTCAGAGAACTGACTATGAGTTTGTTTGAACATATGTTTTGTTAAGGACATACAGCCTTTCGGCATTATGGTATAAATGATTACTGTACATTTGATATGTATTACGAGATGATATTTATAATATATTTAAGTGAAATTCATATGAAAATACAGTACAGTATAAGAACCTATTTTAAGAACCTTGGTAGCCTAAATTTGCTTTAAGTACCATTTATATAAGAACCTGTTTAGGCTAAATTGAAAAATTAAGGTTCTTATACGCGGGTTTTTACTGTATTGGGGTATTTTATAGACGATTGGAATAAACTTAATCAAGAAGTGTAATCTATGACGACTTTTAAATCTTTCAGATATAAATTTTGGAGAATTTCTATACATATTGTTTTATTATTCGTGTGAGCTGTAAGTAATATTTTTTTAATCTTTAGACAAATTTTAGGTAATTTCCTAGATTTATTGTAATTTCTATGTATTTTATTGTAATTTGTTTTGATTGTTTTGAGGTCCCTCATGAAAATCATCTTTGGATGACTGGGGTTTCCTCTTAAAATAAATGTTTCGTTCGTTCGTTCGTTCGTTCGTTCGTTCGTTCGTTCGTTCGTTCGTTCGTTCGTTCGTTCGTTCGTTCGTTCGTTCGTTCGTTCGTTCGTTCGTTCGTTATGCCTATGGAGTATACAGCTAAATCAATTAACGTTGTCCTCGACAAAGCTAAAAGGCCAAAGCTAAAAGGTCAAAGCCAAGCGCGAAAAGTACGATAATAGTGACAAGTTTTAATTTAGTTGTGTCGAAATTCTCCATTAAAAATTGAAATACAGGGAGAGTTGTAGCCAAGAGCTAAAAGTTTGAAGGAAATCGTACTTTCGCGCTTGGCTTTGACCTTTTAGCTTTGTCAAGGACAACGTTAATTGATTTAGCTGTATATACACCAAATGTGAAGCAAAGTAATAGCGAAGCTCGGTAATGACGTCAGTATGTATGTTTGTCTGAGTTTGTAATTTATTCTTGTTTATTCTTGTATTAATAATCTGGCACCCTAAATAGCCATTTTCTATTGTTGGGAACCCTTGAGATTGAATTTTGGTTTGTTTGTCTGAGTTTTGGTTCTATATAAATAGCAAAAGTGTTTATGAAACGAAAATTGAGGTGACTTTTTTATTGATTTATTTGAAAGAAATTCTCAAACGATAAAGAATGGCGTTGGTAGTTCTTTAATATCTTATCTCGTTCTCGAGTTATTCAAGATTGTGTAATATGACCTATGACGTCACTAGTTGTACCCATCATTATGATGAATCAGAAAATGAAGCATATCTTCAAAAATATTGAGCAAAATTGTTTGAAACTTTAAACAAGTATACAGGTCACTAAATTGAATATCCCCACGTCAACTTTATCGTTACCATAGCAATATATATTAGTTCTCTGACCTTTCATCCTGCAGCAAAAATTTTCAATTTTCCACCATGCCCTACAAAGATTTTGACTCGAAGTTGCTCTGTTTTGTTGGCAATACTATTGAAAATATACCTCACTGATCAACAGTTTAATATTGGTTTAGAAAAGGCAGAATATAAACAAGTTTATGAGAGGAATAAAGGAGTCTGAGAACTAATATATTACCATGGCAACGATAAAGTTTACGTGGGTTATTCAATTTAGTGACCTGTATACTTGTGCAAAGTTTCAAGGAATTTTGGTCAATAGTTTTGAAGATATGCTTCATTTTCTGATCCATCATAATGGTGGGTACAACTAGTGACGTCATAGGTCATATTACACAATCTTGAATAACTCGAGAACGAGATAAGGTATGGAAGAACTACAAATGCCATTCTTTATCGTTTGAGGAGCTCTTTCAAATAAATCAATAAAAAAAGTATCTCAATTTCGTTTCATAAACACTTTAACGCGCTCCGCTATTGCAATATGGTTTTTTGTGTGCGATTGTTTATCATGTGCCATCGAGCTACTCTACATTTTGACTGGGTATACTTCTACAAACAAAAAGGTGAAACTATCTGAAAATTTCGAACAATGTTTGAAAAGACTTTTTTAGCCCTCGTTGATTATCAGATCATAGACAACTCGGCTCGTTATCTAATTGTTAATTAGCATAATTTCTGAGCTTAAACGAGTTCTGATTGGCTGACTGACCGATAACTCGCGTAGCGCGGTGACTATCACATCACCAGAAATCATACTTGAAAACGTGTTTTTGTGACCACTATACTGAGTTTATTCGTTCCAGTCCCTCTCAGAATCATCGTTTTGATGTATGGTTTCTAAAACATGACGATTTTTTTTCAAAATGGCGACCACACTATTATAACTAACAAATGGTCGAAAGCGCTCAAAAACTTAGCATAAAGACATTGATTTCTCTCAAGATAGAATTGTCTAGGTTAAGGAAGATGTTTATCGTATAAATATTTGTATTGTTACGTCTGTTTTGATCGTAAGCTGTCAAGCGTGAAGAAAACAGCGAGCATTGGATTCACAAATTATATCTAACACAGTTGAAACTGTCTATTTAAAACTTCTCAATTGGATATTCAGTTCAGGCCTGAAATTATACTAAAAGAATTAGTCACCCCAGTCTCGGTGATTACAGTCGATGAATATTCACCTCGCCGCTCGGTAAATATTCATCGATAATCACCTCGACTCCAGTGACTAATTGTTAAATAGAAACATTTGGGGTAAAAGTCGCGTGATTTCGATAGAATGTTTAGTTTTTTCATGAAAAATGTGAAATAAAAGTTATTTTATTGGGTTAGAAACTTGTAAATTTATGCTAAAACAATCAGACAACTCGCCCTTGTTTTATATGAGCGATAGTCAACTCCGCTCCGCCTTGTTGACTATCTGCTCATAATAGAAAACTCAGGCTAGTTATCTAATTGTTAAATACATGTAGATATCGAGTTGTTTCGAATAACGGATTTCTCTAATGCTTATGTCTTAATAACGAACATAAGTTAGTTTCTACTAAAAAAGTTACAGTATTCCGTGCATATAACGTCTGTGGGGATTTAACATATTTGTAATCTATGGATTCTCCTGAGATAAATTGTAATATATCTTGTCAGCTGAAAATTTCATCTTCATAGACTTTTTTGCTGTTAAAGTTGACGGAATGACGTCAAATCGGGAATCTGTAAATAGGTTTCCATGTAGACAGATTCCCGATTTGACGTCATTTCCGTAAACTTTAACAGCAAAAAAGTCTTTGAAGATGACATTTTCAGCTGACAAGATATATTACAATTTATCTCGGGATAATCCATAGATTACAAATATGTTAAATCCTCACAGACGTTATTGGCACAGCATTTAAAATTATACAACGCGACGACAATTATTAAGATACAGAGTATTTATGTTCACAAATTTACTTCGTATTTTAAATATTGAAAGTCTATGCAAAGGATGAGATGGTTTTCGGTTGATATATAAAAACATAACGTTTTAATTTTGCATTAATTATTTCCCCCAAAACTTGGGATATAATCTGTGCATGGAAGATGCAACCACGAGTACCTGTATGTTCACAGAACGCGCTTACTGCGGGTCAATCATGTGGCAGCAACAAATGAACAATGATATACACTGTATATATATATATATATATATATATATATATATATATATATATATATATATATATATATTATATATATATATATATATATATATATATATATATATATATATATATATATATATATTAGTTGAGTGGGCAAAATGCACAGCTGCCAATAAATAATAAGGTGATACAGATAAGTTCTCGCAATCGATGGTTGAGTTCCGATAATTTCAGAGCAGCCTGCCACGACATTCATCCGAGCCACACAAACAATGGAGAACTTTGTCGCGAACGCTGCCAACCTCGTACATGTAGTCCCAATTCAACTCTTCTCCAGCTTTGATGTTACTACAGAAACGAAATAAAAAAGCACTCTTGCAGTACTCGCAACATTTTCCTCTGCCATTAACCACTTTCCATCTCGAATATTAAGTGCAAACGCCAAATAATATTTACATATCAAAAGTAACGACCAAAGGCGTGGAATGGCGTAGAATCCTTCCAATTTAACGAACTGCGCAAACGTCTTGTATAATCCCTACCCATGCAGTTTTTAGTTTATATAGAGATTAGGGATTTTAGCTTATATAGAGGGTTTAGAGAGAGTTTAGCTTATGTAGTGGGTTTAGAGAAAGTTTAGTTTATATAGAGGGTTTAGAGAGTTTAGTTTATATAGAGGGTTTAGAGAGAGTTTAGTTTATATACAGGGTTTAGAGAGAGTTTAGTTTATATAGAGGGTTTAGAGAGAGTTTAGTTTATATAGAGGGTTTAGAGAGAGTTTAGTTTATATAGAGGGTTTAGAGAGAGTTTAGTTTATATAGAGGGTTTAGAGAGAGTTTAGCTTATATAGAGGGTTTAGAGAGAGTTTAGTTTATATACAGGGTTTAGAGAGAGTTTAGCTTATATAGAGGGTTTAGAGAGAGTTTAGTTTATATAGAGGGTTTAGAGAGAGTTTAGTTTATATAGAGGGTTTTTTAGTTTATATAGAGGGTTTAGGGAGAGTTTAGTTTATATACAGGGTTTAGGGAGAGTTTAGCTTATATAGAGGGTTTAGAGAGAGTTTAGTTTATATAGAGGGTTTAGAGAGAGTTTAGTTTATATAGATGGTTTAGGGAGAGTTTAGTTTATATAGAGGGTTTAGCTTATATAGATGGTTTAGAGAGAGTTTAGTTTATATAGATGGTTTAGGGAGAGTTTAGTTTATATAGAGGGTTTAGGGAGAGTTTAGTATATATAGAGGGTTTAGAGAGAGTTTAGTTTATATAGATGGTTTAGGGAGAGTTTAGTTTATATAGAGAGTTTAGTTTATATAGATGGTTTAGAGAGAGTTTAGTTTATATAGATGGTTTAGGGAGAGTTTAGTTTATATAGAGGGTTTAGGGAGAGTTTAGTATATATAGAGGGTTTAGAGAGAGTTTAGTTAGAGAGAGTTTAGTTTATATAGAGGGTTTAGAGAGAGTTTAGTTTATATAGAGGGTTTAGAGAGAGTTTAGTTAGAGAGAGTTTAGTTTATATAGAGGGTTTAGAGAGAGTTTAGTTTATATAGTGGGTTTAGAGAGAGTTTAGTTTATATAGTGGGTTTAGAGAGAGTTTAGTTTATATAGAGGGTTTAGAGAGAGTTTAGTTTTATATAGTGGGTTTAGAGAGAGTTTAGTTTATATAGAGGGTTTAGAGAGAGTTTAGTTTATATAGAGGGTTTAGAGAGAGTTTAGTTTATATAGAGGGTTTAGAGAGAGTTTAGTTTATATACAGGGTTTAGAGAGAGTTTAGCTTATATAGAGGGTTTAGGTTATATAGAGGGTTTAGAGAAAGTTTAGTTTATATACAGGGTTTAGAGAAAGTTTAGTTTATATACAGGGTTTAGGGAGAGTTTAGCTTATATAGAGGGTTTAGAGAGAGTTTAGTTTATATAGAGGGTTTAGAGAAAGTTTAGCTTATATAGAGGGTTTAGAGAGAGTTTAGTTTATATAGAGGGTTTAGAGAAAGTTTAGCTTATATAGAGGGTTTAGAGAGTTTAGCTTATATAGAGGGTTTAGAGAGGGTTTAGTTTATATAGAGGGTTTAGAGAGAGTTTAGTTAGTTAGAGAGAGTTTAGTTTATATAGAGGGTTTAGAGAAAGTTTAGCTTATATAGAGGGTTTAGAGAGTTTAGCTTATATAGAGGGTTTAGAGAGGGTTTAGTTTATATAGAGGGTTTAGAGAAAGTTTAGTTTATATAGAGGGTTTAGAGAGGGTTTAGAGAGTTTAGCTTATATAGAGGGTTTAGAGAGGGTTTAGCTTATAGAGAGGGTTTAGCTTATAGAGAGGGTTTAGCTTATAGAGGGTTTAGAGAACGTTTAGTTTATATAGAGGGTTTAGAGAGGGTTTAGCTTATAGAGAGGGTTTAGAGAGTTTAGATTATATAGAGGGTTTAGAGAGGGTTTAGCTTATGTAGAGGGTTTAGAGAAAGTTTAGTTTATATAGAGGGTTTATAGAGGGTTTAGAGAGGGTTTAGAGAGGGTTTAGCTTATATAGAGGGTTTAGAGAAAGTTTAGTTTATATAGAGGGTTTAGGGAGAGTTTTGGTTATAAAGAGAGTTTAGGTTATATAGAGGGTTTAGAGAGGGTTTAGTTTATATAGAGGGTTTAGAGAGAGTTTAGCTTATATAGAGGGTTTAGGTTATATAGAGGGTTTAGAGAAAGTTTAGTTTATATAGAGGGTTTAGAGAAAGTTTAGTTTATATAGAGGGTTTAGGGAGAGTTTTGGTTATAAAGAGAGTTTTGGTTATAAAGAGAGTTTTGGTTATAAAGAGAGTTTAGGTTATATAGAGGGCCGGTATATAGAGGGTTTAGAGAGGGTTTAGGTTATATAGAGGGTTTAGGTTATATAGAGGGTTTAGGTTTCATATAAACATAATAATGATTCAATTTGCGAAATTCTACGCTCATCTAGATATTTCCATCCTAATTTGAAAAGGATGTCTTTGGAACGTACATTTTATAAGTATCTCCACTGCTACTGAGACCCGAGAACGAAGGTTATAAAAATGTAGTGGTTCGATTGATATATGCACTGCCTATGTACTGCCTTTATCGTTAAAGTGCCTATCTCACGTTTGGGAATTTTACATATTCGTAATATTTAGTCTTCCTGAGCAAAATCATAATATATATTTGTCAGCCAAAAATATCATTTTCATGCCGTTTTTCGCTGTCAAAGTTACCGGATGTGATGTCGCAAGAGGCATTCCAAACCAGTTTTCTTTTGTTACTTGCAACAAATACGCTTCTTGTGACATCACATCAGACAACTTTAACAGCAAAAAAGTCCATGAAGATGAAATTTTCGGCTGACAAGATATATTACGATTTTTCTCAGGAAAACCCAAATATTACGAATATTTAAATCCCCAAATGTGAGATATATATAATCGTTTACTACGCATTTCAGCAACAACAGATCGAATAATCGCAGGAAATTATTTTGATTTCGAGCATTTATTCTCTCCAGCAAAAAATACGTGAGAAGTGTTTTTACAATTTGATTTGATCCATTCGTTTCGGAATTATCTCTCTTCAAACATTTCAAAACAGCCCTATTTTGAATTCCTGGGACTAGCGTGACGTTACTTAAGGGACGAAAGTCTCCCATATGAGATGTTATTAGGTTAATTATTAGGTAGTGATCGTTACGCTACTATTCAATGTCTACTTGCTTTATTATACTTGTTTAGATAAAGTGTTTCTGGTATCCCTATTTTAGAAGGAAACATTGGCAACAAAAATTAAGTTTATCTAATATGAAAGAACTCGTAAAATGATAGAGTAACATCCTTTTACAACTTTTCGGTATTTTACTTCGTTTTGGAAATATTTCAGTTAGGGTAGAGAATTTTCCACTAATTAAAAATGGCTTATATCTAAGTGATTGCTAAGTTTACAATGTTCATCATCATGAGGAGTTATTATACGCACATTTTCAAGTAAATTTGTGGAACAAACTTGAAGATGGAACTAATATTTTAATGAGTGAAAATTCTCTACGCTGCACCTGACGTCAGAGACCATCTCATTTACATATCAAACAAACTGAAATCTTTCAAAAACGAGGTAAAATACGGAAAAGTTGTAAAAGGTGTTACTCGATCATTTTACGAGTTCTTTCATATTAGACAAACTTAATTTTTGTTGTCAATGTCCTTTAAACGACTAGGAGTTATAAACAATTAAAATCTCGATTTTCATATGCAGCTAATTAAGAAACGGCTGCTTTTAATAGTTGTAGAAACTTTAAAAAACGTTGAAACCATTTGAAACTTACCTTTGTGCAAAGAAGGCGACCCATGGAAACCTCAGGTCATGTGTATCGACAAACACATTCTGTACGAACAGATTAGGCGTACAAGAGTGCTGTGAAGATAAAGAGATATTAAACATGCCAAGGTATCTATAACACCAAATACGTACTAGTAAGTACTGGTAGGTACCTATAACACCAAATACGTACTAGTAAGTACCTATAACACCAAATACGTACTAGTAAGGTACCTATAACACCAAATACGTACTTGTAAGTACTGGTAAGGTACATTACCTATAACACCAAATACGTACTAGTAAGTACTGGTAGGTACCTATAACACCAAATACGTACTAGTAAGGTACCTATAACACCAAATACGAACTAGTAAGGTACCTATAACACCAAATCAGGCCTGAATATTACCGCCGGACACCGGCAGCTTGGATCTGCTGCCGGACATCAATGTCCGGCCGACTCGACCACTTATAGACCAAATTTTGTCTCCCAGTAAGTTAAGCGTTTATATGACAATCCAGCTACTTTGATATTTATCGACCACGTACACATGACATGTGGCTCAAAATTTGTCGTATTTTAGATTCACTGTAGAACTTTGTACATAAAAGTTGAGTTCTTTTTGTTTTGTTTTGTATTGACTTGTTTTACAAATATTGTGAGCTGTGTAAATAATGTTCCCTCCATCGAACTGTAGTTCTCCACAAAATCACAAAGTATTAAAGTTTTGAAATATAATTATTCACTCGCAATACGCGTCTACATCACACACAGTCTCAATCACAACTCAACTTTTTGTTATTGACCCTCCCTTCTTACTAGCGTTCCCATTGGCTAACATGAGGACAAGCGTTTGATGACCTGTCATCACGGATAACTAACCGAACTTAATATAAACCTATAACTGTTGATCTTCAATCACCAATTACTCTAAAATTGTCAGCAAATTCCTAACAGCTGCTTTCAAGAATTATTGTGAATGTTTTCGAAAGTTAGGCGAAATACCTACCGACGCCTATCCGCTGAAAGAGAGCGGGCTCACCAGAAGCATGTGACTGCGAATCGAAACAAAGATGGCGATTCAAAGTGAGATCTAACAGCGTTGTTCGCTGTATTAGCGACAAGGCTATTAATGTACATCATTTATCACACTGCATTACATAACGGCAAAATTATTTAGTGTCATGCTAAAACGATTCGGGCATAAAATTAACAAACCGTGTCCGACAGAAAAGTGGTCTTGTCCGGCCGATTTACTCTGTGGCCGGACATCGTGTCCGGCGAGCTCCAAAAAATTATATGCAGGCCTGAAAATACGTACTATAATAGTAAGGTACTGGTAAGGAACCTATAACACCAAGTACGATATTATCGATATACAGGGTATATTCTACATGAAGTGCATAATGTCAAAATGTTTTATTATTTGAGCTTTGAGCTGTGCTTTAAAAGTTTGTTTGCCCGAGTATGACGACAAATCGGGAATTTGTTTTCCTTTTCTGGCTTCCGTATACTGAATGAGGATTTAGTGAAAAAGTTAGATCAAAAGTTAGATCTCTAGCATCAGAATATTGTATTCGAAATGTGACTGATTTCAACTCTCAAAGTTTGTCCATTGACATAGTTTAACGTTACAAAATAGGGAAAGACTGGGATTGAATATATGTGGTATATGACGTATGCAGGTGGATCATTAATGTTCAAATCCATTGTTCTTATACGCATAGTACACCTGCATCGTCACAAGACAATGAACCGCGCGTTTCAGATTTCACCAAAAACATTTAGCCATGCCAAACTTTGAGAGTTGATAACTCGAAAATTATGCAGCAGATTCACTTGGAATTTTCAGTGTACGCTCTTGCCGTGGTACTTTGTCCGTTAAAGCCAAAAAAATGCTAGCGATTTTTTCACTTCGTAGACACTTTAAAAAGGATAGCTTAATAATTGATGGTTTGACAATTAAAATAAAGAGAGCAAACTAATGTAAAAGGTCCAAACAGTATCGACGCTAAAAATCAATATTACTAATACTGCTCAATATCACTGAGTGTGTTACATTGATTGTTGATTTGGTTTGCAACTTATTTACATTCTTTAATGGTCATAACACAGCACAACCATATGCAAACTTTCACACTGAAAATATCATGAGATTTACTATTTACGAGATTTACTATTTTTGATATTTTTGATATTACCGTAAATGTTTTGATGTTTTGTGCCATATCTACAATACATCTTAAGGTGGCTCCCTACCCTTTAAATCATAGGGGTCTGGTATCTAATCTCGCAACGTGCGTGATTCGTGTATAAAATTACGAACGCGAGAAATTTGCGTGTAACGTCCACGCAAAAAGTAAACAGACTATATTAAAAGCATTCAAAAATGGCTGCATTTCTAAGTTTATTTCGCTTTATAAAAACAAATTTTCGCGGTTTCATTTATTTTAAAAAAATTACTAAAATAAACAATGGGTTAAAATTCAATTATGACACGAGTTCGTTTCTGAGACAACTCTCAAACTGCGAATCCTACGGGCGGAAAGAACCATTGGTCAGCGACGGCGAAAACTCGGCATTAAAAACACCACATTTTCTGGGATTTGTGGCTTGTTTATTCGGAGTTATTTTGGGAAATAAGCTTAATACGGCTGGAGACGGTGAAGTGGTACACAGGCATCCAGGTACACTCGATACAAAAAGCTAAAGCTGACATGAACTATCTCGACAAGCGCCATAATTTACTTCAAACATTTGTTGGTAATCTTTATCATCCAAAGGATAGTAATAGTCCTCTAACTCAGGGTATGGATCAAAAACTTGCTGCTAGTGGTCTTTCGTACGACGATCTGTTGACTTTGTACAAGAAATTTGGAGAACCAGGTGTTATCGCTGTCTTGCCATTGTGCGAGTCACGACTCACGAAGAGCAAAAAGAATAAAAGATACTAGGAAATATCGTTCAATATCTGGTAAATCAAACTACATAATTCATGAAGAAAAGATAGATAAGCCTCTTCTTTTGTCTTTACCACGTAAAGTAATTTCTAGATGGCTAACGACTAACGTCCAAACAAAAATATATGCATTGCTGATTTCCAAACAAAATACGCGTGTTTTCCAAAATGCGCCTGCAATTTTATGCACGCGCATGACAAACCATTGATCTTGTGGGGTCTCCAAAGTATTTTGGCCGCGTAGCTTTCCCATATGTTAATTGCAACGGCATTCGCCAAAACGCCTGGTAACATATCCTAAAATTTGGCACAGCAATAGATTAATGCACGGAGGTTTTGTTGAAGAAATTTAAGAAAATTCTGTAGAACCAAAATAAAGAAAACAGCGATTTTTTATACAGCGAGAACCTCTCTACAGATTTGTTTTATTTTTCACATGGGGTTTCCAAACCATAAATAATCTAACATTAGCACAACAAATTTGGGGGTCACCAGGCTTATTATCGAAATATAAGTCAAAATGGTATATAAATGTGATATTTTTGAAAATTATAAAGCCCAACGGTTGCCATGGTAACACATTATGCTTTTGTTACTCTTTTGTGCCATGTTTGGTTATTCTCATATTAGTATAAAATAATGTCAATGGGTGCTTCCATCAAACCTGCTTGCATATATAAGGCATATTTGTAGGCGCAGCTTAAAAGCCCTCGAACTGTAGGGAGCCACCTTAAATCGTTCCTCGTACAAGATTGATGAAGCTGTGAATCGAAAAACAAAGCGCACGGTAAGGTAAGATTAAAAATTGAAAATTAACAAGCGGCAGGCACATGATATCCATTCACACACCAAGTTTAATTTGATTTTATAAATGGTGACATTTTGAATTTTCATGATGCTACGTGTGCGTGCAAGTGTTTCAACCTAATTTATGATAATTAATGCTAATTTATATTAACATAATGTTTCTTGTTCGCAACAGTTATGGTTATTTTCCAGAGATATCAATAGGACAAAGACGTGGTTCAATTTTGGATGTTTTTCATCCGGACAGGAAAGAGTTTAGGTATGCATGTAAAATAAGCAAGGTAGCAAAATTGGCGTAACGACATGTTGACTCAAATTACAATACATCACAGGGCTTACGTTCAAAAATCTCCCACAATTCCCAAATGTCTTGGCATCAATGACGTAACAATGTTCTTCCTGGAAAAACGAGCGAGTCTTGACATGTTTCACAGGAAGGCTGTCGTTTCCCTTTGATTTATCACCTAGAATAAAAAAAGAACAATGAACTACTACAGTAACTGATAACTGTTTGAATCGAAACGTTATACTATAAGCTCGAGACATATATGTGCTGTTAGCATATACCAAAACAGTGAATAGTGCTTTTCGCGCAATCTGATTGGTTCCTCTAGCTCGGGATATCCTGCACTATTCACTGTTTCGCAAAACAAGATGGTGTCCTTCTCTTGAACGACTTTTCTTTTTATGTAATGCAAGAAATTGGTAAAAGCAGGAAGGTAGAAAACAATTACTGTATGCAGGGAAATTATTTTAGGTAATATTTATGAAAAACAAGTTGCAAAAGATAATAGAAAGTGCTCAAAAACCCGCAGAACAACGAAATAAATGTGCTCCAAAAACAAACTCGATTGAACGAACTGACTGTTGTCAGTTTTCTTTAGAAAAGTGTACTCCGTATAGTTCATATATCGATATTCTCCTTTATATAGTTTATGAGACAATTTGAATTGCCTTTCATATAGAATTTAATAACATTTACAAACATTAAAAATAATTTCAGTTACAACAAAAATTGGGCAAAACTTAAATAATTTACGGTATCGGCCGTAAAGATTACCGCGATACACTGCCAAAGAAACTGGCGAGTAATGAACTGAATACTAAACAAATGACCTGGTTATGACCAGGGAAACATACTACCGATTTTATAACAGTAAACACCCACAGAAATTATTTGTAAATTAAAGGAAATTCAACGACTAAACACATCAAAAATAAAAACGCTTATATAACTCATCTTTTGCAAAGAACAACTCGTTTACTCACCCAGAATTCATTAGCTATCCTTTGTCCTAAGGTTTCCCATTTACAGTATTAAAATATTTCCTTTGGGCTAAAATCCAGTGGTCTTTTGCCTTACTGTGATCCAACTTCAAAACGAGCTTCGAAAGGTTTTCAAAATGACCGGGCTGTCAGCTTGTCAAAACTGATAAACAACTCCATATATGGAGTTGCCACCTTGGGAGAATTTAGTTTTGCCTTGCGTTTCGCAACAATTCCTGGCTAAATTATAATGAAACTAACCAAATTTACCTAATTTTTATCAATTTGTTTTGGTATATGCTAAAACAATTATTCACCTCAGTGTCAGTGAATAGTGGTGGATATTTACCTCGACGCTTCGCGTCTCGGTAAATATCCACCACTATTCACTTCCACTTCGGTGAATAATTGTTAATTATTATACATTCAAACTTCATTCTCTCTCCTTATTGGTCAACATACTCCAGTTAATTCACATACTCCAGATTGTTTAATTGTTTAATAACACTTTATCACTCATAATACAAAAAAAGAGAAGAAAAATACATGAATGGATGGGTACTAGCAAGGGGAAACTTAATTCCCATTTAAAAACTACTCCCCAACAAATAAAAAAAAGTATAAAAATACAAGAAGCTAATTACAATATACTAGGCATACTCGATTGTATGTACTTCTGATGAGATCCTAAAAATAACAATAACTTGGCCTTAAAAGACTCCAAAGAAGATGCATTGACAACATCTGCAGGTAATGAATTCCAATCACATATATATCGATTGAAAAAAGAAAATTTAAAATAGTTTGTGTGTACGGTTTTGGGGCGTAACTTAAAGTCATGATTACTTCTTGTTCTTGTTCTGCCAACCATATCAAAGAAACTGGTGTAATCAATGTCACAATGGCCGAAAATAATTTTATATAATTGAACAATACATAAATGTTTTCTCCGAAGCTCCAGGGTCATCCAATTAAGGTTAGAAAGTCTCTCCACATATGATTCATCAGGACGACAGATCAAACGGGTTGCACGACTTTGAATAGATTCCAGAGCTTTACTGTGTTTTATTAAATACGGATTCCAAACTTGGCATCCATATTCTAATATATAGGTAGGACCAATGACCTGAAAGCAACTTTTATTCCAGCTTGGTTTTTCCTGAACGTTCTTCTTATTAAACCTAGTACACGGTTGGCTTTAGAACAAGTGGAGTTGATATGATAGTTCCAAGATAGGGTGGATTCTAGCCATATGCGCAAATGCTTATGTTGAGACGTTGATGATAGTACCTGATCGCAAACCTCATATTGACAAATAAGTGGTGACTTCTGTCTAGTTAAATGAAGAACCTTACACTTATCAGTTTTCAATGAGACCTGCCGAGACTTTGTCGAAAGCCTTAGCAAAATCAAAAAAATGGCATCAATCGCCCCTCGATTATCCAGGATACTAAACCAATGATGCAATAGTTGTAACAGCTGGGTTATACATGATCGAGATTGTCTAAAGCCATGTTGGTTATCAGACAATAAGTTATAACTCGCTAAGAAATCCATAAAATGTTTATGAATAATTCGCTCCGTTGATTCCGCTTTCCCGATTGATGAATATGCCTCCTGATCACCATATTCGATATAACTTGGGATACTGGAATTTCCATGCAGTGCGCGATTTAACGAAAGACCAAAACTGTTTTGGATGATCACGTAAAGAGGTCGTAAGCTTATTAACATAACTCGAATAGGCTTTATTAACCTTGCTTTTAACTTCATTACTAAATTTCTTATAACGGAACCATAAATGTTCATCATCAAAAGACTTAGCTTGTTTCCACAAACTACGTTTCTTGTGAATTAGTTTCTTCAAATCGGCATTAAACCTGCATGACACATTACGTTTTGGTCTTATAAACTTTGTAGAAATACTCTTCTCAACCGCCTGAAAAAAAGGTTTTCCATGCTTCCCAAACATCATTAATACTCTCCTCAATATACACACAGTTCCAAGGGATATTTGTAAAATCGTTCCTTAAATCAGACCAATTAGCAGAACGAAAATCGAACACTATCCTGGGACTGCGTTTGGGCCTTGTTATCTTCAAGCTAAGTTGAAATTCCACAGACTGATGATCTGAATTGCCAAAACCTTCGCAAATTTCAATATGAGACAGCAACTCAGGAACACGGGTAGGTTCCGAAACAAGCTGATGTAAGAAATAGTCCTCCACAATAGCGCAAAAAGATGATGAAAGGCTATCAATACCCAGTGGTGCTGATGTAGACCATACTATATTTGGAAGATTAAAGTCACCAGTAAAGTTGTTAGCTTACACTACTCAATCAGCATGAGAGAATTCCCATGTTCTTGTAGATAGGATAAATCTATAGCTGGAGGCTTATAAAAAACACCGACTAAAGCCCTTTTATGCGGATTTGGGATAATAACTTCACACCATAGAATTTCGCAATCGATTTTAAATTCAGTTCTTCTAATGCATACTATAGATCATTACTACACGCCAACAATACTCCGCACCATGTCTAGATCCATCCCTTCGTTGAACTAAAAAGTCACAAGGGAAAATTTCAGAATTCTTTATAGAAGAGTCCAACCATGTCTCGGTAACAGCAACGAGGTCGTAGGTGTTTGACGATAAACGCGCTCGAAGTTCAATCTCTTTAGACACGACACTCCTAGCATTTAACGACAAGCAAGAAAGCTTCGGTTTTCGAATGGGAGTGTTGGTAGGACCTGGATTTAACTCGACATTACCATTGAGACGAAGATTACTTAATTGATAAGAGCACACACAATTTGGATAGCAGCTTCACCTTGCTTGAAAGAACGAGCGTTTACCAAATGTTACACGCCTGCAGTTTATAAGAACGGTCGATAAACATCTACGAATAATTATAACCATTAAGAGGTTTGCTTGGTAAACTATTCCCAGGATATTTGTTCGTTGGCGTAGATATAGTGTTACAGCTGCAAGCAATGCGAGAATGATGGAAACCTGCTTCTTCATGAAATGCTTTCCGATCGGACGCCATTTTACGCTGACATCCAAAAAAATATTGACGCTTCCAAAAGAATATTGACGCTGATGACGTCACTACCTCAAAGCGCGCGAAAATTACAAAATAACTTGTAGTAGATTTGCTGAACAGTGACGATGAAGACAACAGTGACGATAGTGTACCGATCATTGGTAATTCTAGGTAGGAGAATATACTGGTCTATAGTAGTGCCAACCTGCGAACATCGTCCCGATGATTATTACATGTACGAGGGAGAATTTCCTCATCAATATAGATGAGTACTGGATGAAGGAGGATATGAACTATTTGAACTCATCCAGTATTCATCAGGGACAATAATTTTTGGTCGAGGGATATACGAAAAAGAAAAAGATTTGGAGGGCAACTGTGCGATTACATAATATATATCATTAATTAATATATATTAGCTATTAAACCTTCCGCTCGATAAGGGCTTGTGATTTAGTAAAATTCGCAAGACAGAAGGCCTGAGGGAATTTTACTAAATGACACAAAGCTAATGCACATATTTATGACACGAAGCTAATGTACTTCTTTATGACACGAAGATTTAAATGCACCTCTTTATGACACGAAGCTAATGCACCTCTTTATGACCCAACGCTAATGCACCTCTTTATGACACGAAGCTAATGCACCTCTTTATGACACGAAGCTAATGCACCTCTTTCTAAGCCGACCTTTCCTCGTGTTCAGTCTTTGAGACACTTTGAATCCATTGACGTCAAACAAGGTCGTACGAGAACTAATACGACCCAGGTTTGACATCAGTAGACGTTGTATTAGAATAAATGAGTTTTAATGAGGTATATTAATTGTTAATGGACCTATAAGAACAAAATAATTCAGGCAAACATGGTATAATTATATATCTAATGAATAATGAGGGTGTTAGGTTCTTAATTATTTTACAAAGCAAAAACAGTGAAACCTGAAAAAACCGGAATCACTAATTGGAGCAGCCCAAAGTATATATATAACCACATGAAGAGTTTTCACATTCTTACCTTTACGAGAAATCTTCTTCTCCGCCATGACTATCCCAGGATTTTTCTCCGATCGGTTGTCGATACCTCCCGACGGGGAGCTCCCTCGACTCGAGTACGACTTAGAAACTGAACTAGAGTTCCTAGAAAGCAAACTAGCTTCCGACTGCAAAGAGCGCTTATCGTCGTCCGCCATGTCGTGTTCCTTGTCAGCATATTTATCAAAGATGCTAGATTTCTCAGAAATGCTAGATTTCCCAGAAATGCTAGATTTCTCAGAAATGCTAGATTTCTCAGAAATGCTAGATTTCTCAGAAATGCTAGATTTTTCAGAAATACTAGATTTTTTCAGAAATACTAGATTTTCCAGAAATCATGTAACCATCAATTACTTCGTGAGTCTCTTTTGAACAAGACATCAACTCGTCCATGTCATGTTTTTCAACCACGAGTTCCTCACGTGGCTCGCTTTCGCTCTCCATGCTTTCCGACTTCACGTCCCCGACCTCGGGATGTGAGAGTTTTGCCTCCGACGTAATAACGCGCTTTTTTAGTTTTTCAATAGTTTCGTCCAATACAGTACCGCGTCGTGTTTCGCCCAACTTCAACACCGGAGGCTCGACGCTTTTTCGGTTGACAAGCAGCCAAACGTTTTAAAGTGACAGCTGATAACAGTTGCTGCGGTAATTCGTTAGCAACCTCATTGGTTTCCCCAGATGCAATGACAGCGTTGTTCGACAGTTTATCCTTGGCTTCGGGTATTACAGTTAATGTTTTCGTTTCCTCTCGATTTCCTTCCGTCGATAACGTGTTAGTACGTTCTCCGGCGGTGCTTTCGTGTTCGTCTTCGTTCTTGCTCTGCTCGCAGTCCACACCCGTATCCGAGGTATCTCCATTTCCGTGGATGGCCGCCAGTGCGTCGTCGCTCATTTCGTCGAGATCGAACTCGGAATTCGACAGCAATACATGCTTTTCTTTTTCACAACCTTAAAGTCAAAGGAAGGTTTTTCTAAAAAATACCCACAGTGCCCTTGTCAACCTCAGGCCACTTCGTTGCCACGGTGGAAAATATCCACGGCATTGGCCGGTCATATGACACCCAGAATTTCTGGGTGTTTTGGTTAAGGATTAGGTAACGAGAACCACATTGATGCCCTGGGTCTGTAAACGTAGTAGACTTTGGGGACGGGGGTTAGAATAATGCGCGAATTTAGCCCTTGACTATAATGCGTATATTTTAGTATAACAACGTGGTTGGACTTGCAGTGTAAATTGAATAAGAAATATGAATAAAATATACAGAAAGAGTAAAGATACGTTTAATTGTATTGTGCATAGAATACAATAATACGCATCTTTATTCTTTTTCTATGTTTTATTATGACACGCATTATAGTCATAAATGCGTTTATTATTCTAATTCCCGTCCCCATAGTCTTCTACGTTTACTATTTATATATCAAGGACACCAGTGTTGTTCTCATTGCCTACTCCCAAACCAAAAAAACAACATGTGAACAACGAATCTAGTCAAAGCATTCATCGTTAAGGAAACTAATTAGACAAGTATAATTCGTCATACATCCACGATTATCTTGTATAAATATCATGCATAAACAAGTATATATCGAATGCAGTTCTTTTTCTCATTAAATTTAGCGCATACAAGACAGCGACCATCAGGCTATCATATCAACATCACACCTCACTCCGTAATAATTCCATTTCATCACACCTTACCTATCATCTACACCTTATCACAGTTTTATTGGTTATACGTGTAGTAGTTTTGATTTTATAATAAAATGTAATTAGTTTTATAGGTAACTTCAATAACTTTAAGATAATTGAGACTATTGTATCATGCTCCTAAAACGTCGTTATTATTATCTTTTCACCCAGGAATGTGCTCAGAACATTTTGAGCGCCAGAGGCGCGAGAAACCTCTAGGGAGGTCAGGGGGCATGCACCATCGGAAAATTTTGAAATCTAGAGGCTCTAAAATGCCATTTCCTGCATTTTGTGGAAAGATTTTACAGAATTCGGGAGGTCAGAAAATGTCATATATAAAATAGTTCAGAAAGTAGTTCAGTAACGACATTGTTATGTAAACTAAACTAAATATAGAATGCTTCGTGAATATATTTTAGTCTATTTTCACGAGACTGAGTAGTGTTGGCCGTGTACTACCGGGCGCGCCCGCCCGGCGCCGCCCAGCGCCGCCCAGTGTGAGCACATCTCTGTTCACCTCTCAACACGTCATACCGCATTGCATCACACCAGGTGGAGGCTATTTTAGATACGGTAGAGCACGTAGTCACCAGGACTTTGGGGATTGTTTATATAACATATATGCTTCGTTCTTTAAAAACCCCGTTTTAAATTTCTGTTTCGATTCAGTGATAACCCTGCTTTTAACAACCCTGCTTTTCTGAATCGAAACAGAAATTTAAAGCGGGGTTTTTAAAGAACGAAGCATATATGTTATATAAACAATCACCAAAGTCCTGGTGACTACAGGTAGGTGCTCTACCGTATCTGAAATAGCATCCACCATCAAACCACGTCACATCAAATCACCGTACACAACTTACTTTAAATCCTAGTCTTATACTTAAAAGTTCCGTTATGTAAAACAAGTACACACAAGGGCTCATACTTCAACCGGACTGTTCATTTATGGAACTCAGCTGTGCAAAACAGCTTCACCTACTAGCTTCCTAGTTATCTAGTTTTAAGAATTTTCTTCGTCGCACTTATTCGTCCTTACTTATTTCAGTTTTTGATGTAGACATGCCATGTACTTGGTCTCTTGTTCGTGACTGCCCTTGTCACAGATATTAATTAGTTTTTCTTTTGTCATTTTTTATGTATATTTGTATATAAAGGGGGGGGGGGGGGGTGCCTCGCAAGGGCTATTAAGTACTTGTATGTAGTTTTATTTAATTTTATAAAGTTAATTTTAATAAAGTTATTATAGAACTCCAAATCACATCATCACACCACGTATCAGACCACACCAAACTACCACACATTATACCCTAGCACATAGCACCATGAGAGGCACAATAAACATGAAAACCACACACAAACCCAACCAAGAAAAAGTTTAAACATACCAGAATCTCCATTCACTTGCTGGTCGCGCTTTTCATGAAACACTATAGATTCAGCATTAATAATTTTATTTTTTTGTAAAAACTGCTTGCACTTCTCCAGGTCATCGCCTTTTCTTTTCAGCACCAAGATACACCTATGTTAAGAAACAAGGGGAAAAAAGACACACGTTTCAATAACATGTTTTATTTTTTCTGGTCCGTATCCTACCAAATCCTGCTTTCTTATTGGCTAACGAGCGGTCCGTATGAGCCCATACGGACCGCTTGTACGGACCGCATGAGCCATACGGACCGCTTGTACGGACTCTGGGAGACCCAAATATTACTAATATGTAAAATCCCCAAACGTGAGATAGGCACTTTAATGGCTGAAACTAATACAGCACTTGTTTTCAAAAAATCACTTTAACTTTAAAGTGCCCCTGTTATGAAATTTTTGGTATCCCGAATATTTACATATTTGTAAAGAGCATGGTGTTTTTACTTAACTTGCCAAATTTCAAGCAATTGCGAGCATGGGAAGTCGCCTTTTCAGACAGTTTTTATATGAAATTATACGGCCGCCATTACTCGAACATACTCCGGACACTTAGGTTGCGATTAGAGGAAGTGACGTCAAAGACGCAACGCGTGGCTAGTTGTGTATGAATATAAAGCTACTTGGGGAAAATTTTCTATTGTAACTTGTCGTATAATTTCAATAAAGCTTTGTCACGTGTTGAGTCACAATCACACATTCTGCTGTGGAATCGCGAGCTCGTCTGGAACAAAATTTGAGCGACTTTGGAGGTTAAATTTCTTGTGATAGAATGTTTGTTGTTCATTTTTTGGCAAATGCGAACATTTATTAACCTAAAATGATGTTCTGTAGCAAAAAATGGCAGGAAACGTAATGTGATATTTCGTCGTAGGGTCACTTTAAATATAGAATACTATTTCACTACTTTTAAACATTTTTAGGGCCAAATGAAACTCACAAGAGTATCTCCTTGTGAGTTTCATTCGAATGTGATTGCTATAGAAAATCTAGCTATAGATTTCTGGACAGCATGTCGTAAAATCAAACATTCGCGTATGAGCATTCAGTTTGGCACTGCTCATAAAGTGAATATTGTTTATGGAAATGTTCAAGATTTTTTCTTTCAAGATATTTTATGAAGAGTTTAGACTAACCATTGTCGTTTTAAAATAGTCATATAGAAATGGTCAGTACTAAGTTTTCAAAATAATCCTTTTACTAACATTAACGGATCTGGATCCAACCATGATAGAACGTTCGCTTTGGATTCCCTTTCGACGACAAGAGATTCCTCCAATAGAGTTCCTCTGTATAAATAATAAATGTGAAGTTAATTAACTAGTTAGACTACAGTAAATGGTTAGTAACAGGATCGTTGCTAAATGGATGCGAGAATATTGAAAGGGAAACTACCGTCAATTTGCGACAGACAGACAGACGGACGGACAGACAGACAGACAGACAGACAGACAGACAGACAGACAAACAGACAGACAGAACCTTTATTTCACCTCCAAATTTCATCAGTACAAAAAGTCTGCTTTACAAGAAAGTCGAGAGTTATACTAATGCTAAAACAGGTAAGATAACTATATATATATATATATATATATATATATATATATATATATATATATATATATATATATATATATAAATATATATATATATAATATATATATATATATAATATATATATATATATATATCTATATACATTACAATTTGTAATAAAAACTAAATTAGAATAATAGCACTCTTGAAAGACGTATGGTTTCAATCGTTCTTAATTCATTTGGCAACTCATTCCATAATTTGGCACCAGTATATTCGAAACTCGATATTCGGTTCGAGGTTTTGGTAGACAGACAGACAGACAGACAGACAGACAGACAGACAGACAGACAGACTGACTGACAGAGATTGTATAAGTTGAATAAAATTAATTACAAACCTTTTCTTCTTCTGATGATTTTTAAAAACCTTCTGAGTTTGTCAAAAGAAGAATGGATATAAAACGAAAATAATGTAACGTTAGGAAGGTAACGGATACAAGGAAATGCATATTATCACCAATATACAAGGCCAAACGTCAAACCGCCCTCTTAAAAACACTAGCAAGCAGCGGGCCAATGACGAACAAGTTGGGCCGTAAATACGTTTCCAGCCCTGTTTATCATTGATCTTATAATGAACTGCATCTTTAACCAGATTAATGCCATGGTGCCTCCGCTCGGGCGTAAGAACCATAAGTTAAACAATCGTCCTCCCTATTTTATTAAACACTTATTGATCGAGCTGGACGTTTTTACGGCAAAATTTTCCTGCCCGCGGTCTTTCAGTACAAGGGACCAAGGGCATGATACTTTTGCCGTAAAGACCAAACGAGGTTAATAAGGCTTTTATTATATGGCTCTTTTAAACGTTTTACATTTCCTCATTTTTTTAGAATTTTTTAAAACTTTTGAGTTGTTTTGTAAAAACAGGGAAGATGATTAACAGGGAAGATTGCTATATTTTATTTATAGTTATTGTGCATATGCATAGAATGTTAGTAAGTGTTTAAAAACGATGATTGGCCGGCATGATTTTCTTTTTGCATGTGTGTACAAGACCTCAAAATTCCCGTGTTTGGATACTCTTATACAAACACGGGTATTGACCAATCAGAGCGCTTGTTGTGTACATTTTATTTTATAACGCGCATTACATTATTAGGACGCAGATATAGAAAAGGCCCAAGAGGAAGGGATATTAAAGGCGCTCCATGGAGAAAACCTTCGAAGCACAGGAGGGAACCAACAACTCTACTCACACAAGTCTGATGCTCGAACGTCAACATGGGTATGTACCTAGATGGTCACCCATCCAAGTACTAACCCAACAGAACTTAACTTCAAACCTCAATCATGTTACAGCTATACCTACTTAAAAGTGCCCCTAACCTCAAAATGTTTTATTGTCTTATTTGGAAGAACTTTTAAAATGATAAAGTAACTTCTTTTGAAGATTTTCGTTTCTTTACTTTCTTTTGGAGATATATCAGTTTGTTTGATATGCAAATGTCCGGAATTTACGTCAACATGCATAATGACTTATTGGAGAAATGTGTGTATCACTTCATTCTCGAAC
Organism: Chrysogorgia sp. JL179-B06; assembly: GCA_035772405.1. Lineage (NCBI taxonomy): Eukaryota > Metazoa > Cnidaria > Anthozoa > Scleralcyonacea > Chrysogorgiidae > Chrysogorgia > Chrysogorgia sp. JL179-B06. The sequence continues at coordinate 154,886 of JAYKKM010000351.1, read as the reverse complement.
GAAATCCTTTAAAATCGAGAGGTTTGGTGTTGTGGGAGAAACATACACCCGTGTTATTCACACTTTAGTGTTTTTATTAGATGAACGCAAAGATATATAACATTCTCCTGATAACTCATTATGCATGTGTGACGTAAATTCTGACATTTGCATATCAAACAAACTGATATATCTCCAAAAGAAAGTAAAGAAACGAAAATCTTCAAAATAAGTTACTTTATCATTTTAAAAGTTCTTCCAAATAAGACAATAAAAATTTTTTAGGTTAGGGGCACTTTAAAGTGCCCCCAAAATTATGTTACTCCGAAAATGATTAGGAATTGTAATTTCGAGTTCTTTCATATCTCACGTCGTTCCTGAGATATTTAGACTTTTGTGATATGCAAATTACATAACTCATAACGTCAAGATGTTTCTAAATTTTTAGAAAATCAAGTATATCTTTGAGATTACTCAACGAAATCACTTGAAACTTTGCACATACGACACTTCGTGCCACGTAACATCATTACACTGGAATAGCGATCCCAATTAATTTACTATTTCTAATTTCTTAATTTTCGAAAAATTTAGAAACATCTTGACGTCATATAGGCTACTTCATTTGCATATCACACAAGTTGAAATTTACGAAAGACTGCTTCGCCGGTACCAAGTTGCTGTCACAGTTACCTTTCGTTTGCTCGATCGGAGTGTTTTTTGTCTGTGACCGAAGACGTCCTCGCTGCTCAAACTGCAGTTATCTTCCGAAAGGCTTCCACCATCATTATCCAACTCCTCATCTTCGTCTTCGTCATCTTCTTCCTCTTCATCCTCATCCTCTACCTCGTCATCTTCTTCTTCTTCCACTTCCTCTAAATCTAAATCTCGACAAGAGGAATGGTCCCCATATGAAACGCTGCATATAAAGTAGAGAATGAGAATATTATTGGCAATCGTAAGTGCTCCATTTCATCCATATGTACCTATAGTACGTATTCCATATAAGAAAATAACCTACGAGCAAATACAAGGCATTGACGAGCAAATACAAGGCATTGACGAGCAAATACATTGCACTCGTACCAGCCCACTGGATGTGGGATTGTTAAACACGTTACTGAGCGCATGCGTTTAACAGTCAATTTCTAATCCCTCATGCGTAGTCTGTCTCACTATTCTACTAATCTAGCTCCCTAAATAGGGGAGTAGATGTAGGAGGCTGGTACGAGGGTGCAACGTGTCAGTTACATGTATTTGCGCGTTTGGCCAAAATAAAAAAATACCTTGGTTTCGGGTTTCCCGACCATACCTAGTTTTTGACAAGTAAAATACCGATCCTAATCTTTTTATTGAAATTTTGAGAAACCTGGGGATAGCAAACTTGGCTGCCGATCCAGGCAGCATCCTCAAGATCAACGTGGTTTGGTAAAACCTATTGTTCGTCCTTGCAATGTTTGGAAAAAAAAAGGAAAAAAAACAAAAACCGACCTAACTTTTTCAGCATGAAATAAGAAACCCAGATATTTGTTTCTTGGTTTTAATTCACTCTATTTGCTCGTCAGTGCCTTCTATTTGCGCCTCCTGATAAGGAATATCATTTTATCAGACACGTTCCGAATTTTCGTTATAGGGGTAGTAAGACGGAAAAATCGTCCATCCAATTTTTATTTTATCTATTAGTACTCAAAAAATGAGGAAGAATAGCGTTCTTACTTAGTCAATATCTTATGTTGTTCTAGAGATATTCAAGTTTTTGAAAGATGCAAATGAGCTTATGACGTAATCTACTTTAAACTAAAGGAAATCCCTAAAATGAAAAATGTATAAAGCATTAACTATACACAGTGGAACGTTTCAGCACAATCTAGCTGCTATCTCCAAAGATATTCCTTATTTTTAGAATTTGAGTGAGTAGATGACCTCGTTAGGTATCTCATTGCATCTGTTCAAAACTTAAAGTGCCTATACAGCCCTTTCGTTTTTTAGCTATCTGTATAGAGGATGAAAAAGTAGCTGATAAGTTAATTTATAGTTTTTGATTTGGACTTTTCGTGTAGAAGATATCACTATTTAAACATTGCTATTTATATAAAAAAGCCGCAAATTAGAAAGGCCTGGAACGAGCCACACTGTGACGTCTTTTAAGAGACGAATGTGTGTTTTGCCTTGGGGAACTTGTATTAAACACTGTATTAAACACACTGCAAGTTCTCCATGTGATATTCATCTTTACTGTCCGCGTATCGTTCAAGTAAGGAATCGTTCAAGTAAGGTATCGTTTAAGTAAGGAATACGATGGACAGATATTTTTCTTTCAAATTCGCTTCATTAGAACATCCATACACTGCGTATCTGTCTGACATGATTGAATAGTTCAACATAAACGATACATTTTATAGTATAATCTGGGAATCGAGCTCGTTTGTTTACGAAGCTGGGAAGATCCTGGATTCATCTCTTAAACGACGTCACAACCTAGTCTCCAGACTCCAGAATTGGCAGAAATACGTTTTCGGTTTTTAATCGGAATTTGCTTAATTTCTTAATTTGGATGCAAAATATCTTCTAAACGAAAAGTTCAAATCAAAAACTGTAAAATAACTTAGCAGCTATTTGTTGATCCTCTATACAGATAACAAAAAAACGAAAGGGCTGTATAGGCACTTTAAATATCTCTGGAACAAGATAAGACATTGACAAAGTAAGACCACTATTCTTGCTTATATCGAATGCACTTCTAGATAAAGCCCACATTGGGATAAATAATGTTTGCGTCTTACTGACTCTTTATTGGAAAGTTAGTTTTAATCAGAAAAATAAAGATGGTTTTTCATTATATTATGTCTTATAAATATAAAATAATATTTTGAAAATGAGTGTTTTGACGGGCTAAAAGAAGTGTTTCTATTTAACAATTAGTCACTGAAGTCGAGGTGACTAATTGTTTTAGTATAATTTCAGATATCCAATTGAGAAGTTTTAGACAGTTTGAACTGTGTTAGATATTATTTGTAAATCCAATGCTCGATGTTTTCTTCACGCTTGACAGCTTTCAAAAAAATACTAACGATCAAAACGACATAAAAATACAAATAATTATACGATAAACAACTTCCTTACCCTTAAACAGTTCTATCATGAGAGAAACCTGGTATACACAATGTCTTTATTCTACGTTTTTGAGTCTTTTCGACGATTTTTTAGTTATAATAATATAGTCGCCATTTTTAAAAATAATTCGTTATTTTTTCCAAACTTAACCATACATCAAAATGATGATTCCGAGATGGACTGGAACGAATAAATTCAGTCTGGTTACAAAAAATACTTTTCATGTACGATTTCTAGTGATGTGATGGTCACCGCGCTACGCGCTGACTGTAGTCAGCCAATCAGAACTCGTTTTAGCTCAGAAATTGTACTATAACTGTACAGAACACGGAAATTTTCACTCCATTTTCGAATTGCAACGAAAGGTTGCTAAAACATATTCAAAAGGTTTAAAAATGTAAAATTTTGATCTTTTAAAGGGGCACTCTACTCCAAAAACAAGTTGTGTTCATATGAAACATCTTACCTCAAATAGCCTAACCCTGAAATATTATAGCGTAGTTCCCTCTTGTTAACGAGAAATAGTGAGTTTGTCATCGGTCTTCAAATTTTGACGTCACTGAGTGCTTTTTCGTTTTGTTTTGTGGGCGATCACAACGAGTTTCGTTATTTAGCGTTCATCGATGATGAAAATTATTCTAGTTCAAGTTCTTCTAGTTCTTACCCTGGTCCCAGAGGTTCTACGCCGCCACCCCAAAAAACAAAAACAAAAAACAACCCGAAAGCGGCGAGAGAACCTCTGGTCGCACGGGAAAGCAATCTCACTTTCGTGTTGCGTTAATCTAATTAAAACTTAACCAATCAAAAAACATTTCCAAAGTTGATCGGATCTAATTAGGGAGTGGTGGGTTAGACATTTCACAAGTAAACAATTAACAATCGACAACAAATCTCTTCGATTCTGTGATTATGGAAAAGACTACCCTGGTCCCAGAGGTTCTACGACAAACACAAAGGAATAGTTTCCATCGCAAATTCCTTGCTCTTCGATGTTATCCCCAGTCAGACTAGCAGTAGTGATTCCTTTAGCTCGTAACTGTCGAATGTGTGAATCAACGAAGGAGTTAAATGGACATACGACAGCAGAATGGGATCAACATACTGTAATCCTCGATAGAATCGACAGTTTTCTACAAATGTCTGGCACGATCTGAAAAATCAATGATTTTCTATGGAACATACATAAATCGACGGGACGTATTCGCAATTCTACCAACTGGCCATCGACGGGACGTATTGTCGATTTATGTATGTCAAAAGGGCCTCCTTCCGCGACGCGTTAAGGGATTTAATTTCAGGAAAACGTCTCGGAAGAACGACCGATAAAATGTCATCCAAAAGCGCTTTGTCCATATTCTAATTTTATCCTGCTTTGAGTCTTTGACAAAGAATCTTGAGACAATATTATTTTCACGCTTCTCCGCACGGGTAATTCGTTATTTCATCCAACCTCCCGATTCTATTATTGAGCCAATCAGAAAACGACGCCAAGATCTGGCCCTAGCAATCTTATTGGTTCGGAGCGATCAAAGAAATGGCCCGTGCGACCAGAGGTTCTCTCGCCGCTTTCGGTTTTCGGGGGGCGGCGGCGTAGAACATCTGGGCCGACCAGGGTATCTAGTTCTGTGTTAATATACACATTGCTGTAGCCTGCGAGCAGGCTCTCTGCGGGTTGGGGCGGGCGGCGGGCGGAGGGGAAAGAGAGCCTGCACGGATCCCATTGAAATTTGAATGACGCCCCTTAAACGAGCATGTCACAAATAATTAAAAATAACCAATCAGCGCAAACCGGAAATACACTTTACAGCTGTCACGTGAATATCTCAACCAATGAAATGGCTTTATTTTCTCGTCGTTTGCGTGAAGTTGATCGGCTGAAAAATTTAGACGTAGAAATACCGAAGATTTTACTATTGTTATTCAAATTTCCCTTTTAAAAGGCAGCGATATTGTTTGAATTATTATTGGGCTATCCATATCTGCAGGATTTTGTGGGGTAAATGTCTTTTTTTCTACCTTGTTTTGATCATTTATGTAGGTCGTGTCGTCAAATGATGACCCGAGTCCGTGTTTTGTCAACAATCTTCAAAGTAAAAAATCTCGAATTTCCATGGTTTGAATTCTCTAATGTTTGCATGAGTTAAACAAATATCTAATATTTGATTCTATCCGGTCGACCCCCTCTTGACCCCGCGAACGTTTTCATGTTACTTGCTCTTAGATAGCGCTTACCGAGTTCTAGAATAGTATTCAACATGACAACATGTGAACTTGTTATTTGGCTATTTTTATATATTTATATTTCAATTTGGATCCTGGGCCACCAGCCCAGGGTTTTATATCATTTATATTTATATTTATATTAATAATGTAAATTTATATTAATATTAATTTATATTAATAACGCATCTGGTTGTCTTCGAGGATCTTTATCTGAAGGTATGTAAACATAAGAATTTTTGCTTCTTGAGGTTAGTTGGTTTTCTAGGCTTATAGATTAATATATCTGATGGCACAAAAAGGGTTCATGGTCCACCAACTTGAACTTGTCAAACACCTGGGGAAAAATACCAAAACGAAGACCTGCTAGCTTTGGGAAAATTTGGTTTGGGTTTATGAAGTTCCTTTTGTTTATACCAAACATCATATCATTTGCTTGCCTTTCTACTTGGTGAATATATTGACTTTTATTATCTTGGTTAATCTGCACATAATGGAGTTATATCAGTACTGGTTGAATATATTGCCATCATGTTGCAGATGAAGGTTCCTCCAGCATATGGTCAACACAAAAAATGACAAGTTTTGGACAGAATGTGCTGATGCTGTATTTAAGAAATAGAAAACATTTTCCGTGTTTACATGCAGTTATATAAACACGAGTGGAAGTTTGGGAGAACGAGAAATCATAGTGGGAACACGAGCCCGTAGGGCGAGTGTTTCCACGCGATTTTGAGTTCTCCCAAACTTCCACGAGTGTTTATATAACATATGGGAACACGGATAAAAATGTTTTCTATTTCTTTTATAAAATAACCCGTAGAAAGCAAATAAAATGTACAAATATCTTTTTTATCAACACATAAATTCTCCTTACTGCGTATGATGGTGCCGTGATGTCTAATTGATGGCGTATGGTGGCTCATTGATGGCGTATCACAATGGCGTAATCCATCCATGTTATATAGCCTGATATAAAAACACGGTAACTGACCAATCACAGCGTGCGTAAGACACGACTTATTTTATAAAATGTTATGGTAGTGGCAAAAGGTAAACTGGTAAGTAAAGCTGTGTAATATCATGTCTTTTTAACAATATGTTGGTTTACTATAATTATTGCACATAAATTAATTGTTATTCTTATCTCAGGGATGCTTTTCATGCTGTAAGGCAGCTAAGGCCTTTTTGGTATGCCATGGTTGGAGCCTTGAAGGCTACTAGGTTCAATTACTAGTGCATACTATTATTGTGCCAACTCTTACATTGCAGGAATTATCTGCACTTCAGGATTTTAGAGTAACAGGTTAACAAAGTAATGTATACCTATTGCTTGCATACATATTGTAATGCATACATAATGCATACATATTGTAATTGCTTGCAGAATTAATTGGTAATTAATCATGGTCATGTAATCTCAAAATAATACAACAAATGAATGAAGTACAGTTTAATATACACTGTATAAAATTATATACACTACAGTGTATATACACTGCATTTTTGTAACATTTAATTAAGAAATACAGGTACATTACTAGGTAAACCACCTGCAGTTGGGATGTACCACAATGATTATATACAAATTATAATCAAGAATCTCATCATAATACTTGTTCATGATCACAAGTGCACAGGACAAATTGACAGATATCCATACAATATACTTCCAGCTGTCTTACCATTTTTATTTAGGAATACAATGTAAACTGAAAATACTAAAAATAATACACTTGTTTCAGTTGTATAAACACACATTCTTCTCTCAAACAGAATTTAGAAAGCTAAAATGTTGACAGAAAAGCCCGTTCAAACTTTAAAATGGCAATCTAGGCATAGTCTAAGAGCATTCATAAGCACAATCGCAAAATTCCAGCCTGACATCCTTGAGTATCAAAAGCATCCATCGTGTGAGATACTGAGATGTTACCTTCGAAACAGTGCAAGCACAAATGACAATCGCCCGCAAAAATAAGCCAGCTAACCTTGATCAGCATTAACGCTCTGCAAAGGGCAAACAACTATAAAGGCGATTCGTTTTATCCATTAAACTTGAGCCACTAAACAAATAGCTGAAATATTAAGCTTTTCCCGTATCCAGTTGGTCAGACGGCGAGAACATCAGTCCCGTCAAGTAATGACTCCAAAGCCTTTATACGTTGCTCGGCCTTAATAATTCCAATGGAAACTTCGATCTTTCTGACAATCGTCTAGCCTGTGAACAGCCGGAAACCTCCCGTTGGACAATCTCCGACAAGCCTCCTCTACTTTCCGCCATTTTGGTTTATATCAATTACGTAAAAATTAATTATCCACCAATCATAACTTTGCGTCCAAATTTTGGACGCATGCATTCAAATTTCAATGGGATCCGTGCAGGCTCTCTTTCCCCTCCGCCCGCCCCCCGCAAGCCGCCCGCCCCAACCCGCAGAGAGCCTGCTCGCAGGCTAACATTGCTGTAGTGAATGTGGGAGAGCTCGGAGTAGACAGACGATACATGTACGATCGTCAGAAAAATGATTCTGAGTCCCGAACAGGAATCGAACATCAGGCAAGAACCTAAACGAATTTATTGCTGTTATAACTTGTCTATAGGTTGAAACCGATAACCTTAATCACTCTGATCACTCTTCTGTTGTAAGTTATTTGCAATAAATTCGTCTAGGTTCTCGCCTGAGGAACTATAAGAACTTGAACTAGAATAATATTCATCAGATGAACGCTAAATAACGAAACTCATTGTGATCGCCTACAAAACAAAACGAAAAAGCACTCAGTGACGTGAAAATTTAAAGACCGCTGAGAACCCGCGTCTGCTCGAGAAAGACAACATGGCGTCGAAAACTTGGCGATTTCTCCGACTTTGACTCGCTATTTCTCGTCAACTAAAGGGAACTACGCTATAATATTTCAGGGTTTAGCTAATTGAGGTAAGATGTTTGATACCTGTATGAAAATGACAACTTGTTTTGTGGAGTGCCCCTTTAAGACATGATACAATTTACATTTTCATGATTTACGTTTACCTACAGTATTTCCAAAATGAAATTTTATAAAAGAAATTGAAAAGTTTTTTCGTATTCCCATACAGTTATAGAAACACTTGTGAAAGTTTGCGAGAAAACAAAATCGCAGTGGAAACGCTGTTTCTATAACTTATCGACATATTTACTTGAAAAATCCAAACAAAAACAGTGATGTCGCGGTGAGGACGTGAAAACAGAGAAATGGCGTCGTGAAATTCACGAAGACGATGTCGCCACTAATACCGCGGAAAGCGGTCCGAGCTCTTTGAAACTTTGGTGAGGTTTCACGTCGTCTTGACGTTCGCGTCCTCTTTGCTAAGGAGCTGTCATTAATTCCACCGGAGAGGGGACAGAAGGAAAACTGAACATTTTTGTTAAAGTTTCGTGACCCAACTAAACATTTTGTTTTAGTTCCGTGGCCCAGCACATATTAAATTTTCATTTATATCGACAGTGCTGGGAACTGAGGGTAGTCTGCCATATAGAGCAAGGAAAACAATCAACTTTGTTTTCAGCCGGGTTTTCGCATTCCTGAACTCTTAGTCTCGAACCACTGAAATCCAAACTATATATACATGCATGTACATAATTTCTGGGGGCAACGGGTTCTCAAAACAACTTTTCTTTGGGTGTGATATGGATATTTCTTGGACTTACATACAGCAGCGTATATCAATTCCTATGTTTGTTTTATTCGATTACTTTTGATACTAATCAAAAAGGTTTCATGGCGCATCAAAGTTTTTCCAAATGTTTTCATAGCCCCACCAACTTTTGATTTATAGTTTCATGGCCCAGCACTTTTCCTTCCGCCCTCCTCGCCGGTGGAATTAATGACAGCTCCCTAAATCTGTCTAATGTTGAAAACGAAGCTGTCAGCTGTGTACTATACCGTCCTACCTGTTTTCGCTACCAGACAGGTTTTCGTCAAACTGCAACATCTCGTGAATAACATTGTCATCTTCTTCAAGATCAGACACGGTAGACTCGTATCCTTCTTTGGCCTTCTCAGCCACCTCTGTATCATAAAAGATTTAGGACAGTCGATCCATTAAAGCTCAGCTAACTAACGCTCATTTGTAGAAGTTGAGAGAAGTCGAGTGAACATTCCACAAACAAATATACACTCAAGTTCTCAACATATAATCATGACATAAGCGACAGACGGGGGGATGTAAGTCTAAGTGCAATGTTATTAATACAGTAAATATAATATAATTTAGAAATAAAGAAGCATGCATGGTTGATTGATTACACATTAGATCTAGACAAATGGGACTCGGGTAATACTCAAAAGACTAACCTATGTAATCCAACTCCGCCATATATTCGTCGCCATAATCTCTCCCTTTCTAAGTGAAAGAAAAAAATATATGCTGAAAATCCAGTGACAGAGGAATGAATTCACTCCTTTTAAAGGAACGACTGCATATCCCCCGTTACTATATATAATCTCTAGGATTAAGAATGACTGACCACCGCCATTTATATCTATAAGAATGAACGACCCCCGAGGTAACTAATCCCCCGGTAATTATGGAAATGAGAAACCCAGAACACACATTTGTAGCAATTAATGACTGATCCGCGTTATGAATCTCTAGGAATGACTGATCAACGGTCATTTACATGGCCAGCTTTACATGGCCATGCAGGCAGTTATTTATAGCGGTGATTCACTGACTCGATATAACCCTACTTGAACTGTAAGATCATCTAACCGAAATCTGCTATTATAGTAAGATTACCTGATTGGCGAGCTCTTCATTCAGAATATATCCAGCGTAGGTACATACAAATGTTCCAGCAGGAATGTCATCAACAGTTCTTAATCCCCACCCTCTGAAAAAAGCACAATCCCAATGTATATATTAGGAATTAGTGGAAACTTACTGGTAGTCGAACGAAGATACTGCAATCTAATTGGCAATGCCAATGTTGGTTCGATTTATATATGTACTGTCAATGCGACAGTCATACAGTATATATATATATATATATATATCGTAAGTGTATAATAGTCCAGCCAGACTCATCCAGATTGTTCCAAGCTACACTGATGAGCTGTGGTACAGCGAAACACGTCTCTGTAGAGTTTTTTAATATATAATTATATATACTGTAATCAGCTGCCTGATGATCGATATATATATGATCGATATATATATGATCGATATATATATATATATATATATATATATATATATATATATATATATATATATATATATATATATATATATATATATATATATATATATATATATATATCGATCATATATATATATCGATCATCAGGCAGCTGATTACAGTATATATAATTATATATTAAAAAACTCATTAATAATTCATGAAGAAAACACAAAGGAAATCACTACCGTGTCGTAGGTTTTATATCTGATAAAATTTCATCCTAATTTACATAAACTTTATCTTTGATTTTCTCGGCTTAGACAACATTGATTTTTAAAATTACTACGTCAATGAACTTATCAAATGGGTCGTTTTTCAAGCCGTTTAATAAACTCGCAGCACGTGCTTTATCAGATCTAAAACACTCGGGCTACGCCCTCGTGTTTTAAATCTGATAAAACACTGCTGCTCGTTTATTAAACAGTACATAACCTGTAACCTTCTGATTACCAGTAATGTTAAGCTAATTAGCGTTAATTCGCAGCTGGGCGCAGACTTTAAACTATATGTAAAAATATCGGATCGCCGGCTATTGACCGATGTTGGAAAAAATTTATTGGATATCGGATGGACAGGAAAAGGGTGTATCTGTTGATCTTTACATATTCTAAAACACTTCATCGTCATTAGACCTAATACACACGTTGTTCGAACATTTTCCTGTTGACATCACAACATGTATACTGAGCTACTACAACATTATACTGAGATTCCTCGTACCTGTTTTCCGTTTTATAGACTTCCATTCGCAACTGAATTCCATTCTGAACAACTCTATTCAAGCAGCGTTTGGTGCACAAACATTTGGAGTTACACTCGTAAATACTACACAATAAAAATAAAAATAAAAATGAGAAAAATAAAAATGAAAAGCTTTAGTAGATTTCTGCATTTTATTAAAGTGCCTATTCGGGGTTTGGGGATTTTACATATCTGTGATATTTGGAATCTCTTGAGAAGAATTGTAAAATATCTTGTCGTGCGAAAACTTCATGGACACGGAAAAACATTGCAGATTGATTCGATACTGAAATACAATGAAAGTTTGGAAATTGAGCGAATTTTGTCAAAACAGGTGTGTTTGAAGTTCAGAGCCAAACTTTCTTTGTATTTTACCGTTTAATTAGTGTGCCATGACTTCGGGTGTCCCTCCCGGCCTTGGACGTAATTTCCTGTAAATAGTAAATCAACTTTAGCAGGGAAAAAAGGTATAAAGATGAAATTTTCGAACAACAAGATGTATTATTACATTTCTTCTTGGTAGAGCCCAAATATTACGAATATGTAAAATCCCCAAACCCCGGATAGGCACTTTATGTAATAAATAACGTGCCCCATACTTTCATTCATTTATTTATTTATTTAAGTGGTACTTTGTGGTACTATCGTTGCAGGCCTCTAGCTACTATATCGTCCCAGGGGGGCAGAATTTAAAGTGGTACTACGATCAAATTTTTACCGATCGATATTTTTACGTATTTATAAAGCAGAGCAGCTAAATATTATTCGGTCGAAACCGTTTTGCGATTCGACGATGGCAAGTATTATTTTTCTGACTCAGAATCTGGAGTTGTTATGTCCGCCATTGATCGTTCATGTTCTTGACCAGCGTAACGAAGTAACGTCAGACTCTCAACGCGAAGACTCCACAAGGTTGATTATTCAAGTAAATCCATAGTGATCAAGGTCCTTTTTCCAAATTCTTCGTCTGAAAGGCAGGGCATTTCATCTACTTTTCGAAGAAAACAAGTAACCTCGACTGAAATTCAGGCGTAGCATTGAGAGTCTGACGTCACAAATAATATTACCTTTTGAAATTGCGGGCTCACTTGGAACACGTTCTTAGTAATGGTGGCCCCCGACTGTGTTTTGAAGCCGTTCATAACCCCACCACATCCACTCCACTACTATGGGTGCTAGATTAGTAGACTAATGAGAGAGACTAACATTTGGGATTAGAAATTGACTGTTAGACGCATGCACTCAGTAACGTGTTAACAATCCCACATCCAGTGTATTATTGTCTAGTCAGGGTAACGTATATGGTCGTCAGGGTAACGTATATGCTCGTTAGGGCAACGTATTTGCTCTTCAAGTTGGGAAGTCAATGGGGTGGGACCCTCGATTGGGGGTTTAGGTTTAGGGCTTACAGTTTAGGGTTAGCACCTCTTGTTCCTGGTAACTAGCGCAAGCTATTCGCTGTTCCTTATATGGAATACGTACTACAAGTACCTTTCTAGTCATATTCGAGGTACTCTGGATCGACGCGCGTTCACTTGCTACGGTTGATGTATGTATCGAGCATGTGTTTGTGTGTTCTATGTTGAAGCGTGTACGTGTTAATATGCTGCTACTGTCCTGTGAAGCAAACTTCACTGGATTATTACCACTCGACATCCTGGAAACATACGAAGAATTTGGTTATTTCCGCACATTAGCAACGTTTATGGACTTAAATTGCTCAAAATGTTTTATTGTCTTGTTTGGAAGAACTTTTAAAATGATAAAGTAACTTCTTTTGACGATTTTCGTTTCTTTGCTTTCTTTTTGAGATATATCAGTTTGTTTGATATACAAATGTCTGGAATTTAGTCATACATGCATAATGACTTATTGGAGAAATGTGTATATCTCTTTCATTCTCGAACGAAATCCTTTAAAATCAAGAAGTGTGGTGTTGTGGGAGAAACGCACACACGTGCTATTCACACTTTAGTGTTTTTATTTCATGAACGCAAAGATATATAACATTCTCTGATAACTCATTATGCATGTGTGACGAAATTCCAGATATTTGCATATCAAACAAACTGATATATCTCAAAAAGAAAGCGAAGAAATGAAAATCTTCAAAAGAAGTTACTTAATCATTTTAAAAGTTCTTCCAAATAAGACAATAAACAATTTTGAGGTTAGGGCACTATACCCTTTCGCGTTGTACCCGTGCAATTTGAGATTGGCACCAAGTTATGTTCACATTAGTACCCGAGCACCGTTCCAGGGCACCGAGTATGAACAGGCCCTACATGCAGTTCAAGTTCTTTACCCTGTCTGTATGCAATCTTTCAATCGTTTGTATTGGTAAGACATCTTGCCATTATCCTTTCCGTTCGTTGCCTTGCAACCTTGTATTGTTAATTGAATGCACGCGCAATTGGCTGAATCCTATGGAAATAAAGGGAAAGAGTCAAGAATAAAGAAAAACAAATCGAAAACTCTAAGAAGTTGGTGTACTGCGGAAATAGTGTGGAAGAGGTCAAACGTTTCGAGCGAAGGCGCTTCATATATATATATATATATATATATATATATATAATATATATATATATATATATATATATATATATATATATATATATATATACTATATATATATATATATATATATATATATATATATATATATATATATATATATATATATATATATATATATATATATATATATATATGTAGTGTCTTAAAAGTTGTTAGGCGGGGGGTTAGGGTTAGAAAACGAATTAGGCGGGGGTTAGGGTTAGAAAACGAATTAGGCGGGGGTTAGGGTTAGAAAACTAGTTAGGCTGGGGGGGGAGTTAGGACATTTGTTCTTTTGGGGAATGGGAACAATTGCTTCCGTAAAGTACTCTTAGAAGGCTTAGAAGATCTTCTAAGCCGACTTCAACCCGCTGGTCTAAATTTAGACTTACGGGTTCAACCCGTTTAGACTGTGCAATACGGGTGCTACATATTACTTCAGCAGTACATCAGCTTCTTAGAGTTCAAGAATAATCCCCTCGCAAGCGAGCGAAGCGAGGGTGATAATCTCGGCGCGGCGGGATAGATGTCTATAACCGCAAACCGCTAGAAACCACGTGACCAACATTCGTCCCAAAATTCAATTCTCCGCGGTGAAAATACGAACGCCAATCTAAATGTTCTTTGACATGTTAACATCAAACTTCCAACCGCAAACGTCAAACCGCGGAAGAACGTCAATCTAAAACTCTCTATAATATGTTTAACCTAGTATTGAATTCTAACCTGGTATTCAGATTTCTCAAAAAACAGATTAGCCATATCAAACTTTAACAGTTTATAGTTTATAACTTTAACACTATATGCACCTCATGATTCCCTTGAAATTTCCAGTGAACACGTCTACCTTGCTTCTCTGTTTATTCAAGGGCTGTTTAGATGAGCTTAGTAATCTGTTAACGTCAGCACATATATCAAGCTAGCCCCGCAGCTAACCTAGCCTCCTTCGCAGCCGTTCTAATGGCTCGCTTAATACCTCCCCATGTACTAACGTCTGCTCACCCGAGAGCTACTTTCCATTCCCTTTGTGCGCATGGACCAATGAAATTACACCATTGTTGTGCTAAATAAAGCCGTCCTGGCTGCACGGTGTTGCTCAATAAAGCTAATATTTTGAAAAGTTTAGCCATAGAACTTCACGAAATTTACGAAGAATATTGTTTTGACTATGTTCTTGCTGCGGTCTATGCAATCAAATAAGCGTGAATGTCAGAGAGCGTTAAGAGAAATTTAAGATTGTAAACAAAAGGTGTTTAGTGTCTTAATCGACTGCCAGTTTACTTGAAAGCTAATATTTCGCTTACTATAGCTCAGAGCTTTACAAAGTTTACGAAGAATGGTATTACGAATATGTTCTTGCTGGTCGTGTAAATAAATCTGTGTGAAAAGCTTTATAAAAGCTAAGGCGACATGTATCTTGTATGATTATTGATTATGATTATGATTATCATGTATCATGTATTTTGTATGATTATTGTATGTATAATGGTCTCTATGTGTAGGACCTTTGCGAAAATCACTTTGGTGACAAAGTTTCCTCATTAAAGATTATTATAATAATAATCTAGCGGATAATAAATCGTTAATACGGGATGTGTGGCTAGCAACCTCGATGTTATTCAGTTTCATATTCCAGGTAGTGGCGCTTTTAACTTTATTTCATGTACATGTACATGTATTCATATTGTAATTCACAGATAATACAACATCATCTTTATATTGATTCTATTTACGCAACATTTTTACTGAAGTACTAGTTTTCAAACGGTCAGCTCAAGGTCGAAGGTCAGGTTTCCAGATATTGGGAGTCTGACTCTGATTGGTCAACAATTGGAAAGGAATTTGCTGCTCGGGTATGGTGATCGCCAATCATGATTTTCCGCCGATCAAATGAAAATCTGGCCGATCGGGAACGTTTTCCTAAGTTCACTACACTATGACTGTCACTACTTAAAATTGCGGTCATAATCTATTTTCACACTCTTTTGATTCTAGATGTGATGACTGAGATAATTTTCTTTCTTCTTGAAATGCCTTTTGATTTCTCTAAAAGATAGCCGGTAGTTGAGGGGAGTGAGAACGAACTCGAACTGACGGCTATGAAGGAGACTACGGCTAACCGGGCTGTGTCACGAACATCTTTCCTTGACCCAAAATGATCATTTGGATTAACTTTATGCTCTTCCTACAGCCAAACTACAGTAAGTCAGTTCTACTTTGAAATATCATTTTGGGTATCTATAGTAACCATGATAAGAACTTCGTTAAAGTGCCTATATCACTTGTGGGATCTTTACATATTTATAGTAATTGGAACATTCTAAGAAGATTTGTACTATATCTTCTCAGGCGAAAATTTCATCTTCATGGACTTTTTTGCAGTTAAAGTTACCGGATATGACATCAAAGGAGGAATTGCAAATCAGTTTTCTTTTGTTTCTTGCTTCAAAAATTCCTCCTTTGATGTCATATCCGGTAACTTTAACTGCAAAAAAGTCCATGAAGATGAAATTTTCGCCTGAGAACATATATTACAAATCTTCTTAGAATGTTCCAATTACTATAAATATGTAAAGATCCCACAAGTGATATAGGCACTTTAAAGTGCATATAACGTCTGTGGGAATTTAACATACATGTAATATATGGATTCTCCTGAGAAAAATTGTAATCATATCTTGTCAGCTGAAAATTTCATCTTCATAGACTTTTTTGCTGTTAAAGTTGACGGAAATGATGTCATAGCGGGCATCTGTAAAGAGGTTTTCATATAGACAGATGCCCGCTATGACATCACTTCCGTCAACTTTAGCACCAAAAAAGTCTATGAAGATGAAATTTTCGGCTGACAAAATATATTACAATTTATCTCAGGAGAATCCATAGACTACAAATATGTTAAATCCCCACAGACGTTATATGCACTTTAAGCTAATCAACCTGACTGATCGGGCTAGCCTGGCTCATATAAACAGCCCCTAAGGCCAAAAAACATTTCGCGATTTTTTCACATCGTACACACTTTAAAGTGCCTATCTCACGTTTGGGAATTTTACATATCCGTAATAGTTGGGTCTTCCTGAGCAAAATCATAATAAATCTTGTCAGCCGAAAATTTCATCTTCATGGACTTTTTTGCTGTTAAAGTTATCGGATGTGATGTCACAAGAGGCATTTTTGTGGCAAGTATAACAAAAGAAAACTGGTTTGGAATGCCTCTTGCGACATCACATCCGGTAACTTTGACAACGAAAACTCGATGAAGATGAAATTTTCGGCTGACAAGATATATTATGATTTTGCTCAGGAAGACCCAAGTATTACGAATATATAAAATCCCAAAGGATATTGGCATATTGGCAAGAAAAAAAAGGATATTGGCAAGAAAAAAAAGCATTTTATATCGAAGTGTATATAAATGATTTAGCTAGTCGGAATATAGTAGTTTGGCGCTATGAAAATGTCCGAACACATTTTAAAAGGTTGAATAAAGCATCTAAAAACAGGCTCTTGGGCCGCCATTTTGAATATGGCCGTGACTGTATGTGCTGGTAAGTGTTGTATTTCTTACTGTTGTGTTACCTATCGTGGAGCCACGTATTGCACGCTGTTGTTGTAATAGCATAAAAAGAGGTTCATTAGCTATTAAACGTCCCGCTCGATGAGGGTCGTTTAGCAAAATTCCCGAGGGTCGAAGTCCCGAGGGAATTTTACAAAATGACCCGAATCGAGCGGGAGGTTTA
The DNA here is from genome assembly GCA_035772405.1 of Chrysogorgia sp. JL179-B06. Taxonomy (NCBI): domain Eukaryota; kingdom Metazoa; phylum Cnidaria; class Anthozoa; order Scleralcyonacea; family Chrysogorgiidae; genus Chrysogorgia; species Chrysogorgia sp. JL179-B06. The sequence goes on along the minus strand of JAYKKM010000351.1, from coordinate 137,311 downwards.
ATGGTTAATGCACCTCTTTTTATGCTATTCCTTTGTAATATAATATTTGCGGGTATTTATTTTGTTCTTTGGTAATCGTACCTCCGTTGGCGTCAAACCGGGTATGATTACTTCTAATCAGACCTGGTTTGCCGTCAACGGAAGTAAGATTAGCAAAAATGGATATAATGAGGTATATTAGTTGTTAATGGCCCTGTGAAAACAAAATAAATACCCGCAAACATTATATCACTAAAATAACGTTGAGAAGAAACTTAATTTCTTTGAATTTCCACCAACACTGACCACTTTATCCAGTACTTGACGTCATATAGGTAATTTGTCAGAAGAGCCCTAATTATTTTTATATTTTCCGGCTATTTAAAGAGTGAGTGTCAACCGTGACGCATTGCACGCTCGGTCGGCCATTTCTTGAAGAACGAAATTCCCTTGGTGAACTCATCCGTAAATATCTTGTCAATCCTTGATATAAATTATTAATTTTGTCTTTTAATTGAAAAAAAAACATACATTAGAAAGTAATTATGTCTGCATTTTTCACAAAACTCGACGTTTTCTTGACTTTCGTTTTGAATTATGCCAGCCTTGACTGTCGCGAAGCGTACAAGACTAAGTGAAGAGATTCAATAAAAAAATCAGGTTCCGAATCGACGTATTTGGATTGTGAATGAATAAGAAAGCCTCTATTATAGGATTTTCTGAGAAGACTCGGCGAATTTCCAAGGTATTTACCGCGTCAAGTTGGCAACGAAGCACTTCGTTATCGTACGGAATGATAAACACAAACGCGCAATGCACGACGGTTGACACTCACTCTTTAAGTAAAAGGTACTTATTTTTTGCCCATGTCCTTTAATAAACTCTATAAGAAACCAGTATATAACGATTGAGATGCATATGTTGATACTCACAGAACAATTGTCCTCACAGTCACAGCAGATCATGAATCCAGGATCTTTAGACATATCAACCTTGGATGCCAACTGTCGATTACTTACATATTGAACATCAGGAGGACGGCTGATATCCACTTCATTGACAGCCTGTAAGATAAAAACCGAGAGTGTGAAATACTTTTTAGTACTGGGGATCGATCAATCTCGAAACGATCCGTGCAATTGAAATTGAAGTCTATCTACACGATACGATTTTTGTGGGTACCGCGGTCAGCGGTATCCATATAGTCATAATGCATCTTGATCAGCCGTGCCGCACGTTGTAACGAATAAATTATTGCCATTATTTTAGCATTGTAACCAATAAGTTATTGGATTGTAACCAACCCCAAAACAACAAAGGTCCTAACGCCCCGGCTAGCGAGTTTTCTAACCTTAACCCCTAGGCCGTATTTCCTCCGTCCCTAACGCCGAGCACATCTACTCCCCTACTTGGGGATGAATGTGGGACTAGTAATTGAATGTTACACGCATGCGCTTACAATCATTATTATAATCCAATAACTTATTGGTTACAATGCTAAAATAATGCCAATAATTTATTGGTTACAACGTGCGGAATGGGTGTCTTGATTTGAGGGGTTCAATCATGAAATTACAACTGTGCAACTCCGACTGTCGGAAATCGTCGTCAAGTATTCGCGCCCTTCGTGGGGGCACAATATCGAAGCATTTCATGTAATTCCACACGCAAACGATCTTCAAATGTCTGCTCCCCTATCTGCCACATGGGCGGAAGACAGGTGGAAAGAGGTATTGCAATACTGCCCTCTCTACAGGCCTCCTCATTGCCCCACAGGACTAAAGGAATTAGATACGGACACTATAAAATGGCTGACAGAAACTGACATCCCGGTGTAGTGATTTAGCAATAAAAAAAGGTTATACGAACGACGACGATGCACTTCCTCGTGCTAAAATTGCAAGCAGCTGTCTAGGTCTCTGCTCTTTTTTGAAAGGTAAACAGTTTCTTTCGAATGTTTACGAAGCAGAAAATCGTCGTAAAATACTCGCGCCTTTCGTGGGCCTGATAATATTCGCTTTTCCAGTCCATTAAATATAGTTTTACTCGAGACGTAACTTATGCGGTATCCACATGTTTGTATCGCGAACCTATTTTTCTTTACAATTGTCATTCTGGCGTATGATATCGTCTGCGACACAATTCTTGTTTATGGTTCGCTGGTATCAGTGAGTTCTATATATTAACTGGAAGACTATGTTTTCGTCTTTGGTCGGGCAAAAAATGAAGTCAAACATGGCGGACATGGAGAATGGTAGTTATAGTACGTATTCCATATAAGGAACAGAAAAAATATTGCCCTGACGAGAAAAACATTGCCCAAGGACGAGAAGTACTAACCGTAAACCCAAAAGGATCCTAATGACATTAGACCCCAATGATATATTAGTGATAAGGACAGGGTAATTGCAGCATTAACAGTCTTTAACTCTGCAAACCTCGAATTACAGAGACTTCAGGATCGCGCCATCAGAATTATTGGTCCTCTTAACAGTATTCATGACGATGTAAAAACTGCTCGTACTAGACGAGTTGTTGTTATTTTTTCAGGGTGCTGCACTCGCTTGGTCCACACTTATCTCACGTAAAATTTCAACGTTTCAGCCATACTAAAGGCACTAGGAGTAACAATTCTAGATTAATTACGCTCCGTTTGTTATTATTATATATTTTTTTCGCCACACAAAATGGCAAAACTGAGTCAGCAATTTTTCGCAAAACATGCTTCCTATCAGGCCTACCGCAGTTGAGCGTACAGTGTAAGGTCACTGATTAACGATTTACTGGTCAATATATATAAAGTAAACACTAACAAAACCTACCAAAATCTCGCCCAAAGGTAAAGCTGGTCCAAAAGAAAGAACTCATAGAACCGTGGACGAAACGTCAATATGCATATGCATCACAGTTTTACCACGGGTTCACAGAGCCGCGTTGCAAGGCAAGGCAATGCAAGCGATTTCGGACTTTCGTTTTATTGGCAATGAATCGCAGTTGCATAAGTTTACCGAGACCTGTAAACCCGCAAACCATTGCATATTTATAACCATATTTATCATTATAAAACGTTGTGTTTTTGTCCGATTTAAATCAATTCTATATCGAAATGATCACTTGAATCTGGCGAATCGAACGCTGTAGGTTTCGTCTACATAAAATGCGAAGATCAGATGTTATATGACAAAATGCGTAAGCGATTAAAGTACCCAAAACTCGTCTTTAAAACCAAAGGAAGGCTTCAAGATCTATTCGACGTTTACCCGATGATTTAATGCTTTTTTATGTCCATTAAACCGATGTAATTTCGTAACAGATATGTTTCGTATACCTTGCTGTTGATTTTTAGTTTTGACACACGAAGACCTTCAATGGATTCAATCGAACAGATATTAGAAAAAATAGCATTGCCGTGTTTACATTAAATTTCGTCTGCGTGTCAGGGCTAGCCTGCTTGCAGACGCCTGATTTTTCTTCGTCCCCATCATCAATCTTGCATATACGTACTGTACAATCAAATAGCTCTCACAGTTCTACTAGCCCAACTCTACGTAACTACATTGCTTCTAAAAGTTTCCCACTTCTTTAAACGAGCGCTGCACCTTCAGTGCCTGATTACAGAAATCAGTAGCCCGAGTAAACGCCTGGACAGGAGTCTTGTTGTTCTGAGATCTAGAACTGCAGCTGGTGGAGGTGATTTTTTACTTCTGTCCCAGTTCCCTACACGGTCTTGCATATCAGTTTCAGTCACCCACGTAACTTTTCTATTTTTCTCAACTATGTTCATTTTGAAAACAGGCACTGAACACAATATTAAGAATAGAAATGAACCAATAATTTGAAATTTATATAACCAAAGTCAAGTCGAGTCAAAACGGTTTCTTATAGAAACAAATGGCAGAATTAACACGAAATGACGAATGAAGCCCTTCTTTTTTCTGTCCCCCATCTTTAGACAACTGATGTGACTAGCAGATCACAGAACATTACTAAATCCTTTTTAAGTACTCGGCTACTTAAAGTTTTTTGGTTTCACTTCTTTCGTAAAGTTTTTTCGTTCTTGTAAATGATTTCGTAACCAAACCAAACAAAACCTAAAGTACAATGTCGTGAAAAAGCCTGGAACTGACGTACAAGACCGCGTAGGAGACTGGAACCGACGTAAAAATCGGTCTCCATGTTCCGGGAAAGTGAAGCCAAACATGGCGGACATGGAGATTTTTACGACCTCTTTCATAATGACTTCAATTATAAATATTCTTTTACGAGCATTTAAATTAGCCTTTATAACCTCGTTAGGAAGCTAAAATTCTTTTAAGATGCACATACAGGAATATTTAAATTGGTCGCCATTATGAAAGAGGTCTATAGATAAGGTTGTGGCTAGATAGAATACTCTCAGTTGAGGTGACCGTGAGGTACTGGGTCTGAGTCGTCTTCTGGACGATCCTTTTATTAGTATTAAGGTTAGTATTAGATAACCATTAGGCAGGGGGTTAGAAAACCCATTAGGCGGGGGTTAGAAAACCCATTAGGCGGGGTGTTAGGATGCAAGTTGTTTTGGAGTTAACAGTTCCATGATGTATTTCATCATACAGGAATATCTGATCATATGAAAGCAGTACAATCTCTCATTTTGTCCAATCTCTCGAGGATACTAAAAAAGATCGTCCAGAAGACGAATCAGCCCCAGTACCTCACGATCACCTCAACTGCGAGTATTCCATCTGGTTACGACCTATATATAGTCGAGCTCAATGGCTCGTACATCCCCATTCCTAATCGAAGACCAAAGAACTCCACTAGTTGAGTTCCTTAATTTATAGATAAACGCAATATGCTACGCTTGTGGGTTCATTAGAATGTTAGTGGTTAACGATGATGATAAATCCTTATGCCATTTAAGATTTCATGATTATAACGAATTTCTGGGGAGACTGTGTTGGACGGCTAGTAGTTGTCTAGTGTGACGAGCAAAGACAAACGAGGGGGAGGGGTGAAAACGAGAATCACGATCTGTGCTGCCTACAATTCAAACACATGACTTACCGGCAAAGGTCGATTCTCCTGTCCATTCGAAATGTCACTTATAATGCCAGGCTAGAATTAAAATTCGAAACAAACCATGCATGAACTTTACATTGATTTCGCATTGTTCCACCAAATAAACACTATACATGTAGTGTAGAAGTATTTACTATAATCAGTGACAATACAATTAAACTATATTTTGTTACTTGGAATACTTGTTCAATGCTTGCTCGATGTTGGATTGCTCAGGGTGGACAGAATATTACTACCACTATATTTGTCCCAACACTTTGTCACTGATTATGGTTCGGGTAACTGAATTCACACTTGAGGGAAAAAACCTTTGAGCTAATATTAGACCTTATCCCGGTCTTTCAGTACAGGCTGAGTGACGAAGGAGGGAGGTCTGTGAGAAAAGACCAAGGACATGAAAATTTTGCCGTAAAGACCAACCAAACGAGGTTAATAAGGTTTTTATTGTATGGCTTTTACTAAATTTCTCACATGTCTTCAATTTTTTAATTTTTTTTAATTTTTTAATTTTTTCAGTTGTTTTGTAATGACCGGTCTTTAACGGTTGGTAAAGACCACTAAGGAACCAATCTTATTGGATAAAAGGTGGGTTGACACAGCTCACGAGGCAAGCCATATAATATTTAACATTTATAGACCCGGAGCGAGAGGAACTTGACGAAATATTACCCGGATGGATGATATATTATCCCGAGGGGTAATATTTCGAAAAATTCCCCGAGCCGATCGAGGGTCTATAAATTATAAATTATACCGAAACAATCTGGAATACTGTCTTGAAACGTCATGTTGTTTCTCCATTGTTGACAGGCTCGCCTTGGTTTAAGCGAGTGTTATTTGGTTTTCGCGCGTGGTATTTGGTTTCGCGCGTGGTACTCGAGCTCGAATTCGACTCGACAGCGGCCCGCCGGGCACGAGAGACGTCAAAATCGGAACGCTTCTTGTGCTTTCTTCAGTTTTCAACCAAATGTTATAAATCTTTGTTATAAATCTTTCGCCTTTCTAACAAATCGTATGTTTTTTGTTTTTTTATTTTTAACGGTTTTTGGCGGGAAAATGACGCAACAAGACGGGCACTAAAATTAAATTTTTGCAAAATAAAACATTTTGAAATTACATGTACATCTTCATGATCATGGTGAGAAAACTTCAAAGTATAAAATTAAAGGACATTGGTAACAAAAATTAAGTTTATCTAACGTGAAAGAACTCGTAAAATGATAGAGTAACACCTTTTACAACTTTTTTTTCTGTTTTTTTTATATGTAAATAAGATGGTCTCGACGTCAGGTGCGGGGTAGAGAATTTTCACTCGTTAAAAGTCTTATATCTCAGTAATTGTTAAGTTTACAACTTTCATTATCACGAGGAGTTATTATACGCACATTTTCAAGTAAATTTGTGGAACAAACTTGAAGATCTAACTAATATTTTAATAAGTGAAAATTATCTACCGCACATGACGTCAGAGACCATCTCATTTATATATCAAACAAACTGAAATATTTCAAAAACGAAGTGAAACATGGGAAAGTTGTAAAATGTGTTACTCTATCATTTTACGAGTTCTTTCATATTAGATAAACTTAATTTTTGTTGCCAATATCCTTTAATGTTAATATCGCCATTTTGTGCTATTTTTAGTAACAAAATGAAGGTAAATTCAAAATTTAAACAAGTATAACTCTTAACTGAATTAAGATATTTAAGTTATTTCTTCTGTTTTGAAGTTCAATATTTGTTATCTTTAATTTCGTGCCTGTTCTGTGACGTCAATTTCCCGCCAAAAGTTATATGATTTGAGCTTTGCGTCGATGTTCTATAAAGGTTTGTTTGCCTGAAAAGCGAATAAGTGCAGTGGCGTAGCTATAGGTGGGGCTACACCGCTATTCGCAGGGACGTTTGTCGGAAAATTTGTCGTCTGTCGGAAAATTTGGGTGGTTGGGACTTGCGAAAGTTGTTGATTGTAACAGGATTAGCGTTAATCTGTTATAAATCGTACTTAATAGTTTTGCCGTGTTGACATATAGAGCATATGATACATAATGATAGCATTAAGTTGTAGGATCTTGTGACTTGAATCTTGTGAATCAGTTTAGACATAGTCACTAGAATTATATTGTCTGGAAAGGCAGCCAAAGTGTTTGTTCTATGTTTTTGTTCAGTTTGTGCACTTTCACGGTTACTGAACACATTGTATTTTCTGTATAATGAAGCAGTTATCCAATAGCAACGTTTGGGTTTAATGTTGTTGAAATATTAATAAAGCTAAAACAAAGGATTTGTGCACCTTCAGGCCTCCGTCAACATGAATCACAATTCTATTGCAGCCCCTTTGAAGTTTGCCGCGTTTCCAGACCATATATTTCCATTGACTATGGTTTAGAGCAACAATTTTACTCTGACGACCTTTCTTCGAGTGAAATGGTGGTGCTTGAGTACAAGAACGTGCATGCTCTTCTCAATGCCTGGGAGTTTGGAGAAGGCTAAGCTGTTCCAAGGAATGCTGAAGATCTTTTATTATTTTTAATGAAGCACAACTTGACGGATCAATTTGAGAATATTGTGACGCTTTTGAAACTCTGCCTCACATTACTCGTTTCCGATCAGCACACGATGAAAGGGCGTTCAGCTGCTTGAAGCGTGTTAAGACGTACTCGAGAAACACAATGTCCGAAAAGCGACTCTCAAACCTTGCATGTGTAGCAGGGTAGCCTCCTCTAGGAACATCATTTTGTGTACCCCCTATAGGGATCTCAGTTGTAATGAGTACCCCCTATAGGTTCTTAATAATAATAATAATAATAATAATAATAGTCTTTATTGAGGAAAGCCAACTTCACCAAGAAAGTGATTTACAGAAGGGTCCTCATTAATTACAAAATTAATACCTAGAGATAATATATATTACATTATTACAATAAACAAAACAATTATAAAAGGATGAGTTACAGATTGTGCATAGATATATTGTAAATTACTTCACAACAAAATAATTAGGATAATAACAAAATGCTAGAAAGAGGCTTTAGAAACACCATGTTTAAAAATAGCTAGAGTTAGCTAGAAGAAAATGCAATAAAAACAGTTTACCTGAAACCCTACTACATTGGAGCCCGATAGGGGACGTCTATTAAGGATATCATCCGTCTTCACGAGGATTTGTACGCGTTCGTGGTCCATATAATCACAACATTTCGGCGAAGAAAATGGAGCTCAGTGACACAGAGAAGGTGCGAATTGAAAGAGATCGCGTGACAAGAATCTTAACGAAAGGAGGCGAAATGACTGTGGAACAACTCAATGAACCGTATCAGGAAGAGTTTAAAGGCGACCTGAAAAGCTGGAAGGCAGAATTCGTGAGTATCGAATCTTTTCTAAAGTACAGTTGTTCTGCTGATATTAGTAATGAAAAAATTGTGTTGCGTGAAGCACAGAAGAGTTCATCCACGTTTCAATATCTTTCCCGTCCCCAATTTTCGCAATTTTATGGGTTTACTCCCAGGGAGATCCCTCTGATAATCAAGCCACGCAGGGCTTAGGTGGTAATGAGCCACCAGCATGGTTATCCCACATGTGCACTGCCTTAGCCAAGGAACTGAAAGGGGTAATGGCAGAAGAAAAGAATGGCAAGGGGACCCAATATTCAAGGGGGTCTGATCAACAGCTTGAAGATCAGTTTGGTGGAAGAAACTCCCCACAGAGTTACAACATCCCAACTTGCTATCGCTGTGGCCAAGTAGGTCATATTCGAAAAGGATGCCGAAACACACCCTCTTCTACAGATTCGGGAAACGGGAATGCGCCTTCGACGAGGGCCAGTCGGAGGTAGTGAATAACTGTTCAGGGCCCCAAAACACCATGATATCAAAGCTGGAATCCCTTATTGGAGACTCAAATGAGTGTACAGCTATCATCAATGGTCATCCATGTTGTGCCTTATTGAATACTGGTAGCCAAGTCGTGTCTCAATCCTTTTACAAGAAATACTCGAAAGGACGCCCAATACAGCGAATAACCAACCTCATGAAAGTTGGGTGAGTGCCATTCCTCGGGTATATTGAAGTTATGGTTGGGTTCCCTTCACAGGAAGTTAGCATTGATTGCAGTTACCCTGCCTTGGTCCTTGTTGTTCCAGACAATCCCTACAATGAACGTGTTCCTGTCATCATTGGTACCAACGTAGCAAAACAATGCAGGGAACAGTGTGTCAAGACCCATGGAAGGAGCTATCTCCAGAGGGCCAAGTGCTCTTCGGTATGGGCCCGGGCCTATAAATCACTTCACTTGCGTGAGAGCTTTATCACTAAGCAAGGCAGGGGTGACATTCATGTGAAATTAACTTCGCATCGCAAAGTTGTGGTCGGAGCTAATGAGCGAATGGTTTTTGGGGGAATTACGTTAAACTGCACCGAGGCCTCAGCACCTGTAAAGTACCCATAGTGATCACTAACACGACAAGCAAGCCAGTGATAATCCATCCAAAGACAAGCCAGGATTGCTACAGTGCACCATGCATCATCTACAGTGGACACTTCATCCATGCCAAGAAGCGATGATGGTTGTACAACTAATGCAAAATATCTCTTTGACTTGTCGACAGCACCCCTTGATGAAGAACAGAGAGATAAGGTTGTTGGTCTGCTTGACAGGATGTCCCATGTATTTGCTACAAGCTCAAATGACCTTGGATGCACAACCGAAGTCGAGCATGAGATAAAAGTCACAGATAAGGTCCCCTTTAAGGAAACCTACCGGCGTGTGAGGATTTGCTGGATACAGAAGTCATAACAGAGTCCAACAGTCCTTACACATCCCCTGTGGTGATAGTTCGCAAGCGAGACAACAGTACAAGGTTATGTGTGGACTTTCGGAAGTTAAATGCAAGAACCATAAAGGATTCATACCCAATTGCCCAAGTCTACCAATTTTCCAAGATAGCTGAACCTCTTCGACTGTTGCTGGCTGGAGGGGATGGGAAAGAAAAAGCCCCAGAAGAATCCACCATTTGTTTGGACGAGAGAATGCCAAGATTCTTTAATTGAGACACTTATTTCCAAACTGACCTCTCCTCCAATTCTTGGATTTCCTGATTTTAAGCTTCCTTTCATCCTCCATAACGATGCAAGCGGGCATGGCCTAGGCGCTGCCTTGTACCTGCCTTCTACTACACATGCATGTATCTCAATAAATCGAGAACTTAATTGCAGTATAAAGATACTTATATAATATACGTAAATACATTGCCATAATAATATGGAAACAATTCAAGTTTTAGAAGTAATATATGAACAACGAGTTTGAGTGTTTCATCAGGGGGGATCCAAACACGAGAAAACATGATGAAAACACGAGCGCGAGTGTTTTTATTGTTTTCGAGTGTTTGGATCCCCTGATGAAACACGATAAACGAGTTGTTTAGATGGCTTCTCAATCGAACACGGATTTAATTGGATGTTTACTTAAAACGCATTTGAGAACAAACCCTCATGGGACTGAACTCACGAGGGTGTGTTATTTATAATGTAAACTGATTTTTATATATGGCAATGTTGGTGTACCTAACTTAAGAAGCTAAAATTTATTCAGAAAATTAACAGATTCTGTTCAGTTGAGGATGAGCGAAGACGGAGGCAGGTCGTTTGTTCTCCAAAAAATGAATTATTAATTAAGATCTCGGCAATTAGATCAAAACCGGGTTTGGTCTAATAACTGTGGTGGTATATGATTTTTACGTGTTTTACCTCAGTCATGTGATAAAATAAAGTGATTTCATTGGCTAATTGGCTCATGAATTATTAATGAGTTTTAGAACATATTTACTAACGTTTCATATGTTCTAAAACTTGACTTGTTCGCATATTATTATGGCAATACATTTACGTATATTGAACTGTGCTCTTTTCTTTATACTGTGATTATGCTTTCCGCCCAGAAAATCTATAGCCAAAATCGAGAACTTGTTTCATCAATTTCTATTAGAGAACTTCAAAAAACATTTATGAATTTGAAAACCAGAATAATATTTCAATGACTGGATCTCTCGTGGAGTACTCTCCAGTCATATGTATACATGCACTACAGATACAATTCTACATGATTGTACAATTTAAAACTTGTAAATACTTTTGCTAATTTAGTATATAGGTACTGTACTACTAATAAGTAGAAAAATATAACGGATTTCTTAATGAGTGTATCAATGAAACATGTTTATGGCAACGCCTCTATTTGACAACATTCATATAACCACACCTATATTTTACCACGCCCATTTTGCCACACCCTTTTTTCGGAAAATTTGGATTTTGCCCCCCACTATAAAGTCCTAACTACGCCACATTTCGGTCAAACAAACCTTTATAGCACGTCAACACAAAGTTCAAATCATAAAAATTTTGACATTCAACTGTTCACCCCATGTAGAGTCTAAATCAATAATATCGTATTTGGGACTATAGGCACACTAAAATATAATACGTTCTATGTACATGCAATATACATTTATAATATGAAACAGAATATACATATTTAATATACATTAAGTAGAAATTGACATATTAGATTAAATTGACATATAGTAATATACATATTTAGTAGAAATTGACAGGTGACTATAGAGTTTCTTGTGTCGTGATTGGTCGAGATGGACGACCTATTTTGTTATAGTCACCTCGCGCGAGATGACTATAACATTTTCAGCGATTTAAAAATGGCGGCTTCTCGATTTATCAATATTACGTACGAAAAAGTGAATAAAATTGGAGAAAATGCTATTCAAAAACAAACTAAAGAAGCAACTAAATATGGAGTTAAACGATTTCGAGGTAAGATACAAGAATTTCCCAAATTTCATAGCTAAACTCTTGGTGGTGGTGTCAACGGCAATCGGCGACAAGATCAAAACAACAATATTTATTTAACAGAATAGTTTGAACAACAAACATTTCAGACAACATTTGAAAGCTTATTAGCATGATTGTTGAAGAGATGAACAATTACTTTTCGATATTTTACGACTCTCCCGAAAAAAGACGGCAGTTTTTACAAAAAAACAAGTTTGTTGTCAATCCGAGCTGAAGTCTTGACCGTCATCCTCGGCGCCGTACAACAAACAAATGTCAATCTGCGACAGTATTACTTATTCATTGAGGCTAATAAAATACTAAGTTCCTACCTCGAGATGCTCGTCAGTGAAGGAAAAATAGCGGTGATACGGTTCAGAAAAAAAACATTGACAGCCGTGAAACAATCCAAAAATTGTACGAGACAGAATGCTGATACTGTACACAGAATTACCCCAAGTTTTACTCGAAACAGCATGGTTCTGTATCTCCATCCATATCTACTTTGGAAATCTGCTGAAGAAGTCATTGCTTCCCTTGGTAAAAACTGCAGATTGACACGGGTACTTTGAGCTGGACAAAAGTGAAGCCGGCCTTGTACATGTACTATTGAAACATTAACAAGCAAAAACCAGTTTTGTCTGGATCTTTCAACAGTTGCTCTTTATAAGTCTTTAACTCAGTCTTCCACTCCATAGCTCTGCTTGATCTGACAGCAAAATCGCTTTTTGTTAAGCACATTTTGGCCTCCACTTGCAAGAGCATGTTCGTATGTTGTTCGTTTTAATATTCTGTTGAATGTTGATTACGTAAAATCATGTGATCTCGCGATGCGCGACTCCATAAATAACAAATAAAATAATTTAAACATTTTCCCTTGCTTTCTTTCAGTTGTTTCTCTCTGATAGTCACCTGTGAATTTCTACTAAAACAATTAGTCACCTCATGAGTCTCGGTGATTATCGTTATATTTACCTCGCCGCTTTCACCGATAATCACCTCGACTTCAGTGACTAATTGTTAAATAATATGAAATACAAAGCTTCGAGACTTTTGAAACTTACCGACGGTATCGTATCATTGGTACGAATCCTCCAATCAAACGTGAACTGACCTACGGCTAATCGCGTGTCTTGGATAACACTCAGAAATAGAAGTATCTCCTCCATGTTTCTGAGCCGTCGGTGACACGGAGTGCGGTAATACACATCACGTTTCTTTGTCTTCCGCCTTTTCACGATTTCCCGTTTCCAGTCCAAAAGAAGCGGCACGGCGAGTGGGTTATGCCTGAGTGGGTTGATTGGCATACCATCATTGCGTTGGATGCAGGCAGAGCTGCAGGTATGCGGGCCTACAACATAAAACAAAGGACGGCGTGAGATCATATAATGTGAACGTACAGCCGCGTCTTTGGGACGATGTTTTTTAGTATAACCATAGCGGTACTTAACCATGCAAATAACCATTAACCCCAAAACGACTTAGATTCTAACCCTAACCACCGCCTAATCAGTTTTCTAACCCTAACCCCCCGGGTTTTCGTCCACTCCCCTACTTGGGTTTCTAGATTAATAGACTAGTGAGAGAGACTAAGCATGTGGGATTAGAAATTGACTGTTAAACGCATGCGCTAACTTTCGTCATTTTAGCGCGAGTTGAGTTAATGTAGACATCATACAGTAACAGCTACACGTTACCAATGTAGACTGTCTACATTAACTAGGTGGAGACTAGGTTGATATATATATATATATATACATGTATATATATTTACTATATTGTCGACCACTTTTACCTGTGATACTTCGAACAGATTCGGGGTTCAAAGATGGAGATGTCACGTTCACGGTTGCAGTCTCATGCTCGTCCACATCTACTGGACCGGCATCGAATTTGTTTTTCAAGATGGCTGCCACGTCACGTGGTTTACTGACATGCGCCATCGAGGGAGACTTAACAACAACGTCAGCCACATGACGTTGTTTATTACGTTGATCGAGGTTCTTCCAAGGAGCTTTCCATGTTTCCACAAGGTCCTCCGTTGCTATATTCTGGTCTACGACTATAGTCTCTTGGGGCTCTTCCACAGCTGGTGTAGTAGTGATGTTGGAGTCAGGAATTTTAAGAGACGTGGACGCATATGTCGGGTTCTCAGTGGGATATTGTTCAATTGGTTTGAAGACACTAGTATTCACTGAAAAAACGGATACAACGAAAACAATAATTAATGACAATAAAACACAAATTTACAGAGAAAAACATTTAGTAATAGAACTGCAATAGAGAGAAAAAAGGTCGGCATTAATGTGAGCCTGCTAGCTTACAGTACAGCGGACAACTTTGGTAGGTGCCTTGGTTCTTTTAAAAACCCCGCTTAACTTTCTGAATAAAAACAGAAATTTAAAGCGGGGTTTTTAACATATCTATTTCGAAGGCACCTACAAAAGTTATCCGGTGTACTCTAAGCTAGTAGGCGCACATTTGTAGATATCTCGACCATGATCTAGTTCGAAAACGTTACATCACGGGCGTAGAGGGAGGATGAGAACGCCATTTATTCTGGTCCAAGCAATCGGCTTCTGGATGCTCATTTTATTAGTATTAAGGTTAATAATAGGATTTTTAATTAGCTTTCCGGTATCACGGGGGTTAGGGTTAGAAAACCAATTGGGCGGGGGGTTAGGGTTAGGATCTAAGTTGTTTTGGGTTTCTATGACGTATATCATATAGGCATCTCTCGCGGATACTAAAAAAGATCGTCCAGAAGACGATTGCTTGCCGCTGACCGGGATAAATGGCGTGCTCACCCTCCCTCTAGGCCCGTGATCTAACGTTACCCGATCTAGTGTCGACTGAGAAAAAAGTATTTAGTTATAGAGCTGTAGTGGTTTGGAACAATCTTCCCAAGAGATCCTCTTCTATGAATCAGAGATCCTCTTCTATCTATCAGTCTCATTGACTGAACGAAATACGTCGTATTATTTCTGTAGATTAGTTTACTATAGATTTTATAACGGGTATTTTTATAACTGTAATGTTGCGTACATTGGAGAAACGGGTCGTGGTTTGGGAACACGAAAGATGGAACACCATGTAAGTTTAGCAAAGACGGAAAACTCGGCGCTTGCGAATCATGTTTAATGATCATTTTATAGTCTGCAGGAACGTTATAATCTTGTGTAAGGAGAACAGATGGTCACAAAGAAAATAGAAAGAAGCGTGGTTAATAGACCGGTTGAAAAAATGTTATTGCAAAGAGACATAACTCCCAGAAGCATATAAACCGCTTGTCAGGAAATGTTCTTAATATACAAGGGACGGGAAAATTGTTAATTTATTTTTATGTTAATTAAGAATGATATTATACGTCGTGCTTTCTTAAAGAGGTACACCAGCCAGAATACAAATGAAGTTCATATGAAAGATCTTACTGACTTTAGTTTATTCCCAAAGTTTCAGCATTCCTATCAATTTAGTGAAGAAGATATAGCTAGTTGAAGTCATTTGAGGATTTTGACGCCATATTTGTTTTGAAAAATTGACGTCATCGACCTTATTCAAAAATGGCCGCCGAATTAATATTCTTTGATATGAATAAAAATTGTCCTTATAAACTCGTTTTTATGTACGAAATTGAAAAGGATTCTTACTTTAAAACGAGGTCATAACGGCCAATTTATATATTTTTTAAATAATTTTAAATTGACGGCAATTTGTGAATAAGGTCTATTAGGTGCTTCTTTATCGGCAGTGGAGTTGTTTTGATGGCGATCACATAGTGATAGCTGTTGTGAGTGCTCTTTGGAGGAAAATTAGTCGAAATAAACTAGTTAATTCCTGATGCGGAATCAGAAGCACGCAGTGTAGTCATATCTGAGAAACAAATATGGCGTCGAAATTTCAACTTGTGATATCTTCTTAACTTAATTGATTTGAATGCTGAAACTTTGAAAATAAACTAAAGTTAGTAAGATATTTAATATGAACTCCGCTTGTTTTTTAACTGCAGCACCCCTTTCATGAATTGAAGTTTGTAAACTTTGAACTCCAAAGCTGTAACGTCTTTTACAGGATTTTAGAATTAAGTTTTATTACCAATATATCGCATATTTATCGAATTTTCAGTTTTATTTTTTCACTGAAACGTTCTTGACAATATAAAACATTCTTTTCTACGTTTTTTCTACTATGGTTTCATCATTTGCGAAGGTCGCCCGAAAATAAATATGGCAGGCAGAAACTGAGAGATACAAATTTAACAAGAATACTCGTTTTTGGCCTTTGGAACTAAGACTTATTGAGAATTTGTTGATCACGCTCATTCTCGTCCACTTCCTCGCAGTCCTGCTCTTCCAGCAATTGTCCACACTTTGACGACTGATAAATTGGAAGCTACAAACCTGTTCTCGTTCCTAGACCCTTCGACTCTAAGAGGCGCGTCAAGTGGCTCTGGGACACTCGATCATAACATCTCGATCATAACATGAGAGAAGCCTAATAGGAGACGTCAAATTAGGTTGAAGATTTTATGCATTTAATGTTAACAAAGAAACTATATTGGCCAGACACTAACCCTATTTCGCGAGCGTCGCAGTTTGATTTGCTTGCAAACTCGGAGCTTCTAATGATCTCTCGTCAATTTACATTATGCAAATATGCAAGCTTCAAAATCAGCTCATCAGATACAATAGAAAGCTCAATCCAGTTCTGTTTTTGAGATCAGTGTTTATGGCCGAGTGATCGGCCATAATAAAATAATTCATTGATGTTCCACTTTATGAATTCATGCCAATAACAAGAAACATCAGAGTTGTCTGAACGAAGATTGTTTGCAAGGTAGCAGCCGTAGGCTGTAGATGCCGTTGTGCCAGTTTCTTCGTGTATATATTCAGGTTTCAAACGTACATTTGTCAGATAACATTTCAATATGTCCGCCCTGACTTTTTATGCTTAATTGTCTTTGTGAACCACTTCTGCATTTGAAATCATAACGTTGTTGTTGTTTCGTTGATCATATAAAATAACAATGAGAACGCTCAATTTTAGAAAGGGTCACACGGTCGTGGCTAGATGGAATACTCGTAGTTGATGTGACCGTGAGGTACTAGGTCTGAGTTGCCTTCTGGACGATCCTTTTATTAGTATTAAGGTTAGTATTAGAAAACAACTAGGAGGGGGGTTAGGGTTAGGATCTAAGTTGTTTTGGAGTTAGCAGTACCAGGCTGTATTTCGTCAAACAGGCATGCCCGATGGTATGATAGCAGTACAATATTTCATTTCGTCCAACCTCTCGCGGATATTAAAAAATATCGTCCAGAAGACGACTCAGACCTAGTACCTCACGGTCACCTCAACTGCGAGTATTCCATCTAGCCACGACCGTCACAGAGCCACTTTTGACGCGCCTCATACAGTCAAGGACTCTGGGAACGAGAATGATAGTAAAACACATACCTAAACTAGCCCCAGTCCGTTTTCTTAACGTGCTCGCCTGGATGCAGGAATAAGTGCTTTCAATCACTGGGTTTTGTTTGGACGGTAGATTCTCTAAAAAAAATTTTCAACAATATTTATCAAGAATAATTAGATTATTAATATAGTTGGCAGTACAGAATTGTTCACAGTTGGCAACATAAGATTGTTCAAAGTTGGCTGTACAACATTGTTCAAAGTTGACAGTACAACATTGTTCACAGTTGGCAGTACAACATTGTTCACAGCTGACAGCACAACATTGTTCAAAGTTGGTAGCACAACATTGTTCAAAGTTGACAGTACAACATTGTTCAAAGTTGGCAGCACAACATTGTTCAAAGTTGGCAGCACAACATTGTTCACAGCTGACAGTACAACATTGTTCACAGTTGGCAGTACAACATTGTTCAAAGTTGACAGTACAACATTGTTCAAAGTTGGTAGTACAACATTGTTCAAAGTTGGCAGCACAACATTGTTCAAAGTTGGTAGTACAACATTGTTCACAGCTGACAGTACAACATTGTTCACAGTTGGCAGTACAACATTGTTCAAAGTTGACAGTACAACATTGTTCAAAGTTGGTAGTACAACATTGTTCAAAGTTGGCAGCACAACATTGTTCAAAGTTGGCAGCACAACATTGTTCACAGCTGACAGTACAACATTGTTCACAGTTGGCAGTACAACATTGTTCAAAGTTGACAGTACAACATTGTTCAAAGTTGGTAGTACAACATTGTTCAAAGTTGGCAGCACAACATTGTTCACGCCTGTTGACAACTTGCACTACGTTGCGCGTTTTTACGCGTGAAGAGTTTAGTGTTGTACATTTATTGACCCCCGTTAAATGCAGTACATACGAGTCAGCGTCTTTGCTGTACCTTCTTTTGATACTACCAAACTTTCACTCTGTATCTCGATCACAGTTTCTGGCTGCCTCACTTTACATTCTTTGCTATACTTGGGTCTTTCTTGCTGAGGCTAAGAAAAAAAGTAATAGTCTCGATTAACATTACGGAACTTACAGGAGTACTCCAGCCAAAATGCAAATGAAGAGCGCCAATCAATCAGAGCGACTGTTGTCGCTCATTAACACTAGTCCTGCACAAAAGTGGATGGCAGAATTTTGCTCACGAAATTTTTAGAAGCGAGCGAAATGGGGGAGTGGTAAATAAGCCCAATGTCGGCTTTCCACAAAGCGAATTTTTTCGCACGAACCGACATTTGTATTGTGAAAACTGAATAGATTGGTACATGTAGTTAGGTCCAGACGAGCGCCCATAAGACAAAAGAAAAAGTCGCTTTGCACAAACAAATTCGCCTAGTGCAAATCCGCCTTAAAGGGGTACTCCTGTCAAAATAATAATAATAATAATAATAATAATAATAATAATAATAATAATATTCAAGAGCAGTCTCAATAATACGTTATGGTGCAGGGATTATCAAGTGGACCAAAGAAGAACTCAGGAAGCTGGATAGGAAAACGAGAAAGCTGCTAATCATTAACAGAGCACTTCACCCGCAGGCCGATGTCGATAGACTCTACTGTATGTGAGAAGATCAGAGGGTGGGCGAGGTTTGATAAGTGTAGAGGACTGTGTGAATATTGAAGTAGGCAGTTTATCCAAGTATGTCGTGGCGAGTAGTGAAATTTTGCTTCAAATTGAAAATGATGAAAAGATCTTGGATGAAGGGGTGACAAAGCAAAGTATAACAGCAGAAAGATTGACTAGATACAGAAATAAGGCATTACATGGACAGTTTCTGAAGGGAACGGAAGATGTGAGAGACTCGGACTCATGGAAATGGTTGAAAAGAGGTATACTATGAAGAAAGAAACGGAAGGATTTCTGACTGCTGCGCAAGACCAGGCATTACGAACTAACAGTATCAAGAATCGGATCGATAAAGAGGATGTGTCACCCATGTGTCGGTTATGTGGAGAAAGAGAAGAGACTATTCGTCATATAACAACGGAATGTAAGAAATTAGCGCAAAAAGAATATAAAATGTGGAGACATGACAAGGTCGGACAAGTCATCCATTGCAAGCTTTGCCAGAAGTTCAGCCTACCGTGTAAGGATAAGTGGTATGACCACGCTCCGGAAGGTGTAATGGAAAACGATCGGGTGAAGATACTATGGGACTTTAAGATTCAAACAGATCATCACCTTGAACACAATAGACCCGATATTGTAGTCTTGGAGAAGGAGGAGAGAACATGTAGTGTAATAGATGTCGCTTGCCCCTTCGATATACGAGTACTCGAAAAGGAACAGGAAAAAATTGAAAAATATCAAGACCTTAAAAGGGAGATTGCGAAGATCTTGAACTGCAGAAGAGTAACGGTCGTACCAATTGTCATTGGAGCACTTGGGACTATTAGTAGGAACTTTAAGACATTTGCGAAGAAAATTGGTTTGGATAATAGCACTTCATTACTTCAAAACGCTTGCTTGTTGGGAACAGCAAGGATTTTAAGAAAGACCCTAGACACCTAAGGCTATAGGCTATAGCTTGATGTTTAGATTACGGGAACCACGAAAGAAACGTGTGAATTGTTACAATAATAATAATAATAATAGTAATAATAAAGACGTATTAGGAGCATTATACAATAGTCTCAATGCTCTTACAACAATATATTCTTAATGTTACTTATAAAACTAATTACAGTTTCATTATAAGATAAAGTCTACTACATATATATTACCACTATGAACGAAAAACTATTATAAAATAACCGGAAGTAAATGAGCAAGTACACGCTATCTGATTGGTTACTCAGCTCAAAAACCGTGCATTATAACTCAATAAAGCATAATCTGACGTGATTTCTCGCGTAGATTTTGTCGTTTTTGACGGATTTTAAGTAGTTTAAATCACAAAAGAAAGTCAAAGAATAGCTGGATCAAGGTACTAACACAACAGAATGTTTTAACTGCAACGTTGAGTGCATTTTCATAGCTAAAATCGCCAACGTGTTTTCGTCATAGGCTTCCTAGCAACGCACATATCAACGTCATTTATAACAGGTAAATCTACATTTTTCATGGTTTATTGTTAATTTAATGGCCGTTCTTTTATAAAAGAAATAACAAACTTTGTCTTGTGTGATTATCGAGTTATAATGGCACTCGAGAAGCTAGTAAAACACTCGGCTATCGCCTCGTGTTTTACACGCATCTCTCGTGCCATTATAACTCGATAATCACACGCGACACGTTTTTTATTTCTTAATTAATTTTAAAAAAGAAGTCTTAAGTGCTGACTTAAAACTACTCAAAATATCAATGCTTCTAATTTCCTGTGGTAATAAATTCCACAGTTTTGGTGCGGCAACTGAGAATGTTCTATCTCCATGAGTCACCGTTTTGGATTTTGGCTCAAGTAGCACATTTCGGTTAGATGATCTTAACGTACGAGTAGGTTTATATTTAGTTAGTAAATCAGTAATATAAATAGGTGCCTGGCCATGTAAAGCTTTGAAAGTAATTATCAATATCTTGAAAACAATCCTTGATCTCACTGGCAACCAGTGAATATTACGAAGCACAGGGGAGATATGTTCTGATTTATACAAAATACAAGTGGAGTTCACGTGAAAGATCTCAATGACTTTAGTTTGTTTTCAAAGTTTCGGCGGTCAAATCAATTAAGTTAAGAAGATATCGCAAGTCTATTAAGTTGGAGAGTTTTTTCAATTTTCCCAGCTTCTATCACTTATTATACCTAAGAAGCTCGTCTATACTTTACGGCACGAGGAACTGAATTGTTTATTTCGACTAATTTCCAACCAAAGAGCATTAACAATATCCAGAAACACTGATCTCTAAGTAAAGACTGGATCGAGCAACTATTGTTCAGAAAATGAAGCCGGAAGTAGTTTGTTGTCTTCACCGTCGTCGTCACTGTTGTCTTCATCGTCACTGTTGTTTTCGTCAACAGAGGCAAATCTACTGCAAGACATTTTGTTATTTTCGCGCGCTTTGAGGTAATGACGTCATCAGCGTCCAATAATTTGCTTTGGACACCTCCGTCCAATAATCCACAGAATTCGACGGAAATGACGCCACAGCTGATGGACATTCAGATTTAATTGGAGTATGTTGACCAATAAGGAACGAGAATGGAGTTTGAATGTATAATAATAGTATTTGACGAGGGTCAATAATTATATCGTTCTTTTGAGAACTTAGCTTTTATATTTATTCTTCTTATCGTTCGGCAGTGTACATATCATACCTGTTGCTGCAACTGCGTTCTCTTACGTTGTTCTTCCAGTTGCAATTGCTGGATTCCTGAAGTTGAGAACAAAAAAGAATAAAAAGATGCGCTCGAAGATAATTTAGGAGCTGAACTTGGGCGAATTCATGGCGGATACGTCATGTTTACAGGGGCCCGCAACGAAAAGAGCGAGTAGTTACATTAATGGGACCGTTACAGGAGCTAGAGAATCAAACTTTGATATATTTCATTTCAAAATTTCAGTTTCACGTTCTTGCAAGATGAAGGTTCCACGGGTTTTTACTGTGACGTGTACCACCGTTTATCTAGTTTGTTTTTAACGTTTTTGTTTGTTCAAGCTCTGTAGTACCTTGAGGATCTGTTTTACTGTACGGTGACACTCCAAATGCACGTTTTGTGATATTGTATTCAATGTAAGGTGTGTTTGCTTTCGTTGATGCATTCCTGGTTAACTTCCTCGATCTTGCTTTCGCAGATGTCGTCTTCTCTCCCAGTACCTAAAATAGAAAAAGTTAAATGAGGAAATTAACACATTTTTAAACACATGATAAATATAAGAAAATGAGGGTCGGTGTTGCGACGGTGGGGGAGAAGAGGAGAGGGAAGGAGGATGCGAGGATAAGGATGGAGGAAAGGGAGGGTGGAAGGGAGGATACGAGAAAGGCAGGGAGGGAAGAGAGGGGGAGCAAGGATATGAGGGAGGAAGGATGCAAGGAGTAAATGATGAAAAGAATACAGGGAGCGAGGCAGGGAGGGAAAGAGGGAAGAAAGGGAGGCATGCAAGGGGAGGAAGGGAGGGGCAAAGCATTACACGAGGAAGGATGAATGGAGGAAAGGAGGAACACGAGGAAAGAACGGTAGGGAGATGGAGGGAGGAAAGAAGAGGAGGGAGGTGGAGAGAATACGAAAACAGCGCTAATGTATAATATATATATATATATATATATACATAAAGTATACAATGTGCCCTACCGGCTATCACCATAATGGCTTTATGGTAACTGTGGACTTGGGACAATATATATATATATATATATATATATATATATATATATATATATATATATATATATATATATATTATATATATATATATATATATATATATATATATATATATATATATATATATATATATATATATATATATATATATTATATATATATATATATATATATATATATATATATATATATATATATATATATATATATATATATTTATATATATATATATATATATATATATATATATATATATATATATATATATAGCAAAGTGAAAAGGTGGTAAACTGCCAAGAATTTAGTGACGAGATACTGACGTTTCGAGCGGAGCCCTTCATCAGAGTAAGAAATATATATATATATATATATATATATATATATATATATATATATATATATATATATATATATATATATATATATATATATATATATATATATATATATATATTTCTTACCAATGCTCGGTAGAGCGGGTCTAATCTTGTCGATCCTCGGTAGATCCACTCTGAACGGTTATCAACTTGAAACAACATCTATAACGTAATATAAAAATATTATTCGCCGTACGTGTTGATAATTTGCATTGATAAAACGATAATCAAGTAACTCATGATTAAAAACGAACCTTCACAAGACTTCCATCAACACTTGTAACTTTGGCTTTCAACCTGAAAAGATATACCAATCAGCTCTAATCTTATATGAGCTCACGTATACTACGCACCGTGTTGGCTATTAGTTCATATGCGACCAGAGCGAATAGTATAATTGTTTTATAATATAGCAAAACAATTAATAATAGAAAACATTTAATAAATTACAGTAAATAAATTATGTAATTGAAAGCAACGAATTTCTGCCACATATACTTCCATCGTGCGTAATGTAGTCACGTAAGGAAGATTTCTCGCTCGGTTGAAAATAGCTTCAGAATTTTGTCTGAGAGATAAAAAAATTCGTTGAGAAGGTTGAATAAAGAAAAAAGTTTCTTTGAAAAGCAAAAAGGTGTGTTAGTTTTAACTTATTTTATCATGGTTGAGAATGTGTAAATTATGCACGGCTAACCTTAATTTACAAGATCATTAACCATCTGATACCTGTGCATCCTATAAATCCAGTCACGCGCAGATCAAGACATAACCACGCCCACACGTTCTTACCTCTGGCTACTAACACCTCCTCACACAAGCTTTCTTTCTATCCCCGAACCAGTGCAATGGAACAATCTACCTTCAGACACTTTTATTCCTTGTAACAGTACTGATTCCTTCCGTAGTGGAGTGTCTACCATGTCCCATAGTCCTGTATCTTAGTCTTCATTGTATATGTTTATTTATTTTTATTTATATATCTTTTTATTTATCTATTTAATAATTTATTTATCTATTTACTTGTTAACTAATGTATGTATTTACTATTTGTATTATCGCTATCACCCACCTTGTAATCCTCTTTTAGAGGGGTTACAGTAGGTGAACAGGAAGATAGATAAGATAATATTTGGCCTTTTAAGAGGACAAAAGGCTAGAAAAACCTTTTACACGCTTTGTTGTTTATCCATGTTTATCACTTATAAATAACAAAGTTTTCATTCATTTTAAAAAATTCACTTTACTGAATAATAATCATAATAATTGTAATAAATACGTGTTGCTAACTAACTTTTTATCCTATTTATTTTGTCTGACAAAACATGATCAACCGCTGACAATTCAGTCGGGTTTTGCAAAGGCTTAAGACGATTTTTAAAGTGGATTTTGCGTCATAACTTAGTAAATCTTGCATTTGGTTAATATATTTTATGTTAAATTAAAATTTACTACTATTTACTATTTATTACTCTTAGTTTGTGCGTTAAAGAAACAGCCAGTTTTATCTGTAGTAGGTTAAGAAAACTCACGCCGCCATTTTTTTTTCATTACTAGTAATACACGAGCTGATAGCTTCCAAGTATAAGAATATATATATAGCTCACTGCTTGCAGTTTGAGCACTCTGGCATGGTTTTTGATGTCCCACATTTGTGTGGCATCAAGGGTGACTGTAAATAGCAGTTACCTTCATCCTGCTCATCAGCACTACACTGATGAGGCCCAAAAGGCCGAAACGGTACCGTCTGTAGTTATATATATATATATCTATATCTATATATATCTATATATATATATATATATATATATATATATATATATATATATATATATATATATATATATATATATATATATATATATATATATATATATATATATATATTATATATATATATATATATATATTATATATATATATATATATATATATATATATATATATATATATATATATATATATATATATATATATATATATATATATATATATATATATATATAGATTTTCGCTTACCTCAAAACTGGTCTGCTACAACTTGTTTCATCTGTAAAAGAATCTTCAGGCAGTGACAATATCGAAAGGGGTGACCGCTTATTTATAGGCTTTCTTCATTTATAAGCGGTCACCCCTTTCGATATTGTCACTGCCTGAAGATTCTTTTACAGATGAAACAAGTTGTAGCAGACCAGTTTTGAGGTAAGCGAAAATCTATTATTTGCTCTAACTATATGTTGTTGAGCACTCTTTGCATTTCGTAGACCAAAACCTACACGTATATATATATATATATATATACCGGGTGACCCAAAAAAAAGTACTCCGGTTTGATTCATAATAACTTCTAAACGAGTGAAGCTATTAAACTGAAATAACTTTCATTAGATAGATGGAAGACTAACTTAGATTTTGAAATATGACAGTTGTATTTTACTTAAAAATTCACGGAGATATTAATGTTCAAACTCGGTAGCATATTTCTGGATGTGTCTAAAATATGCAAAAAACGCCGTATCAAATATTAATCAAGCTTTGCTCAACTGAAACACGCACTATTAGCAGTAAATAAATGCCACTTGACAAATTGTTTATTATGAAACGAAGTATTATTATTTTCAAAATACAAGCAAGATTTATTCGTTCGGAATCGCGTGTCCTCTAGCACGAATGCACTGCCTAGCCCGTGACACCATTGCGTCGAAGGAGTCATGGATCATTCGTTGTTCTAGATTACGGCATGCTGCGAAGCTCTTCTAAATTCTGCGGTTGCTGATCATGTGGTACATTGCAAATTTGTTCAAGTTCAGAATAAACTCAGAATTATGAAACACAATCAAACCATAACTCCATAAGACATAACATGCAACTCCCCAGAGACATCCAACATTAAGTATTTGATACGGCGTTTTTTGCATATTTTAGACACATCCAGAAATATGCTACCGAGTTTGAACATTAATATCTCCGTGAATTTTTAAGTAAAATACAACTGTAATATATCAAAATCTAAGCTAGTCTTCCATCTATCTAATGAAAGTTATTTCAGTTAATAGCTTCAGTGGTTTAGAAGTTATTATGAATCAAACCGGAGTACTTTTTTTTGGGTCACCCGGTATATATATATATATATATATATATATATATATATATATATATATATATATATATATATATATATATATATATATATATATATATATATATATATATATATATATATATATATATATATATATATATATATATATATATATATATATATATATATTCTAAGGATTTATGATTTAAGGCGAGTGTTAGAATATATACATTTTAAGACCAAACCGGGACCAGTTGCAAAAAATGCAACTTAGAGGCCTTCCGGCTGGAATCGAACCCGCGACCCTGCGATGCTAGTGCAGTGCCCCGACCACTGAGCCACGAAAGCCGCTGTCGAGAGCCTAGTCACGAGTATTTATATATATATATATTATATTTATTAAGTGAAAAAGCTGTCGCAAATCGAGTTTCACGCTTATACGCGATCGTCAGGCAACTGACAGACTCGATCTAGTTAAACTCTATTTACATGATGAAACGAGGTGTCGTGTTACGTGTCTACATTTACTAAAAAGTTCAGAGCGTCTGTTCAGTAGTTCGTGTTTCCGGTCCTTCAGTAGGATTAGCTTTTCTTCCAAGCACAAGTTACACCTTCGTGAGCCGATTTTGTAGGCGGGAATTTTCTTTCTTAGCGACCAATTTATCTTGAACGCGCGCTTAGAATCACTCAATTTCCAAATATACTTTGACAGTTCCGTTTCATCGGCGTATTTTCTGTGTGAAAACGACTTTGTGTGGTTTCGGTATCTGTTCTTGAATGGTCCGCCCGTTACGCCTACGTATGATTTCGTCTTGTTGTTGTCAACTGTGGTAACATCAGCTTGGTAGACCACGCTTTCCGACAGGCATTTCTTCTCGATTGGGTATTCGTCTGGTCGTCTGCAGTTGCATTCGTTTGTGTTTTGAGTGTTCGTTTGTTGTTTAGTGTGTTGGTTGAGTATTTTGTTGTTATGTTGGGAAATAAAATATTTCATGTTAGGTAGGCAGCTGTAACTGACTCGTACAGTATGTCGGTTGAATATGCTATATAGTTTGTTGGAAGGGGGGAAATGTTTGTCAAGTAGTGATAGAAAGTCTCGCGCTATGTTCGTTTGAACGCAGGGGCGGATTTAGGGTACGTCAAACACGGCAAGCGACGTACACTAAACTTCGAGAAAACTTTTGAAAACTTTGCCCGTAATTAGCGCGCTAAAAAAATATTTTCGGCTGAGAAGACTTTGTCTACTTCATGTAGTCTGAACGAAACTGTTCATATGATAGGGTTATTGAGGGACCTCATTTCTTCCATTTACAATTGAGGATTATTCGAGTACGGCAAAATGGCCGATGTACGGCAAAATGGCCGCAAACACGAGCACTGATTGGTCAAAAGCAGTAAAAAATGGCCAGTGTACGTCGGAAGTAAATGCAGTGTACGTCGGAAGTGAGAAAAAGTATAACTCGGCTGTCTTAGTCAGCAGTAAATTCAAAATTGACTCGATTGAGACTGAGTTTCGATTATGGCGTCTACGGATGTTACGGCCGAACTTGTAGAGAACGCTCTACAGAATGAAAACGTTGATTTGTTAAACAGGATCTGTTGTGATTTGACAAAGAAACTCCAATCGTGTGATTTTCTCGTGGGTCAAGAGTTTTCGACGCGTATTGGCAAGACATTGTACCGGGATTTTGACGCGGAGTCATATTCCTCAATCCTCAGTGTGCAAGAGCTGTTAATGGAAAGAAAGTTGTATTGCTTTTAATAAAGTGAGTGGAAACTATCTTAGCTTTAGTAGTTTAGTTCCTAAAACTTGTGTAACCTTGAAAAGCGTAAATTATTTAAATTAGATAAGATAGGTGACGTATATTATGTTCGACTATAGAGTATTTATGAATAATACATCATATAATTATTGAGATAATGAGATGTGTTTAGCCAACCATCGCCAATTTTTACTTCAATAATCTGATCAACAGTGTTAAATATTGAATTCCAATACCTCTTCTCGAACAGTCTAC
Organism: Chrysogorgia sp. JL179-B06; assembly: GCA_035772405.1. NCBI lineage: Eukaryota > Metazoa > Cnidaria > Anthozoa > Scleralcyonacea > Chrysogorgiidae > Chrysogorgia > Chrysogorgia sp. JL179-B06. The sequence continues at coordinate 109,218 of JAYKKM010000351.1, read as the reverse complement.
TGTTTATTTTTTCTTTAATATTCGATTGGTTTGGATTGTGTTTTGACTTTGTATCTGGCTTTTAAATATAGATCTCCAAGTATAGATTCTGGATGTTCTGCGAATCAGCTTGTTAAAAAAGAAGCTATTTTAAACTGTTGTGATAACACATGATGTAGTTTCTTATGTATTCTTGGTTTGGCTTCTGTTACAAACAGAAATATTTTTTGTTATTACCCTGACTGTGGGGAACAGAAATTTAAATTACTTTTTAATTGTAAAGTAGAACCGTGTCCACCTTTGAGAGGTATGTCAGATGTACATATCCTATTTTGTTTTCAAGGCATTGTTGAATCAGGTAACGTATTTCAACCATATCATTTTGTCCCTCTCATGTTTTATGCTGAGCCAACAGGAGGAGAAAAAAGGATGTTTCACAAAAAATCTCCTCCAACCTGTCAAAGTCTAAATAAAATTCTAGTGGAAATTTGGTTCAATCTAAAATTTCTTTTCCTTTTATAACTACACCAGACCCCAAACCTTGCCATACTATCAAACACACCAATTGCTTTTGTTCCATCGTCAGAATTAAGTGGCAAAACAGCTGCAAAACAGCTGCAACCAACTCGCCTGCTCCTTCTGCAACCACTTCACCATCCACAAGTTCAACTATCACTACCAGCACTTCCCAAATAAATTTTATTCATGAGTATAATATTGCTACTTATAGAGAGAAAGCCAAAGGTACGACCGATTTGGAAATTGATGTTCTAAATTCTAATAAAAAATGTGTTCAATTATAAAACATCCTACATGGTCTATATTTCTCTTCTCAAAACTCTTTCTCTTTAGGCGAGTAACTGGCGCCTCAAAACCAGACAGCTCGGGGTAGATAAGGGGTAGAATAAAGTAATAGATAGTTAATATGACCAGGATGATGTAGAGAGTGAGCTCTCTCTATGTCCATGAAATGTCCTACATGGTCCATTTTTTCTCTTCTCATAACTCTTTCTCTTTAGGCGAGTATCTGGCGCCTCAAAACCAGACAGCTCAGGGTAGATAAGGGGTAAACTATTTGGTAGTTATATACATACATCAAGTGTCTTTCAGCTTGATAAGTTAAAGGAAAACTAATTAGTTACTCAAGCTTTTGCAAACTCAGAATTAATATGACCAAGATGATGTGAGGCCACAGTGAGTGTGAGCTCCTCTCAGTCGGTACCCATGAAATGTCTTATATGGTCTATTTACTTTATTTCTTCTAATCAGAGAAGGAATTTGGCAGCTAAGGCTAGGTGTGGAGCCTTGGCTGTCCATGTCTAGGCATGCTGATGAGCTCTGACAGAGCGAAACAGTCCAAAACAAGCTCTCCAATAACGATTGAAAAAAGTGCAAAAGCATTTTTTTTAAAAATAAATCGCAAAATGTGGCCATAAAAATGCAAATTAGCACTGTAAGATTTTTCTAAAAAAATCTTGTCAGAATGCAGGAAATGCCATTTCAGAGAGCCAAATTTTAAAAAATTTCCGGGGGCATGCCCCCTAGATTGCGCAATTTCCGTGTTTTGACGTACACTGAAAAATTCCTAGATCCGCCCCTGTTTGAACGTTCTTACTAAAAGGTGGGTTATACCAAATAGCGTTGCGTTGTCTGTTCCGTTTTCGTTGTTGATTATAGTTAGGGTAGTCGTTTCCGTTCTGCGCGGGTGGTTCGTATGTGAGGTTTGTGTCAAAATTGCTGTGTTTTAAGGCGTCGTTGTAGAGCGGTGCGGCAGCGTCGAATGTTCGTTTGTCGCATGAGAGTTTGTTGATGCGTTTGTTGATTGATAATGGTAGTTGGCGTAGTATGGAGGGGGGGGGGGGGGGGGTGGGGTGGTTAGATAGTCGGTTAACGTAAAGTGGTTCGTCGTTAGGTTTTCTGAATGGTTTGTATACGTACCGTCAGTTAGGTCAAACGTTATGTCAAGGAAATTCACGCGTTTCAGGTTAGCATCGGCCGTGATTTTTAGGCCGAAATTTGCGAAGATTTGGATCAGATCTTTGCGCGCCTTGTCAGCTAATGCCGTCGTCTCGGTATAATCCTATTTGGTTTCCAAATCGGTTCTCGAGCGTGCTGAGGAAAAATAGGCCAACTAGTTCACATATTTCGGCGCCATCATAGCTGCCCATGGTTACGTCAAAAAAGTTGAGCGAGTTTTGTTTTGTCCATGCTTTGCCGTTGTTAAAAAGGAGGGATTTTCTTGCGTGTTTGATGATTTTGATGTCGTTTTCGGAAATGGTGGTGAATTGTTTAGACCAATTGATGGCGTCATCTAGTAATTGCTCGGAAATGGATGGATAAAAATTTACGATGTCGAACGATAAAAACGTGTGCCTATTCTTGTTGGGTATATTGGTAAACCACGATATCGTATCGTCGGAGTTGCGCCACTGGTTGCTTCGGGTTTCGTTACGGATATCGGTGTTGATACGGTCAAGAATGGACTTGCTGACCTTTCCTTTTTTTTTATGCGGTTTTTATTAGAGTGAGGCGTTTATTAAACAATATGTTATTGACCGAGCGCGAGGTCCAGTTCTTTTTTCGTTTTTACTTTATTATTATTTTACTTTATTTAACTTTAACAATGGCGAGTTTAAACTGAGTTATTTACATCACTTCGACAATGAAGCCAGTCAACGTCTATGAAAGAAAAATATTCCTTGTTTGGTTCAAGCATTGTTTTAAAAAAACAAATAAGCTGTCAATTTTAGCATCCTTTTTCTTGTACTTTCTGTACTTTTTCTAATAAACGCCGTTCTGATGTATGCGGCGTTTATTAGAGGGAGGCGTTTATTTGAGGCTAGGCGTTTATTAGAGGAAATACGGTAATAAATCGTCGAAAAGACTCAAAAACTTAGCATAAAGACACTGCATATATCGGATTTCTCTCAAGATAGAACTGGCTAAGGGTAAGGAAGTTGTTTATCGTATCATTATTTGTATTTTTAAGTCCGTTTTGATCGTTAGTGTGTTTTTGAAAGCTGTCAAGCGTGAAGAAAACATCGAGCATTGGATTTACAAATTATATCTAACACAGTTCAAACTATCTGTTTAAAACTTCTCAATTGGATATTCAGTTCAGGCCTGAAATTATGCTAAAACAATTAGTAACCTCAGTCTCGATGATTATCGTTATATTTACCTCGCCACTTTGCGGCTCAGTAAATATTCACCAATAGTCACCTCGACTTTAGTGACTAATTGTAAAATAGAAAATTCAAGCACGTTCCTGTACAGAGGACTACAAAATGGCAGATATGGTCGTTTGCAGTTTGCAGTCTTTGAGGCCTGGGACGAGCCACCTGAACGTAGCTTGAGGAACGTGATGAAGTGAAATTCAGTTTTCTAAGTCTAATTCATTTGCAAATCCAAAGAGAACACATATATCTAGCATAGTGCTCGCTTCGACGATAGCTATACATAACAAAGTACAGTACTGCTCAGAAGTAACCTAACGCTGCGTTCTCGTCCAGAACGCGTTCCCTTCGCGTTCCAGAACGCGTTCCGAACGCGTTCCAGAACGCGTTCCGAACGCGTACCGGAACGCGTTCCGGAGCCGTTCCGGAACGCGTTCCTGAACGCGTTCGATTGAGATGGAAATTTTGTCGGAAGCTATTACCGAGTTCGGAAAACTCCGAGTGATTAACCAATGTAACAAATCACATTTATACGAAGAATGTATGAACTTGAGACTTGGATCAATCAATGATGAGAGTGAATGAGAGTTGAGCATAAGTAATAACTGAGTCAGTAGTTCAGACACAGGCTTAATATAAATTTTACTCCGTGTTTGATTATCACGCGGCGCCATATATTTTTTAAAAACATCAGGGTTGTGGACGGATGGTTGGTACCTTTTTATATGAACGCTCTGTGTTTATTAAAAAAACACTCATCAAATCTTTATTTTATTCATCTGTGAATTAAAACGACCGCTATAAAAATTCGTGACTGCCATGCTTCGCATGCATGCACATTGTAATGTGTGCAATGACATGTCGTTTCGCTACAACCAGAAGTCGTTTTGCTACAGTATGTAACACAAACTCGTTTCGCTTCCAGCGTAACAACTGTATGTGTCGACTTACCAACAAACGATTTCGTTTTAATGGTTTATTGGTAAGTCGTTTCCTACATCTATACGTTTGTTTCGTTTTGGTTTCATGTCAGTTGGAAATTATTCTGAATTTTGATCTTGAAATATGCTCTGATAAATATGTAATCAATCTCGTACCCAGAGCCTGCGTTCCTTTATGATTGTCGATGGCGAATTTATATTTAAAGATTATGAGCTCGAGATTTCTATCATGATGTGATAAATGACGATGGCGAAGGCAGAGTCATCTATCATCTCATAGAAATTGAGAGCGAATAGACTATTGGCAAGCGCGGGGTAAAGTTTATAATGGGCACGCGGCAACATCTTTACGAATCATCACTTATTGTTTTCACTCAACTGCCATGATTTTTAGTAACGAAATACTGACGTTTCGAGCGGACGTTATACTCTGATGAAGGGCTCCGCTCGAAACGTCAGTATTTCGTCACTAAAAATCTTGATACCCTTTACCACCTTTTCACTTTGCTATATATCCAAAACCCTGTCTACGCGCACTCTACTTTTTAACTTTATACTATCGTGATATCGTCGGCCGGGTATTTCATGTTCGAAGGTCGTTTTTGATTGACATGTTTACATGCTCATGTTCGGACGAAGCAAAACATAATCCGTAGATATAAATTCATATTAGACTCGCGTATACGGTAGTGTAGCGAAACGACTTAAGGTTGTAGCGAACTAAACTACTCGTATCACAAGCTGCGGCGGTCAGCAATGCGCAAGAGCTCGTGAACCAAGACGTTTTGTCCATAATTTGTTTCATCTGGATAACCGGCGATCTATATTATAATATCTATATATAACCGGCGAGTCATATTCGTCTATAAATTTGATATGTTCTTCTGTCACTTTTGGCCTTCGACCACTGCGAGGAGCATCGTTCAATTGACCACTCATTCGATATCGCAAAAGAAAAAGACAGATTGCTGATCTTGAGATTTTAATTCCTTCCTCGATTAGAGTATCTTTTATTTTTGGAATCTTTACTCCAGCAGATCTCAAATAAATTACTCTTTTTCTTGCATATAATGAAAGCTTTCTCATCGTAAAATATCTCTTATATTCAGTAAATATGGCGGAGCGACGACATGAAACAAGATGACGCTACGAATCGGAAAGTGACGACAATTTCCGGATATGGCCGAACTGATCACGACATGTATAGCCTGAAAACCGGAACGCGTTCCGAACGCAATTTGGAACGCGTTCGGAACGCGTTCTGGAACGCGTTCGGAACGCGTTCTGGAACGCATCCGGAACGCGTTCGGAACGCGTTCGGAACGCGTTCGGAACGCGTTTTTGGTTAGGTTATTTCTGAGCAGTACTGTACGCGAATAACTCTTATGAGCGACTTATATGAGCGAAAATATTAGTGTATCTAGCCACCATAATCATTGAACTACTACAAGTAGTACTGGGAATATAATAGTGTATCTAGCCAGCATAATCATACAATAACCAAGCATGCACAGTTTTAGTAATAAAAATGTCAAATCCTTACCATTGTCCCTTCCATTCAGTCCGAATCCATTGTCCAACTCGTACATGTAGCATGGGTCTCTAGATGAATACATACATTTTATTTGTTAAAAAATGTCAAAATGGAGGCTGTATTAAACACTTATTATTATACAAAGTATTAAACACTTACTGCCCAGGCGGGGGGTCCTTACAACAAAATTATCCTGCCAGCGGTCTTTCGCTACAGACCGAGCGATGAAGAAGCGAGGTCTGTGCGAAAAGACCAAGGGTAGTATAATTTTCCTGTAAATACCGACCAAACGAGGTTAATAAGGTTTTTTTATTAACAAAGAGCGCGGTCATTACGGGAAAATAACAGACTGAGGTCTTGAGTTTGCTCAGCGGTGGTTTTGGTGTACAGCTGTGGTTTTGGTGTACAGCGGTGGTTTCATAAATACATGTAGTTGTAGCGTGAAACGCATATAGAAAATTCATCCAAGATGGCGGATGACTGGATTGTCTTTGGTCAAAATTAGTGCTGTTGTCTTGTACAAGAGTAGTTTTGTTTACTTGGATTAGCTTCGTAAGCCAGTTTGTTAATCAATGAAATTATGATTCTTGTTGCCAATGTCCTTTAATTCAAAATGTTCAGTTTACCACCTATGTTGAACCCTCAGACCTTAGGAATCTATGATCTCGATTCTGAATGTCGTATGCATCCGTATATTAAAGGGAGTTTAACCTTTGTCTGGGATAAGAGTACGATAGATTTCGAATTTGCATTCGAAATAACACCAAGCCAATACATAAAAGTATTAATTTCCGAATAGATATGTTTTAGGCTTTCGGGAACTACCATAAAAACAATGTGAAATGTTGTATATCGGCAGATTGGCAGCAGAATACCACGGCGATAAAAAATTCCAAAGGTCTTCCCCCACACAAAAATGTCTAGTTATATTTATCTGATTTCGATAAAAGTTTCCAGTAATATATCTTAGGTGTTTGTTTATATCTCTTCGGCATTCAAAATTGAAAGTAGTTTTTCAGATAAACCCGTTTTGGTGTTGTTACCACAGCAACGAAAATTTATTTCCAGAAATCGCATCAGATAGATCTGGGATATCCTTATTAACAACTAGTGCAAGTTTGGTTGATATTGTATTTGGGGGAAGATTTTTGGAATTTTTGATCGCGTGGAATTTTGCTGCCAATCTGTAATTTTTTATTTTGTTCCTGCAAGCCGAAAACATATATCCTTTCAGAAAATATATATATATGTTATTGACTGAGCGAGAGGACCGTACAGGAGGATACTGCACGGTCGAGTTCTTTTTTTCGCTTGTTTATGGACCGAGACCTGCAGTATCCTCCTGTACGGACCGAACAAGCTCAGTCAATAAGCTATTTATTATATGGCAAAAGCAAAAACAGAAATTCAAATTGGTTCTTAAATGATATTTAATAAAACAGAATTTGTTTACAAAAATTCAACATTTTCAATAAAGCCGGTAAATGGCTAACAGCGAAGGAAGCCCGCTAAAAAATTGAGTTACAAAACTTAAAGCCGTTTCACAAAACAGAATTAAAAAAAAATATATTTAAATGCTTGTCAAAAATTTAAAATCCAAAATTTCCCGCCAAACCTGAGCGGTCCGTACTGTTGGTTTCCGACCGCTCAGGAACCAATTAAAATGCTCTATTTTGGACCGCTCAGAAACACTTGCCATATAATAAATACTTTTATGTACTCTTATGTATTGGCTTGGTGTTATTTGCATTCGATATATATCCCAGACAAAGGTTAAGCTCTCCCTTAAGAGCACTGAGAAATAGGGAGAACCAGGGAAATTTATGTTGCTTTTTATAGAACACAACCATAGAGAACAATACAGCTGGACTCGAAAATCCGTTTTATGGGGCTGTTCTCTGTGACGTGATTGTGTATTATTTTACACGAAAATAGCTAAGCGCACAGATGACGTCAGTTTGCCTGAGTCTATAGTTTATTCTAGACTTGTTTATTCTTGCATTCCCAACAATAGAAAATGGCTATTTAGGAATCCCTTGAGATTCAAATTTGGTTTGTTTGTCTGAGTTTTGATCTATAAATACAGTAGTAACTGTGCGCGTCGCTATTGAAAACTCACCGAGGGATAATCTTCCAGGTATTCCTGAATGAAGTCACGTGAATTCTCCGTCATATCTTCCCAAACATGTTTACCTAAGGAAAAAAGAAGCAAAATAAATAAATTGACGAGATAATAAAGACTTTAATTATAAAATAACATTTTGAAAAGGGATGTTCTTATTGGCTAAAAGCTATATTTCTATTCAACTATTATAAAATAACATCTGTCTTACGCAAGCTTTGATTGGTCGGCCTGTACTCAAAATTTCTCTCCTTATCCATTCCTTCTCATCAACTGAGCATAAAGGCAGGGTAGTTTTGTCGACGACATTAAGCAAGATTGAAAAGGTACTACAGTCAGAAGTGGAGTTCATATGAAATATCTTACCGATTATAGTTTATTTCCGAAGTTTTCAGTATTCAAATGAATTAAGTTAAGAAAATATCGCAAGTAGACGTTGGAGAAACGACGCCACATTTTGTACCTCAAATTTTCGTACGCCTTATTTTGTCTCGACGCAACATTTTGTCTCTCAAATATGACGTCACTGAGTGCTACTCGTATTATGCCTATGAAACTCCTCTACTTTTCCACATGAGGAACTAATTTTCATCCAAAGAGCACTCACAACAGCTATCACTATGTTATCGCCATCAAAACAACTCCATCTACTGCTGACAAAGAAGCGCTCAATGACGTCATATTTTCAAAACAAATATAGCGTTAAAATCCTCAAATTTCAACTTCAACTAGCCATATATTCTTAACTAAATTGATAGGGAAAACTTAGGGAATAAACAAAAGTCAGTAAGATCTTTAATATGAACTTCATTTGAAATTTCACTGGAGTTCCCCTTTAAAGTAACCATGCATACTTGGTGTAACCTACGCACAATAATTCCGCGTTAAACGCAGTTTTCCCAATCCCCATGGGGTTGGAATTTCACAATTTGGATCTTGAAAGTGACGGGTATAATGACCAGAAATAGTTTTGTTAACTTACTTATAGATAGCGCGAAATAACAAAAGTATTAATGTACGATAAGCGGCGGGTTGTTGCGAAACGTACTGTATACTGTATTTCTAGAAAAAACAGCACGATTTTGTATTACCAAGTTGTAGAGTCAATTCTATAACGCAAAAACTATTAAAGTACGGCATGTGGAATGCCAGCATTGTATAAGCTCACTAATAGGTTATGCAGCCTATAGCTCATACATCGAGTTAAATTATGTGTAAGTTTTATTTTGTATTATCAGGCAAGTGGTAGAAAACGCGCCCCAAACCACCCAGCTCCCTTCTCGCGGCTGGAGCTGTAACTATTTCCCAATTCAGCTAAATGAATATTTTTCTTCTTCTGATTTACATCCTAACGTACCTTTATGGTGAACTTTGTGTAGCTTCTTGGATGATAAATACTGCGCAAAACCATCGTCGAAGAAGACTAAAAATCTATTCCTGTTATGACTACAAGGCATTTCCGCAATAATCGCAGCAAACCAAATATCCAACCTGCCGTACAGTCCTAAATGGAGATCAAATGATTCATGCTAAATTGGTAACTTAACCCTATCTAGACTGGGGGGGGGGGGGGGGGGGTCTGCCCGCGCTGAATTTAAATGCTTATATCGCAATAATGGACAGAGCTATGAATCTAAAATTTTACGACTTTTCCTAGTTATGCAATGGTAGTATGGGCTGAAAAAATGGTTAAAAATATTAGGCATAAAAAATGTTACAGAGTATTCCTGAACACTTACTAACACGAAATTTCGATAAAAAATTTTCATTATAATAGAAACAAAAATAAGAACATCGATTAAGATAAATCTATTTATTGATATAATAACTTATGTACGTTAACAGAACAGTAAAAAATAATCCTGAGAAAAAACATATTTTTGAACTGCTTCAAATCCGAATTTTGGACCGAGACGTCATAATGACGTCACAATTTGTTGCCATGACAAAAAAAAAGGAACGTGGCATACATCTAATAGTTTTGGAGATATTGCCCGCGGGCAGATCAACCCCCCCCCCCCCCTCCCCCAACCCCAGAAGAGCTAAAAAAGCCCAGTCTAGATGGGTTAAATACACATCATAACACACAGGAGTAAGGTAGTATTGTAATACACAGTGGTGAATATGGGAAGTGGAGTGGATCTATCAATTGAGCTGTCGACATGGAGAGCGAAGGTTACAATGATGTATTTGATTAGATTATGTGATACTACCTATCCGGTAGTCACTATATATACTATAAATACTATCTTATATATATATATATATGGCTACAGGTTCTGTGTGTGTATGTGTGTGTTCAGGCTCCGAAGCGTTTGGGCCGATTGGGATGAAAATTTGGTTATGGGGGTTTTCGAGGACGGCGGATGTGATGGTAACATTGAGAAGCATATGTGACGTTATCCAAATGCTGTAGTGTGATTTGTTGAGATGCTTTCGGACAGAATCGATAAACCTCTTGACCAAATGCGACGAAATTTGAGGTACAAAGATTTTCGGGACGGGGAATGTCATTGTAATGCTTAGGAGTGTCGACGACGTCATCAAAATAACGCACAATTAGCCTTCTGACAGCAGTTGCGTATGTTCAAAACATTTTAAGCCTGACGATTTCTAGAGCAGAGTTTGTTTGCCTGGACAAGAAAAAACTATCCCGTGGCTTAAAATATGACAATAGAGTCATCTTTGCCTTTCGGACATGGGTAGTCTTGTTCTTCTAGCTTCAATTCGTAGACAACAATTTGGTCCACATCAGATGTTCAACTCTCATCTAAATAGGGGAAAATGGTATTCATGATATATGCACTTTAAAAGGCTGGCCAATAACACATTCCGATACCTGCACTAATATCGTTGCGACGTACATAACACTTTTCTTATAATTGTCTCTCCTTCCAGAAGAACGGACTGTTATATTGTCCTCACTATTCTTCGCACTTTCCCTTCTCTCTCGATCATGTTTGCCACCATCTTTCATGTTTGCCATCATGTTTGACATCCGATGATAACTGGTATTACTTCCACTGCATATCATAGTCTACTCCCCCTAGTCTCAAACGCAAGTTGTTGATACCTGTACCTCCGCAGTTTGGTTCGACATGTCCATCAGTCATATCTTCTTCTCTTTTTCATCCTCTAGGGTCACGTCCGGTCTACGCGCTGTTCTCATTTTCCTCGTTTTACTCAAAGTCCCAGTATAGTTTAAATTCATTCCCCTTGAGTATATGTTTCTTTTTTCATCTCTCTGCGCACCGTACCATACTGTCCTTTCAGGTAGAAGTCCTTTCTCTATAGCCTAGTTAACTGCTAATATCATCAATGCATTATTGTGTCTGCAGAGATATTCAGCTCCCGTCAGTATTTCACATCCTGTAAGCAGGTGTTGAACGGTTTCATCATGTTGCCCACATAACCTACACTTTCCATCTGTCTCCAATTCCTCGCATCGCTTTCTATTTATGGGTTTCAAACATTTGTTCTAACATGTTCATTATTCCGGCTGCCTTTGTGGCTGTGGTGTAGTGTTTGAGTTCAACTGCACAAGTAGCTTTTTCCTGTCCTGTAAACACAGGTTCTACATAAGAACAAACCTCCCCTTTATACTCATCGTTCAACTTCTCCTCATATTCCTTCTTCATCCCCCTATTCAACTATTCCAACAACCTGACCAATCCTTCTCCATCTTCCCTCCATAATTCTATATCTCTCCCTCCCGAAAGTCGACTTCGAGTACCATTTTCTACAGTGCTTGTTCCGCTTCCCTTTTTAGGCTTTTCTACTCGCTGTTATACTCTTTCTTCCGTGCAACCCTTATCTAACGGCTTGAGCTTAGTACCGTGTATGTTGCCACACGCACTGTTGTCTCTTCATAAACCTGTCTCAAACTCTTTCAACCTCGCCCACCAACCTGCTTATTTATGTAAAGCCGTTCATCACTTCCCTGTCTGCCTAGCTTTCCTTTTCTGCGTAGTATCTTCTTCACCAAGATTGTATAGTTCCTTTTTGGTGAACTGGCACATATTCATGGCATATCTTGCAATTGGTATGACTCTGCAATAATTGATTACTTTCATGAGGTTCTTAGCATACCTCACGCCATATATACTCCTCGTTTCCATTTGCTTATGATTTTTATGGTTGGACTTCAAGTCGTCTATGAACAAGTTGTGTGTTCTCTTCGTGAGTATTTCCCGAGAAGGCCCCATCCTATACCATCCTTACCCCCTAGGAGCACAGGTGGCGCGTGCTGTTAGCGCGCTGCTTCTCACCGCTGAATTCTGAAGTTAAGCCCGATCGGACGAGGTTAGTACTTGGACGGGTGACTACCTCGTTCGATTCCTGAGCTTCGTGAGATTTATGTGAGTAGAGTTGTTGATTCTCTCCTGTGCTTCGAGGGTTTTTCTCCGGGTACTCCGGTTTCCCTCCCTAACACCAACTTTAGCTGTGCTCCGAGGTCATCATGGGTCGTATGTTGGCAGCCTGTGGCGCCTTTACTAAACCTTCGACTCGGCCGCGTTGAGCTGCGTCCATCGTGCAGTTCGTAGGATGATTAGCATGACCCCTTTACCTTTAATATCCTGTACTTCTTTCATTTTCCTTTTCAGCTCTTCTTTGATCTTCTTCATCCATGGCCGTTCGGTGGTAATTTTCTCTTCCTCCCATATTCCTCCCCAGAATTCCACAAACTTCTGGATTGTGGGAGGCTCACTCTTGAAGTTCTTTGTCCCATTCACTTTCTTATAAAAGAGCCCTTCATCTGCTAGGAACATTGCATTGTTCTCCCTTCTCTTCCTCTTCATCACTACCTTTTCCAGTATCACAATCTTTACTCTCAGCTCGTCCAACCACCTTTCCGAGGCATTCACAAGTTCCTGTGTCTCTATTGATTCTCCTTCTGTATGTTTTTCAGTTCCTTTCAATCAATCAATCAATCAATCAATCAATCAATCAATCAATCAATCAATCAATCAATCAACTTTATTTAGTGAGGGTAACACTTGACAGTTACAACTGATATACTCGTGGCCCTCAAGAAAATAAAAATAACTAAATAGGATAAAATACAAATCTTGTAACACCGATAATAAAATAAACTGAGAACCTATAACTAATCTTAATGGAATAAAAAGTACAACTAAAAACTTAACTAGATCTAATGGAAATATCAAATTATCTATACATAGCAAGGAGCAAATTTAAAAAGTACAGATTCATTATTCTAATGATAGGATAGCCTACATGTTTTAGTTCTCTCTTAGTTGCTTCTCTTCCTGCTGTTCTTCGATGAAGCTTATTATCTGGTCACAGTTTCCTTGCTATCCTATCTCTCTCCACTTTTGGTTTATTCTTTCTTCTATTCGAGGCATCAGCCTTTACATTGAGTAGTTTAGCTATTGCTCTTCCCATGCATCTGTTATCTCCTCGATCTTTTCGCTACTTTTGAGATGTTCGGAAATTATCCTATTTACACTCTGTTCCATTTACGGAGACATAGCTTACATTTTGGTAGTCTGTTTCGTTTTTCAGATTTAGTCACATCCATTGGTGTTAACTGTGCCAATTCCACTGCAAAAGCCCCTCTCAGATTTCTCTCTTCTTCTGTAATTTCTTCGACTCTTTCCTATTCTACTTCCTCATCCACCCTATCTTCTTCTCGTATTGTTTCCTCCATCACTACCTCCTCTTCTGCTACTTCTGCTGCTTCTTCTTAATGTCTATTTTCTGTCTTCTTTTTCTCACCAAAACCAAGTTTGCTATTTCTATTTTCTACCAATATCTTCCATCGCAGCTTTTTCGATCTCAAGACTCTACTCCACTTCGTCTTGGATGCTGCGAAAACTTTAAGATCATCGACGTAGAGTAGACTCGTTATATTCGAACTTATAGACATGGATATCCTGTCTACTTCGGTGGAACTCAATTACCAGGCGACCAGGAGAGCAGGTCCGTTTCCATCAGAAATTGGTCAGTCATCAGGTTCCGGTGCACTGCAGTTTATTTTCTTCATAAGAACTTTCACAGCCTGAGCTGTCTCCAGCGACCAGCTTTCCTCTGAAGGGGGCGGTACAGGTCGGGAAACTGCCGATTCCAGCTCCTCAAGCCAATCTGCATCCTTGTTTCCATTCCCTCTCTTTTCGAATAGCTCTTTCCAAAAACTGCTGGCATCGCCAATATATCAAATCTCTTCACACTTTCTTCGTTTTGGGTAGTGTTTTTGTACTTTGGTCGACATCCTTACTCAGCATATCTGCCATGTTTGTACAGACTCTTATCAAGAGTTTTGGCTCTTGGTTAAATTGACGGTTCAGATATCCGGCTTCTTCCCGGGTTTTGTTCCTTCTACAAAATCCCTTATTTAACGTTCTCAACAGCGACTTATTCTTCTCCATATAGTTAACGAGTGCAGCGGAGGAAATTATTTTACATTCTTCTATCAATATTGCTCGATTTTTCCTTCCTTTCTTTGTAATATTTCTGTTTTCCTTAAGACACTCCCACTCTGCTTTAGCTATACACATCTTCTTTCGGGTCTCACCAACCTTCTTTTCGTAATCTTTTTTTCCATTTCTCAATACGGCGATTTGGCTTCTTACTCTGGTAAGTAGTAATTCGTTCTCGCGCTTCTTGGGATAAGATGTTGATTGGTCCCAGTGGGGTTGTTGTTTGATCTTGTATACACAATGTCTGTGTTGTATGCAAATTCGATGTCTCTTGTTCCACTTCATTAAGATTTTGTGAACTTTGACTGTTGTTGTTATCCTTAAGATTCTGTTTGATTTTCTCTATTTCTTCCACTTCTTCTTGCTCCCACTCGACTGGAGATGTTTCCCACAACATCACCCACCGACTTCTACGTCGACCCGTAGATTTTGGCATGATAACTTCATGTGTTCGTACCCCATATCTAGCCCAAAGCTCCTTCATTACACGTATATATCCCTTCTTCCTCGTCTAGAGTCGCCTACTTGTCTTTCCTAGTTGTAAAGTATTTAATTACTTTTCTGTACCAACCAAGGCGCTCCAAACTCGGCTTACTGTCAGAGCTGATATTTCCAGCACGAGTGCTAGACTCGTCGCCATTATTATTATTATTATTGTTATTATTATTATTATTATTATTATTATTGTTATTATTATTACTATTACTATTACTATTGATTATGTTATTATAATATAAAATCAGTTCAAGTAGACATTGGTAAACTACCTGTAAAAGTGAGGTTTATCATTGTAAATTAATTATTAATTATCAATAAAATGAAGTTTACATTATTATTATTATTATTATTATTATTTTTATACACACTTACCAACAACTCGACTTCCAACAGACAAGTCTTGGACAGTTGCCGAAGCCTCTGGACAGATGTGATTGAGAGATAAAACGCCTTTCTGACCTTTGTCGTACTTAATGGTATATTTGGTCTAATGAAAGAGACATAGTAAGACATTTAGATGATATATATATATATATATATATATATATATATAGCCGTACATAGTGGGTCCCAAGTCCACAGTTACCATAAAGCCATATGGTGATAGCCGGTAGGGCACATTGTATACTTTCGTATATATTACGCTCACCGCTCATGTGGTTTGAGCACTCTCATGGATTGGGCGGAGAGTCTCTCTCAATGAGACGTTTACTGTTAGCATTATGCATTGCTCACTGCTCGCAGTTTGAGCACTCTGGTGACTCCACAATGCAATCCAACAATGTGTAGCCGTACATAGTGGGTCCCAAGTCCACAGTTACCATAAAGCCATATGGTGATAGCCGGTAGGGCACATTGTATACTTTCGTATATATATATATATATATATATATATATATATATATATATATATATATATATATATATATATATATATATTATATATATATATATATATATATATATATATATATATATATATATATATATATATATATATATATATATATATATATATATATATATATATATATATATATATATATAGTATAATATAAGTTATTGTGTAATATATAAGTATAGTTTAATTAAACACAAGCAGCAGTGTTTTATTGGGTTTAGAGTTTTGAACGGCATCCAAAACGATTGCATTTAAATAACCATGTTTACCAACTATTTTATAGCCTGCGTAAAGACGCTCGCGGGCGCAAAAAGGTGGCGCTAAGTAGCGTCTGTGCATCAGAGCCAAATTGTGTGTTCTGTAATTTATGCCGATTATTCGCAATGCTTATAGATTGCGCTTTTTATGCCTTATAGTTACATGTAGTAGACTTGCTCCAAGTCTGCCTCTTGATTGTTTCGGGTTTGTTTAAAGACGGGTTTGTTTTGAGAAGACGGGTTTACATGTATTTCGAGAGTGGTTTGGTTTCAAAGACGGGTTTGTTTCAAGGTTTTGAAAAGAACCTGCCTCGAAACAAACCCGAATCTCGAAACAAACCCGTCTTTAAATAAACCCGAAACAATCAAGAGGCAGACTTGGAGCAAGTCTATGCTTATAGCAACTAACGAGTATTCACTAAACGTTTAAGAAATCATACGAAGAGCAAACTTAGTTCTAATAAACAAATAGGACAAGCTGAAAAGCTGAAACGAAACAGCATAACGAGAATCGGCACTCGACGGTTAGATGGAAATATCGTATGATTAACAATTCGATTCCCGCATTTCTTCGACTGTTTGATCATTCTCGAACTAAAATTATGCCGACTATAAACAGTCATCCTTTGAAAGTATTAGCAAACTCTTTAATAGTTTCGTTTATAAAGAATACGTTGAGGTGGCTGACAAACTGTCTTCGTGGTAAACAACAAACATTGAAACTGGAAGCAGTTTTTAACCAATTGAATATCGCGTATTAACGAAATGTTCTAGGCGACCAATCATGGTCTACTATATACATTCCTTATAGTAGAACACGATTAACGGCGCTGGTTCATAGTCTGTGTTTTTCAAATTTCACAGACTATGACGTAGGCTAACTATTTCAGGAGGAAATAACCTGAAATAGTTAGTATGTAAATCAGGACGAATCTTTATAACATATAAAGACACGATACGGTCATGATTTTCCTTTGTGTTTTCCTAATGAATTATTAATGAGTTTTTGAATTACTATAAGTTATAGGTAAGTTAATGTATAAAAAGATAGAGAACGACAAACATATTTTGGTATTGTCCTTGTTGAGAACTACAAACTGAATTTGTAAGCAAGAACTTCATTCGAATACTTGCAGCAGGCTTAAAGTGCCTACCTCACGTTTGGGGATTTTACATATTCGTAATATTTGGGTCTTCCTGAGCAAAATCATAAAATATATCTTGTCAGCCGAAAATTATATCTTCATGCACTTTTTGCTATTAAAGTTATCGGATGTGATGTCACAAAGTTTACAATTTAAAAAGTAAACCAAAAAGGGTTCGTACTTCGTGGGGTGAAAATTTCCAAATTTCAACATGAGATTCCTATACGTGTAGGTTCTTACTAGCAGCTATTTACTGTATTTTATTATATAGTCAGTGTTACAAATTACGTAATGTGATTGGTCAAGTGTCGGGTGCGCATTCTTCCGTAACGACCGGCACAGAAATTGCGAGGGCATTAGGAATTCAAAGACATAACACGTCCGCCACAAAACTCTCAAAATATTAGAAAATTAACTTTTAATAGCAGCTTATGTTTACTCATTGTTCTTTTAACCGTTAAAATCTTGAGTAACAACAAAAAAAAACATTCAGAAGAAGCAAATTCTGTAATTCAGACTTTGACGAATTCGTTAGACAGAGAAACAATGAAAGAGCATTTAGACAGTCATGCAGCAAGAAATTGAAGACACAACAAAGTACGAACATAGACCACTTTCATAATGGTGGCCAGTTTAAATATTATTTTATATGCATGCAAATTAGCCTTTCTGGCCTCGTTACAAAGCAAGGATCCTTTGGAATTACAGACACACGAACGAGGTCAGAAAGGCTAATTTAAATGAATATAAAAGAATATTTAATTTGGGCGCCATTATGAAAGAGGTCTATACCTACATGTATACATAAGAATTCAACCGTAATACACACCTGTTTTTGTTTGTCGTGTATCATTTTGGTAATTTCGCCTGAAAAATACAGATGTCGATGTAATTAATCACACCAAAGTAACACTCTTCAAAATGGCGGCTTTCACGGTCTAATATTTTGCCTCTTTTGAAGACGAATTTCAATATGATGGGACATACTTTCGAGGCTCAGAACACGTTCAGTATCTCAATTATGTTTTGTGACTGCACTAACTATTCAGCTCATACTGTTTACGACTCGAGCTAATTGTTAATCAATGTTCCGACATCACTGCTCCACCATCACTACTACACCAGTTGTGGAAAAGCAAAATCAGACTAAAATGTTAGATCAGAAGAAAGCAAGGGCTAGCCTTGCGAAAAGGTGGGGGAAACTTAGTTAAATTTTTTTTGTTTCAGAGGCACTTTAATATTCAGACAACTAGGCCGGTTAGGATTATATATGTCTTTTTGAATCATTAGCAAATATCCTAATATTCTCTTGAGTATATCCACTAAATCACATGCACCAGGATAAGAAATCGACACGATTAATCGCAGTGTGTAAACGTACCATTAGACTACTACACTAGTACGTTTCTACAGATGCTGTGCATTGGCACACTTACCAGGAAACCAAACGTCGCTAGACCGCTTTCCAAGAATTCTGGATCCGACTTTAAAATCAGAAGGACTGTGAGGACGTCTGCAAATATAAGGGAAAAATAGGTACGCTTACTAAAAATATTAATATTAATAATAATAATAATAATAATAATAATAATGATAATAATAATAATAATAATAATAATAATAAACGACTTTTTTATGGTGACACTTTACAGTAATAAAACTGATAAATTCGTGGCCCTGGACCAACTAAATACATTCCACAGCAGAAATCTAAACTATATTACAATTAATGACAATATATTCATATTACAATATAATTATATCAACAACAAAACGAACTACATACGCAAAAAAGAAGCAGTCTTTTGGCATTTAAATAATAATTAAAAAGCTTATATTTAAAACTATTTAATGACGATGCCTTTCTAATTTCACTATCAAGGCTATTCCAATTTTGATAAAAATTGTTTATCAAAAATTGTTTTAAAAAAATTATTTTATTTCTATCAAATCTATATTTTATAAAAAGTATTTGATAAAATTTATATTTTATAAAGTGGTATAGAGAAGGGGGTTCTGAGCAGGGCCGTAGCTAGCATGTGAAAGTTGGGGGGGGGGGGGGGGGGGGTGTAAGTCCCAAATTTCCGAATCTCAAATTATTTTTCCGAATATGAGGGGGGTCCCGGGGCATGCTCCCCTCGGAAATTTTTAATTCTAGGGTTTCCCGCATTCTGGGAGCAGTTTTAAGAGATTTCCTTGGACAGTTTACAGATGTAGGAATTTAGTTTTCAACAATAAAAAAGAGGCGAAATATAAACAATTTAATTCTACGGTACGGTATCATAATTTTTTTACAGTAATCAGGGATTGTGGCACAAAATACAACTATAATATCCCAACATAAATATCCCAACAAAATATAAGCAACCGAACTTAATCTCCTCGACAAAGTTATTGAACGGAAAAAATGGCGGACCCCACATCTGATGAAAATTACCGCTAAGTGCGCCGAATAATGTTAGGTTAGCGCCCAGGCTTCACTCTTGCGTTACCACCACAGGTTTTGCACGTATCAAATGACGAATTTTAGCTAATAACAATGGTGGAAGAGGTACAAAATTTACGTTGGCCAGATTGCGGGAACTGTGGTTTTGTGAAGGCTGTTTAAAATCCGGAAATGATAAATTTTATTATGTATCCGTGTATGCAAAGCAAAAGTGTCAAACCCTCCCCCCCCCCCCCCCCCCCCCCCCCCCCCCCCCCCCCCCCAATACCCCCTCGCTACGGCCCTGGTTCTGAGACCGATGGTGTTTTTCACACCACCGATGACGTCATTGTTTCTAAGTTGTTTGTTAATTTATTCATCTTCACAGTGTTTATTACGTATCCTAGCATGCCCAAGTGACGCCATATTGAGCATGCGCAGAGTTTTTGTTATCCCATATGCGGAGTATGTAGATATCCCCCCATCCACCGCCACAAAGGGATGTCGCATCATTATATATTCATCGTGATGAACGCCGTGACGAACGTGTGACGAACAGAAGTAATTTGCGTTATGCGAGCAAGCATATAGAAATACATATCGGCAACAATACCTCGCATTGTGTGTGTTTGTAAATAATATTTTAATACTTTAGTTTAATGATTAGTGCTAGGTGTTTAATAATTTACTTGATCGTGTCACCGATGGTGTTGCTTTGCATGATCAAGTTCGGTTCATTATGAATTCGCCTCAACTTGAGTATCCCATTTCACGGCCGTTCATGTTTACAAAATGACTGACTGTTGAAAGAATCTTAGCTGAAATCTAACGAGTGATCCAGTCGAACGATACATTCACCATAGATGATACAATTACAGTAAATATTATTCATGTCGAGATGCCGAACGTTGGGACGAAACGCATTTTGTGTGTGTTTGTAATAATATTTTAATATTTTTTTAGTTTAATGATTTGCAAGTGCGGGGTATAGCTGGTGTCCTGAAAGTTTACACCAAGTGTTTTATAATTTACTTGATCGTATCACCGATGGTTCATTATGAATTCGACTCAACTTCAGTATCCGATTTCGTTGCCGTTCATGTCTAGAGAGCGACTGACTGTCGAAAGAATCTTAGCTGAAATTGAACGAGTGATCCAGTCGAACGATAGATGCCGAACGGTGAGACGGGAAGAAAACGAACGTGATCGCAATCCTAGACAAATATCTGAATAATAATTTAAGAGCCATAGTCCGTATTCAAAACAAGGACAATCTCTTTTTCGCTCGAACCATTGTCGTCGCAAAAGCCAAAATCGATGAACGAAATTCGAACGAAATTATGAATTGCAGAAAAAGCCAGTATTCCACTCCGGCAGTGCGGTATCGAAATTCCAAAGCTATTTGGGCGACTACATAAACATTGTCCCAAATGTCGCAATGGATACTTAACAAGAACTGCGCTTATAAAAGCTAGGTGGTGATACAGAGCCAATACTTTGCTTACAGTGTTCCACTCGTAGTTTCTGGCGGGTGGGGGTGTTTTAGGGACCTTGGAGGTGTTTTTGGGTACCTTGGAGGTATTCTGGGGGTGCTTAGTCGTCCTGTAGTCGTAAATAGTCTCCTGAGCTTTATCAGTAAATTTAAGAATATATTGTTGTAAGAGCATTGAGACTATTGTATAATGCTCCTAATACGTCTATTATTATTATTGTCCGCTAATAGTCCTAAATAGTCCTCCTATAGTCCTAAATAGTCCTCTTATAGAGTCCTAAATAGTCCCATATAGTCCTAAATAGTCCTCCTGTAGTCCTAAATAATCCTACTGTAGTCCTAAATAGTCCCATATAGTCCTAAATAGTCCTCCTATAGTCCTCTGTATTTCCTAAATAGTACTGATATAGTCCTAAGTAGTCCTACTATATTCCTCTGATAGTCCTAAATAGTCCTCTTGTAGTTCTAAACAGTCCTTCTAAGTCCTAAATAGTCCTCCTATAGTCTCAAATAGTCCTCATGTACTCCTGAATAGTCCTCCTATAGTCCTCCAATAGTCCTAAAACAGTCCACCTACAGTGATCCTCCTCTTGCTCCTGTAGCTCCTCATCTTGCTCCTCCTCCTCCTGCTCCTCCTCTAAGCTCCTCATCATCCTACGCCTCTTGCTGCTCCTCCTATTGCTCCTCGTCCTCCTCTCCCTTTTCTCACTATAATTTCCTCTTCCAGTTTCTCCATCCCTAACACTAGCTCATGTGTTCCTAAATAGTCCTCCTATAGTCCTATCAGAGAACCTTAGGATTATCAGAGAACTATATGAGGACTATTTAGGTCTATAGGGCGACTATTTAGCACTACAGGATGACTATTAGCACTATAGGACTATTTAGGACTGTCAGAGGACTATAAAGGACTACAGTATTTAGGGCTATCAGAGGACTATTTAGATCTATAGGAGGACTATTTAGGACTATCACAAGATTATATAAGGACTATTTAGGACTATAGGGGACTATTTAGGACTATAGGGGACTATTTAGGACCACAGGAGAACTATTTAGGAATACAGAAGGACTATTTAGGTCTATAAGAGGACTGTTTAGAACTATAGGATGACTATTTAGGACTATCAGAGGACTATTGGAGAACTACTTAGGACTATACGAGTACTATTTGGGACTATAAAGGACTATAGGAGGACTATTTAGGACTATAGGGCGACTATTTAGGACTACAGGAGGATTATTTAGGACTACAGGGGACTATTTAGGACTATAGGAGGACTATTTAGGACTATCAGAGAACTATAGGAGGACAATTTAGGACTATAGGGGGACTATTTAGGACTACAGGAGGACTATTTAGGACTATTTAGGACTATAGGAAGACTATTTGGGACTACAGGAGGACTATTTAGGACTATAGGAGGACTATTTAGGACTATCAGAGGACTATTTAGGACTATCAGAGGACCATTTAGGTCTATAGGAGGACTATTAGGACTATAGGAGGACTATTAGGACTATAGGGGGACTATTTAGGACTCCTGGGGATTATTTAGGACTAGAGGACTATTTAGGACTACAGGATAACTATTTAGGACCATAGGACTATTTAGGAATACAGGAGGACTATTTAGGACCATCAGAGAACTTTAGGATGACTATTTAAGACTATAGGAAGACTATTTACAACTACAGGAGGACTAAGCACCCCACAACACGTCCAATATAACCCAAAACACTCCCACCCGCGAAACTACCCAACACGGTAAACGCAAGAAACAACGAGTGAATCACTGTAAGCAAAGTATTGGCTCTGCACTACCACCTAGCTTTTATAAGAAACGCCGTTTGCAACGCGTTCATCGCTACAGGCAATACTTCTTGCGATCGGGGAACGCTGCAGGCAAGCACTTGAAATTATATTGCAATCGTCACCGTAGGCGTAAAAGTAGATACGTTCTGACGCTTCCGGGCCGGTGTAAATCAGCGTGTTTAAGTGTCCATCGAGACATTTGAGACAATGTTTATTTGGTCCCCCAAATAGCTTTGAAACTTCGAAACCGCACTGCGCGAGTGAAATGCTGGGTTTTTTCGTGCAATTCATAAGCAAGTACGCCAATGGCCTTCGAGAATCTTCAATGTGAATATCGTTCATCCATTTTGGCTTTTGTGACGATAATGGCTCGAGCAAGACAGAGATTGTCCTTGTGTTATTCAGATATTTGTCTAGGATTGCGATCATGTTCGTTTTCTTCCCGTCTCACCGTTCGGCATCTCGACATGAATAATATTTATTGTAAGCGTATCATCTAAGGTAAATCTATAGCGTTCAACTGGATCACTCGTTCAATTTCAGCTAAAATTAATTCGACAGTCAGTCGCTCTCTCGACATTAACGGCAGCGAAATGGGATACTGAATTTGAGTCGAATTCATAATGAACCGAACTTGATCATGCAAAGCAACACCATCGGTAACACGATCAAGTAAATTATTAAACACTTGGTGTAAACGTTTCAGGACACCAGCTATAGTACCGCACTTGTAAATCATTAAACTAAAAAATATTAAAATATTATTTACATACACACACAAAATGCGAGTGGTTTATTGCCGATACGTATTTCTATATTCGTGGTCGCGTTAGCGCGAATTACTTCCGTTCGTCACGCATTGGTCTCACCGTTCGGCATCTCGACATGAATAATATTTACTGTAATTGTGTAATCTAAGGTGAATTATACATGTATCGTTCATCTAAGGAGAATCTCTCATTCTTAGGGAAAGAAATCAAGCCTGAGTTCAGTGCAAAAGATTTAGGAGTTATCGTAGATTCACATTTGACGTACAACGAACATACATGTATCAATGTATTTCCTCATTCCACAAAGAAACGCTTTGCTTAATTATTCCATCTCTTGTCATCAGTGAGCTTTTTTACTGCTCTTCAATGTGGTCAAACACATCTGCCACAAATATTAACAAACTCCAAGCCGTACAGAACTTTGCATGTAGGATAATCACTAATACAAGAATGTATGATCACATCACTCGTGCGCTACGTCAGATTGGTTGACTATCTGTCAGTGAACAACTGATACAAATTCCACTTTACCAAAACTGCTTCTGGACAACGATCATTTCACTACAGAGCAGGAAAACTTTGGAATAGTTTAGAAGATAACATTAAACAGGCTGTTGCCTGTAGTGATCTCTCAGTCACTTCAAGAAGTTAATGAAAAACTATTTGTTAGACAATTTTATTAATAGCCAGTAATTAATATTTTAAGCAGTTATGCATTTGATTTTATAAATATTCATATTTTACATTATAAATTTTAATCTGTAATGTTCATTGAAAAGCCCTGTTGGGAATTGCTCAATAAAGTATGTATGTATGTATGACTGGATCGCTCGTTAGATTTCAGCCAAGATTCTTTCCACAGTCAGCCGCTTTCTAGACATGAACGGCAGCGAAATGGGATACTCAAGTTGAGGCGAATTCATAATGAACCGAACTTGATCGTACACAGCAACACCATCTGTGACACGATTAAGTAAATTATTAAACACCTGGTGTAAACGTTTCAGGACATCAGCTATACCCAGCACTTGTAAATCATTAAACTAAAATATTAAACTAGGAGTTCTTATCAGAAGTGAAATGCTGCCTCTGGACTGACACAAGAGCAGTGGTACGAGGTTGGAGCTGTGTTCAGGATCACTGATCAGGCATGCCAGCAGAATGATGCCAGAAATGTCTATACCATATAGAGGATAAAGTAAATAGACTGTAGAATCTACACCACATATCAAGGCGATCATATAGCCTTGTAATATTAAAATAACATACGGTAATCATATGGCGCGTTTATGTCAAAATTCAATATTTGAACGCCATACATCTAATTCTAACAACATTTACTTTAAGAGAGCAAGCCATAAATTTTCCATGATCAAGCGACACTTCTGCCAAATCGAACTTCACGTTTGTAAATATTTGCTGGCGGTCGTGCGGTCATATTTCAAATCGAACAAACGAACGGGAATAGGAGTTAACTCGGACTACAGGCTACTTGGGCTTGTGTATGACTGTATGTAAAAGTACGCAGCACAACGTATGAATATACCGCAATTTGAAAGGCAACGAATGACGGAATGAGCTATTTTGTTTATATTGAAGTAAAAGCTAATATATTATAAGCAATGATAGTATTAAATTTGGACAATTGGATATCTAAATGTAAACAATGTCGAACTGCGAACTATGTTGAACCGTGTAGCTTTGTTTTTTCAATAGAAACTAATGTCACATCCACTTTAACTTGTGCAGCAGCTACAGGCATGTAAAAGTACTTTTAAAATTTAAATGGAAGCGCTCTGTGGAAATCCCGCGCTTGACGAATGACATATCACGAATATCAAGGCATGTTCGATATTGCGCTTTTTTAAAAACAACTAAGTAAGGTAGCACAATAACATTTACGTATAGTAGACAGATAAATTATCTTTGTTTTAAGGTATAAGAGAGCTTGTAGAGTTGATTATTTGTCAAGAAAACGTTTCAACGTATTTGGGTTAAATTACGATGCTCTTTTTGAAGATGGTGGCCAAATTATATTTTAATTTCGTCGTCAATATGAAAGTACTGAAGCCGTCATACAGCGATTGCGTTTGTTATCGAAATATCGGGTAATCGGGATTCTTGTCCACAGGCTCTCAAATACTCTCGAATTTCGGCAGTTCATAAACAAGCGAAAACAGACAAAACAGCGGAGTCGATTTTAAGTGTCAACTATTCGATAACTGGTTTATTCCTGGTTATTCTTACCGTGAAAGCAGAGAAGCAATCTTTCTGTAGTTTGGGAAGACAGCGGAAGACGTGCAAATAGAACATGCGCAGTTTTCACTAGTTTCCCTAGTAAGTGCCCCCCCGTGCCCCTCGGAAAGTGCGTCCAGACAAACTCAAGCTCGAACAAATCGAAATATTCGTCGGCTATATATAGCTCGGCAAAGAGACTGAGCACGAGTTACGCACAGGAAACCCAAGAAGTGTCAAGAATAGTGTGCTGCCTCCCTGAGGGGAGGCAGCAAATATTATTTAGAAACACACACAAAATGCGAGGTATTATTGCCGATATGTATTTCTATATTCTTGTTAGCGTAATGCAAATTACTTCTATTCATCACGCGTTCGTCACGCTGAATATATAATGAGGCGGCATCCCTTTGTGGCGGATGTAGGATAAGAAAAACACTGCGCGTGCTCAGTATGTCGTCAGCAGGGCCCATGGCCTCGAGCTCCTGAGGGCCCCGCTCAAATTTGAAACGCAGGGGAAAAACAGACCACAAAAGCAAAATATTATTTAAAAAATTAAAAATCTTGAAATATTTTACAGAATGATTATATAGATCATTACATAATTACTATTTACAAAAACTAACATTATAACATTAACATTTAACAATATAGTACTAACAGTTGTGCCGAGACACAAAGTAACTTTCAGACATTTATTTTGCGGGATTTTTGAAGAGCGAAATCTCCAACTACCTAGGTAAAGTCAATTTTCCGAAGGATGTCGCTTTCGATGGACATTAGGGAAAGTACGCTCATCCTCTTTTGCGCCATTGTTGAGCGCAGCTTAACGCTTGAAAACGTAAGTTCGCCACTATACAGTTAGAAACAATAAATAAATTCGCAGAGTGATCACAACATTTGGGAAAGTGGGTGCGAGTCCTTGTTTGACGAGAAGGCGAAACATGTTGAGTTCTTTGCTGGCATCTGTGTCGGTATATCAAGTTTGCTTCACAACTGGAGTTCGCAGCATGGATGCAAATTGTACAAGTTCGTCAGCAAGTAGCTCCTCCAGATCGTTCTTGTACGTATGAACCAATTGTTCAGCGGCTTGTTGGAGTTCCTGTTCATTGAGATCTTCCAACCTCGCGAGGAAACCGAACAACCGACACACCTGACATCACTGTACGCTCCAACGCGGTCGGACATCGCGCTCGTTAATTTGCATGTCGATGATAACAAGGAAAGTATCGACATTGAAGCTTTCTCTAGCACTTACCTTTGCAGTGTTGTCTGTGTCGTAAACCAAATATCCGTGAAAGGCTACATAAAGTACCTACCGAGTTGCCTGAGTATGGTAACTACCTCATCTTTTTATCCGATATAGACGATTCAAACCCCAATCTAAATTTGCCCCAGGGGTCCTTAATCCGCCCCTGGGCGTCAGTTGGACATGCTCGTTCTCGCCCACAGAATACACCTAGTCGCTAGAATACGTAATCAACCCTGTAAAGATGAATAAATTAACAAACATCTTAGAAATAACGTCATCGGTCTCAGAACCCCCCTTCTCTATACTACTTTATAAAAAATATATTATTTCCATCCAATCTTTATCACCTAACAAATGCTATGATAAGGACTCAGTATGTAATATATACCACATAGGAAAAGTTGTGGCAAATTACGAGCTTTGTGTTGATGTTCTTTAAAGGTTTGTTTGTCCGAAATGCTAATGATGTAACGTCAAATCAGTCATCATTTCGAATATAATATTTTGCTGCTAGAGAAATGTGACCCAATTCAAACGTTGATGATATACTTGGACGCTATACTACAGATTTTATCAATTTTTTCACTCAAATCCTCAATCAGTCTATCGCACGGAAAGCAGTTGGCATAGCGCATCGCGGTTTCGGTTCCACGTAGCTTTGAAGTGGTGAACGCCTTCGGCAGGTGGTGCGCCACTGGGGACAAGTGGCATTGGACGGAATGTTGCATTGCTTGAGCACTTTATGGATGTCTGCTTTGAACCGTTTCCTTGGTACCCAACTGGTCTTGTACCATGGGAGAGTTCGGTCATAACATGATCAGATGAGGTAATCGGTTATCAGGAATTCTGATGAAATATCCAAGCCATCGGAGTTGGTGTTTCCTGATAATGGCTTCGATAAGCAAGCAGCCGGCACGTTGCAGGATCTCCGAGTGAGGAAACTTTGTCCTCCCAAGTTAGGCGGAGAATACGCTGCAAGCACCTAATGTGGAAGGCCTCTAGGTGCTTAATGTGCCGCCTGTAGGTTGTCCATGTCTCACAAGATTGTTGTATGGCTGTGAGACACATCGCTTCATAAACCGCCACTTTGGTGCTATCAGTGATGTTTCGGTTGCCAAATACTCGTTGCCGTAGGCGTCCAAAGGCAGTTGATGCCTGGTTGATGCCTGGTTGATGTCTGGTTGATGCCTGGTTGATGCGGTTTACTACTTCGTTGTCAATGTTACAGGCAGCAGACACTGCACTACAAAGATACTTGAACTGTTCAACTGTTTCTAGATCCACGCCATTGATGTTGAGATTTGGTGGGTTCACGGCAGCTCGAATGGCAGGCTGATAAAGGACTTCAGTCTTTCCGGTATTGATCTTTAGCCCCATCTGTTCGTATGCAGTGGTCGAGGCCGACAAGGTTCTTAGAAGACCTTTAGCTCAGCGAGGATGGGCATTGTCATCGGTGTATTGCAACTCGTACACACAGTCTGACGAGGTCTTTAATTGTGAATGCCTTCGGGTGTCTCAGGTTCAAGAGATTACCATCAAGACTGTACATGATTTCAACTGCATCCTGAATTCAACTGCATCCTGAATTCAACTGCATCCTGATTTCAACTCCATCCATCTCAGGTGTAATCTCATGGCGCGCTAAAAGGGTCACAGCAACAAGGAACATGTGAACTTGGGAGGGCAGCCGAAATTGGTCAAAATTGCCCAAAGAATCTCTCTGTTGACTGTGTCGAAAGCTTTGGTTAAATCGATAAACGCAATGTACAGGTCTTGATGTTCTCTTGGAGTTGGCGCATCACAAAGATCGCGTCGATAACTTGGTCAACAACCTGGTCCAGCAGTCTAAAGAGCATGACTTTGGCAAGTACTTTTCCTGCAACTGCAAGCAATGACACACCGCTGCTGTTTCCACATTTGTCCTTAGCCCCTTTCTGCTTGTAGATGCTGACCACATTAGCATCTTTCCACTGCTGTGGTACCCTTTCTGAGTCCCAAATCTCAAGGATACTGTAAGATCTTGAAGGTGTCGATGGAGAAGATAGCCTCCGTGCTTCAATACGTCACAGGGGATTTTGTCAGGACCGACAGATTTGTTGTTTTTTAGGGTCTTGATTACCAGGCTCACTTCCAGGAAGGTTGGAGTTTCACTAAGTTTAAGGATGGTGGGTCAACAACAGAAGGATCGCAGGGATAGCCCATCTTCTCAACATTCA
Organism: Chrysogorgia sp. JL179-B06; assembly: GCA_035772405.1. Classification (NCBI taxonomy): domain Eukaryota; kingdom Metazoa; phylum Cnidaria; class Anthozoa; order Scleralcyonacea; family Chrysogorgiidae; genus Chrysogorgia; species Chrysogorgia sp. JL179-B06. Next base: position 80,019 of record JAYKKM010000351.1, on the reverse strand, counting down.
ATGTAAGAGTCGTCTTGACTTCACTTCGAACAGGGGTTACACCCTTTCTTGTGGGACCATATACAGATTTTAAAGCATCATAAAAATTGTACATGTCGCCTGTGTCCGCCAGATTTTGAATCTCCCGTGACTTTTGGGATCACCAGTCATTATGGAGTCTTCTCAGCATGCGTTCTATTTCCGCAGGTAGCTGGTGCCAACGGTTCTTTGCATTCACGTTTTTTTGTAAAACCAAGAGAGTCTTCAGCTGCCTTTCGCACGGAATTTCGAAAGAAGTCCTACTTGCTTCTACTCTATGGACTTCCTCGAGCTTTAGCTTCATCTTAGGGTTAGGTCTAGGACAGTTGTTCAGCCACACATGATCTTAGTTTTGCTTTGACCTCAGGGTTCCTGGTTCTGGACACATTTAGCCGGGGAGCTGGAGCTTGTTTCTTTACAGGACGTCGGATGACTAGCTTCATCTTGGATAGAATCATACGATGGTCCGTCCAGCATTCAGCAACCCGTATAGCTCTGGTGTGGTGTATATTTCGCAGGTCAATCCTCTTGACAATAATGTACAGTATTCTAGCAGATGCCAATGGCGTGAGTGTGGGTGCATCCAGGATGTCTTACATTATACTTGTTCTTTTGTTAGAATGCCGTGTTGGTCACAAAAAGCTTGTTTCTGCACATAGAGCAAGCAAGCGGAGGCCATTGCTGTTTAGCTTTCCTATGCCGCGTCTTCCAATGACTTCTCCCAGGTGAGATGATCCCTTCCGATTCTTGCATTGAAATCCACCAAGAGGATGATCTTGTTACTTCTTGGCACACGCTGCAAGGCATTATCAAGGGTGTTATAAAAGTTGTCCTTACTTGTTTCATCGGCTTTAAGTTTGGAGCACAAATACTGAAAATTGTCGCATATCGATTCTTGCTCACGGGAATTCGTCGGGTCATCAATCGTACGTACACCAACTGGAGATTCTGGTCCCGCCAATTAATATGTTTACTATAATATATTACACGATGGCAAAGCCGACTCCATGTATTCGGTGAACGCCAGAGAAATATGTACCCTGTACTTTCCTCCGTAATTGAGCCTTATTCAGAGAAATGAGTCTCGCTGAGTGCGGCAATGTCAATGTCGGATCGTTCCACTGCCACTAGTGCCGTTTCGACGATCAGGGCGACTGCTGTTTGCTGTATCTAAGAGTGTTCACACGTTCCAACATACAGTTTTCATCGGTATGATATTTCTTCTATTCATATTTTCGACCGTTAGTTGGGATGCCTTGCTGGCTACAGTATACCAGCCAGGTTGAGCGGGAACGAACAATTTTTAGGCCACCTTTTCTAGGCCCCTCCTCATACAGAGGTAAGCAGTACGGTCCTAAACAGGGCTGCTCAGTCGATCAGGTAGCTGCCGAAAGAGAGCATCGTCCCAAGTTGACCTTCCAACGATCATGTTGCCTGATCCGCCTAACGTATAGAGGACCTGGCTAGAGACTTCCAGCTTATCCAAGCCTGTCCCCGTCACCAGGTATTCCATTGCCGCAGGTCTTGAAGGTATCCAATTATAATTGGGCAACGAGGTAACGAAGCAGAAAACCTGCGCCATGAAGTTGAATGGAAAAGGAGGTCGCGCTAGCCCCAATTCCATTAATTGGTCTTAGTCAGCATATCCAGTGTTCCAGTACTGACCAACATTGCAGAAGATTGCAGAGTCCTATGATCTACAGACTCGACTTTACCGGGTATCTCCGTCGCGTGTCCATCATATGCCGCCACTTTCGTTCTGTCATTGGGGTCTTCACACAATACCCTTGTGCTTGGGACAGCCGGAGTCTCGGTTTGTTGAGGTCCGCATTTACCTGCGTCTCCGTAGATCGGGGTTTGAAGTCCTTCTCTTACAGTAGGTGAGCAACCATCCAAGGTTAATGAGCCCCACCTACCCGTATGAATGAATGGCCGTCGACTCATAATGAGTCGTCCGCCCTTCAACAGCTCTTATTTTTATTGCCACTGAGTGTCCATACTGGTTGGGGAGCCGGTTTAGTCGCCGACAACCCGACCATGAAACAGCTACCACGAAGCAGCTACCATGAAAACAACTACTGTACCTGGTTTACATGGTACCAGTAGCAAGACAACTCTCACAGAGTGACCTGACCTTACATAATAATAATAATCCTTTAATACCCATCTTAAGCTTTAAAAATACAATGGGTTTACAAGTATAATAGTTAATAGTATAGGATTATGAGATAAAAGGAACATACCTGTACTACGTTATATCGTTAAAATAAAAGAACAAGGGGAAAATATTAAGCAAAGCGTGAGTAGGGACAACATTATATGTTCAAGGAGGCTGCCCTTGGAATAAAAGATAGTTTATGCATATCCGTGCCAGACACGATAGGCGGGAAATACGTTTGAAATCCCGTCAAGTTATTTTCTTCCTTCTCTCTTCCAGTGGGGTTAGAAAATCACGTGGGAGACCCAGGATTTCCAATCTTCTCGTTTGGATATGTTCTAGC